>CAUJNA010001624.1:212500-580000 GCA_963377175.1 Effrenium voratum | reverse complement strand
CTTACCCATGACAAAGGTCTCTGATTTGGGGATGACTAGTCCAGTTTGTGAAGAATGGTCACAGTGATATGCCTGTGGGTTGAGTCTCTCGAAAATGCATTGATGATAATATGTTGACGTTTGTTGCCACTGATGAAGCAGTGGAGAGGAGGCTAATTTCGGCGGTTCAAAGGACAGTGAGAGATCCGAGACACGTCAATTCAACAGAAGCAGCAGGCATGAATGGGCCTTTGATTACGGTCAGGTCGCACTGTTTCGGGGTAGGGCAGGTTGCTAGGAACTCCTTGCATTGAAGCAATCCACAGTATCAAATGGCTCAAACAAGGGCAGGGTAGCCCAGAGGTTCCTTGGTACTTTCCAAGGAGGCGGCCCCTCAAAAGCCACCCTCAGGAGGTACTTGGAACCCTGGTAGATGGAAACATGGAGTAAAGGCTGTGGTTTTTTGGTGGTTTAATTTTGACTCATACCCAAAATGACTTCAAAAAAGGGCAGGGTAGGTACCTTGGTACCTTCTAAGGCGGTACTTAGACCCCTTTTTACCTCCAAAAGCCACCCTCAGGAGGTACTTGGACCCTCTGGGTAGGGTTTAGGGACGTGGAGAATGTCAGCGAATCACTCGACGCGGCCAGGCGAAGTCGCGATTTCAGCCGGCGAGGCTGAGGCCAGCTTTCGCCACCGGATGCCCGAAATCCGAGTTGGGTCTACGGGTCAACGAGTCTTTTAATTGGCTAGGTCCCCCAGTAGCGCCCTTCTCTCCCCTTTTTTGGTTGCGAGGGTTCCCCTACTAAAATAGACGACGGAAAAAAAGGTACTCTTATTCCATAATCTCTACTGGAGGACCTAGTTGGGATTTAACGCTAGGGTTCTGTGGAATCCAACAAGGGGGCCAAGTAAATGTTCAAATCGTCCACCAAACTTCGCTCCGAGGAAAGTAAAGGCTTGGCATCCCAAAGCCTTTATGCTGTGCTGGCTTCGAGGGTTTCTACTCTGAAGGGGATCGTGTTGTTGAAATGTGGCGCCGCTTCTCGACTTGCCAATAAACTGTAAAATGCACAAAACCCTGTAAAACGATTGGGTTACAGAAAAAAGACAACCAAAAAAAGCAAAAACAATAAGCTATGCAAGAGGTTTTGCAAGTTGCTGATATTTTTTGTTTGTGAGGGGCATGTATTTGGGGCCCAGGGCATCCCCATGAAGTTGCGTTTTGGTCTCAGTGACTTCCCCAGCTAGTTGCGGAATTAATTCTCTGAGAAAGAGCCATGAGACAGAAGCTTCGGCTAGCTTGGTCACCTAAAGCAAATAGCCGGCGAATACAAAGCTGGGGCGAGTGCGTGTTTGGTCCTTTCACAGCAGCTCACTGGCCCAGACCTGAAAGTAAACTCTGGGGTTCAAACCACCATGGGGGTCCATACAACCACCATTTTTTTTACCTAAGGATTGCCGTCACAAGCAGGTTTTAACGGGGGGTTGAACCCTAGGGTACATCATGCTCTGCTGGATAAGATGGGACCCAACCAAATGCAATCTGTAGAGGAATCTCCCCCAGGTCCCTGAAAAAGCCCTGGAACCTGCCGGGTTGCCGCACATGAGAAAAAGGTCAGACACCTGGAAAGTCGGATCCCAACTCCCACGTTGCCCAAGGAGCTCGGAGAAGTGCAGAGAAGGGATTCAACCCTCAGATTGGGTATATGACATTCCTTCATCAGGACCCCGCACATCAAACGCCCCCGATCGACCTCCAGTGCCCTTTCTGAACCTTGTGTTGGCCGGGGGGTGTCCCTGTAAAGGAAAGCAACCGCGGCAAAAACGGAACGGAGTGCCCGGTTTTTCCCCATGGCCACCGGGGGCCTTGTGACAAGCCCCGGCTCTTCAGCCTTCCGTTTGAAGCCTTCCGTTTCAACCCGGGCAGGTGCAGAGTGAGGTGGAGAAGCCAAGGCACAGCGGTTAGTCGACCCCAAAAAGGTTGTGTTCTAGGGCTGATTCCTTTTCCCTTCTTTTCAAGCATCGTTCTTTTCAATCACCGGCTGTTTCTCCTGGGTTTTTGATGGTTTCCTGAAAAGAAGGATCCCTGGAAAGAATGGGGAAGGTACCCCTGTGTGTGTGTGTGCGTGTGTGCGTGTTGTTTCAAAAAGGGAAATGACAAAGAACCAAGCCTTTTTTTGGGGTTCCGGTTTGGCGACTCAGCCGGGTGGATTTGCGGCAAGGGGCCCTCTTTCCATCACCGTTGGCAGTGGAGGCGTTCGATGAGTTGGGGTAGGTTTGCTTGTAGCAGCCTGCACGGAACCGGGTACCCCTTCGAAGGTTGCCCTGGAACCTAAGGTCCAAAGAGGTAAGCTGAAAGAACCTCGTCTCGTTTTCTCACATACCAAGACGAGGGGCACCAGTATGACACCGACTCCTTATAGTGACGGCGTACAACGACCCGTGTTGGAAAGCGCTATGGCTCGGAGTCACTTGAAGCAAGCAATGACTGCATTTGTTTGCATTTCAACACTTCGAACCTCCGGTTTTGCACTCAGAATCTGTTCGCAATCTTGCACGGTCGACGCGTAGCATCGTTGGCCCATGTGTCACAAAGCGTTACCAGTTGTGAACAACGGGTGTTTGCCTTTGTTTGCAGAGTGGTTGTGTCTTTGCAACTGTTGTTGTTCAATGTGCGCAACCAGATCTTTGGATCACGCGCGAGAGGTTTCTTTTTGCAGCTCAGGGTCACTTTCTATTCGGTCAGTGGCTGCGTGGCTAAAAACAACATGGGTGTGGAGAAAAAAAATCAAAGAGCTAGGGCAAACCGCAGCTAGTCTTTGCCATTTACCAAGGTGCCATTTTGGTCCTACTTTTTTGAGCCACAGCCAAATGGACCCCATCTTGATGGAAGCCGATGTCCTCAAGTCCCAGAGCCCAAAGAGAGGCGTTGGTTTCAGGGGCTGAGGTGCCCACATGGCAGCTGGGTCCTGTGCCCTTCTCTGCCCTTTGGGGGAGGGTTCCCCTAGACGACAGAAAAAAGTGGGTACCCTTATTCTAGCCTCTCTACTGGATGGAGGACCTACAGTAGGCATGCTTTGCACAACGATTGACTGAGGTGACACACATCGGTTTTCAGTGTGTCCCCAGCGCAAGCTGGCAAGACACGGATTGTCTTGCAGCATCGGGACCCCAACTCGGAGATCTTCCCTGTGGTGTCTGTGCAACAGACTCCCAAAAACGTTCTTCCGGAAAAAATATGAAAGGCTAACTTACAATGTGTCAGAACTTACAATGAGTCGGACGCTGGTCACACATGTTTCAAGGTAAACCTAATATTAATGTTTAATCACAATTGTACAGGATCAAACCGGTACCCTTTGTTTGCTTTCCTTGCATACCAGGGTGTTCCCTGGTTTAGCAGGTTTGGAGGAGAACATCCCCTCAACAGGACTTACATGGACTTACCTTTTTCCCGGGGTCAACCTTGAGACCGCCGCCGTAAAGTTGTTGACCCTGGGATTGGCATACGGCTGTGGGTCAAAAATAGGTACCCAAAATGGAACCCTGGTAAATGGAAACATGTACAAAAACCTGCGGTCCATTTCCTGATGGCTTGATTTTGACCCACAACCATGTGGTTTTCTGGTGAGCCACCAGGGAGTTTTTCCGGGGGTTTGAGCATGGCTCATTTTTCATCTCGGAGAAGTGAAGCCGGGACAGTCCCAATGGCGGATATAGGATGCCTATTGATTCCTTTACATGGTTTGGGCAGACCAAGTTGATACCAGGTTTGATCATCTCAGCAGTTCCCCTTGTTCTTGTTGTGTTTGGCGGCCCCGCCCTTTTCCCCCCCCACCCCCACCCCCGGCCCCAGAAAAAGATCAGCCCCTCACATTGTTTTTTTGGGCAACGGGGAACTGGTCGGTGGACGCAAATTAAACAATGAAGCCGTTTTTTGCAACCTGTGTGTTGGACACCGGAAACCTGTCGAACACCCATTCATGCTTGTTGTTGGGAAACATTTTACATGTTTGCGTATTGTGGTTTAGTGGGAAATCCCCACTTAACTGCTAAAACTTAAGTTGTTGCTCCCCTTCCAAGGTCAACCAAGCATTTGTGTCACAGTTATCGTAAGGCTTGTCCAACGCGGGGTGGGAATCGTCTGGTTTGCCTCTGCCAGAGGCCGGAGGAGCCTGAGAAGCCGAAAGAGCCAGGCGGCCGTTGAAGTGGCAAAACGAGTTTCCCAGCTGCCCAGTGGAGTCCCCCCCTTTTTGGCCAACCTTTTAAAGGGGGAAGGGTTCCCCTGCATGTTTTCCCCCAAATTCCTACTGGGCATCTGAGAAGTTCGAGACTTTTGGGCCAATCAAACCCAGAGGGTCCCTTGGTACCTCCTGAGGGTGGCTTTTGGGGGGATTGAAAGGGGTCGTTCAGAACCTCCTTAGAAGGTACCAAGGCACCTCTGAAAAAGAAAGTGAGTGAAGTTGGTCATGGTCATGGACCAGGATCAACTTTAACGCCCCGGGCTCGCGCCGACCTTACAGGCTTGCTTCCTTTTTTTGGTTGATATGTGTCTTTTCCGCACGGCAACAATGAGCAGAGATGGGTGTGAGGGCGGATCGTTTTCTTACATGGTTTTCAACGTGCAGCACGTGTAGCAATGGAAATGGTTAAGAAGCTCTGCGTGTGTGCTGGACAGGGGTGTTACTGATGCAATCCACTCTGTTCTGCTGATGCTTCTTGTATGGTTTTTGTTGCTCACCTTTTTTCATCGGACAGGTCTGGGTAGTGTTTCATTGCCACTTCCTGCTTGTGGATGGGGCTCCAAGGAGTGGATGGGGTTGGTGCTCCTTTCCCGTTCCCTGAGAAAGGCGCCCTCCGTTTGTTCAAGGCCCGGTAGGGATGCGTGCTGTAGCTTCTTGGTAGCTTCGTCCACAGAAGTGAAGTGGTGAAGGGGGGTGCTGCTGATGCAATCAAGCTCTGTCCTGCTGACACCTGTAGCTTTTGTTTGAAACCCCCCTTTTTCAGAAAGCCCCCGCAGTGATGGATGGGGGTGCTACTGAAGCAGCTCTGTTGCGATGATGCGTCTTGCTCTTTTTGCCTGCGCTCTTTCACGGGACTTGGGTAGGGGCCTGCGGTTCGCCTTCGTTTTGTTCAAGTTCTTGCCTAGCTGGGGGGTGTGCCGTTGTTTCTTTGCAACTTCCTCGTTTCTTCTTTCAGACAAGTCCCCATAAGTGATGATGGGGTTCCTACTGACGCAATCCAGCTCTGTCCCGCTGACGCTTCTTGTGTTTTCTTTTGTTTGTGTTCTTTCTTGGAAAGGTCCCAACAGGACTTGGGAGGGAACTTTTGGTTTGCCTTTGTTTGTTCATGTCGTTTTTCCTAGCTGGCGATTCGGTCCTGATTATCTTCTTTCCAACACTTGGGCCGTCGCTGTGACGGGCACGTTATTATTCCCCGCCGCAGCCCCCCACCGAAATTGATGGCAGGCGCACGGTCTCCAAGAAGCCATGTCACCAGAATACCCGTACGAAAGGAAACTAAGACCTATGTGCAAAGAAGGTGATATGGCCGTGGGTCAAAACCAATGGTACCATTTTGGGATAGGTGCACCACCCATTGCAGTCTGTTTTAGTTGGGGATTGGGATGTTCCCTGGGGCGTACGTTGTTTTGACCCATGGCCATATGTTTCGCACCGCCAAAAGCGAAATATGGGGAACCCCGCTGGACATGGAGAAACTTCGCAGCATCCACGAAAGTACCATTGCCGACTCATTTCTTCTAACTGATAGCATTTCCTCGGTATATGTTTGAGGGTACCCTTTTGGGGATGGTTCAAGCAGGACTTCAAGTGGAACCCCATTCTTGTTCGGGGACTTCCAATTTTGACACATCTTTGTGAATCACCTGGATGATTCATCAAAAGGGGGGCGGTGATCCGGAGTCCTTCAAACATAGTATGCTAGATCAGCAGACATGCAGATCCGACAATCTTATCACAAGCGGGCAGGTCACACACACACACACATGCGTTTCCTTTTTCAACGTGCACACAAAACCAATTCCAATAACAGGTCGGGGGCCCCTTTGGACCACCCTCAACATATTTGCCCGCGGTGGGTTTTTCACATGAGCCCCTGTTTGGGGGGTCGTTTCAAAGGAAAAAAGAGACTGCTTTCAACCAAGACTGTTTCCAGTCGCGTTTTCGCAGCTCCCTTAACCGCCGTGTTGGACACAAGAGATGCTCTTTGCCTGTTACCCGTCCCCGAATCCGCTGGCCTTGCGCCCTTTTCGTAGACCAAATCCTTTCATGCGAGGGGGATGCGGGCCACAGATGCGTAAAGAACTTGAGGATTCACCTGGGCTACTGTCCACAATCTTCAGCGTTGTGCTTGTGCATCCTCAGCATCACCAGCTCAGCATCACCAGCTCAGCATCACCAGCTCAGCATCACCAGCGTCACAGAATGACATTCCTGGATACGAGGAGCAAACAGGTGCGCGGACCTTAACGACCGAGGAAGCTGCAAACAGAAACCTGACAGGCATCCCCAGCTAGGGAAAAGAAAGAACAAGCACAGAGGCAAATTAAAGGTCCCTGCTCAAGTCCTGCGGGCAGCTTTCTTCACTTCCTGAGAAGCAGGAGCAAGCAGGGTCATTAGCATCACCAGTTCAGCATCAGCAGCATTGCTAGAAACTCCGGGAAACCAGGAAGAAACAGGGTCAAAAGGAGGGCAAGCACAGGCATCCCCAGCGAAGGAAAATACCAAACAGAGGCAAGCCAAAGGCTGCGAGCCTTTCTACACTCCTGGAAAACAGACTCAAAAGAGCGGCCCCTACCCGTGTTTCGTGGGGACCTTTCCAGAATGACCGAGGGAATTGCAAACAAAAACCTCCATTGGCTGGAAACTAGGAGAGAACCGGGTCATCATTCTTGCATCCTCAGTTGCGCATGGCCTCCGTGGCACATATAGAACGTTTGCACTCGTGAAGTCTGAGGGCCGTCTGGTAGCGGCCCGCCAGAGTACAAACATGCAATCGTCAACAAATGGCCATGGGTCAAAAGCCCGTACCCCCAGTGAACATTCCAATCTCCACAAATAGACTAAAATGATTTTACCCCAAAATGGTAACATTGGTTTTGACCCACAGCCAAATGCCACGCAGGCCTTTGGCGGCATGTCTTTAGGTTGTGTCGTGGTTCATTTGGCCAGACCTGGGCCAGGTCTGATTTGGGCAACCGAGATGCCGGAGGCGGAGGAGATGCCAGCATCGATGGCTGGCGCTGAGGAAGCAGATGCAGCTAGTTCAAGTTCTGCCTTTTGACCACTTTTTTCGTTTTGGCCAAGCACACAGGTCAGCGTTCCAGAGGGGGAAAGCTTTCAAAACCTAGCCATCAAACATAAAAACAAAATTGAGTGTTGTCTAGGTTTGGACCACTCCTCTTACAGGGCCATTACCATTTGACCTTTGGTTCTTCAAGCTTATTTGGCATCCATTTTTTCGTCAAGAGGTGAAGCCGTTACAAGTGAGGCAGCCAAAGACGCTGCCAGCGCAAAGACGCTGAGATGGGATGCGCAGACGGTGGGTGCCTCTAGATGCATTGAGCAGCTGAGCCCCGAAATTGGTGAAGTTGGTTGGACTTAACGCGACTTAATGCGCGTTCTTCACTCAGAGGGTCCCTTGGTACCTCCTGAGAATGGCGTTTCGGGGGGTAAAAAGGGGTCTAAGTAGCTCCTTAGAAGGTACCCATGGACCCTCCGGGTCAAGAAAGACCCACCCGCACAAGGAAAATTATGATAAGCAAAGGTCATATGGGTGTGGCTCAAAATTGAACAGGAGGGGTTACGCAGGTGTTGGTCCATGTTTCCACTTACCAGCGCAACCCATTTTGGTACCGTTTTTTTTAGCCACAGCCATATATTGGCGAAAACAAAAATGGGGGTCCAACTCGGCACGTTCCGTTTTTTCCAAGCACATCGAGCACAGGTGATCCAAGATTTCCAGAACTGAAAAGCGGTTCTGTGGATCTGGCCTTCCAAGCGGCTTAGAAGTGGTGTCCGCACCATATTTTGGGGGTAAGTTCTACACGCGTTAGGGGCATTGCGACGTGCTTTTTTGAGTAGTGCGATTGCCCAATTTGTTCATCCTTGGCACTTGGCTTGCGTGCGTTCGGCTTAGGCTCCCTTGACCTGTCCCATGCCGCAAGCCGAGGTGAGGAGAAGGCTCGGACGGAAGCGTGGTCCGCTTTGTGGTCGCGGTATAGCACAAGCCAGACATGGCCTGTGCCCGAGCTGGAAATGGTGACGACGCTTGGAGTCGATATGAGAAGGTGTGCTAAACCCTTTTGTTGAGGGTCACCATTTTTGAGGTTGGGGCAGAGCGAAACAAAAAGGAAGCCACACCCATTTGATGACTTGTGGGATTTCCTTTTTTTGGGTTTGCAGTCGTTATAGTCAAAGACGGAATTGATGTTGGCGCTTGAATGTCTGCCCGTTTGCCAGCTCGAGTCGCAAGTGTGTAGAGTAGTTCATTGGAAAGTCGCGTTTGGGTGAAGTGGCCCGCGGCATCATTGTGGACTGCCTCAAAGTAAAACTGGCGTCGCCTTGTTTGCTGAGTTGCATAGGCCAAAGGTGGAGGAGGAAGCGGAGGTCAAAGACTCCTTTGCTTGCTCTTTAGCAGGGGCGCTTCAAAGAGAGGGTGAGCTGTTGGGTTGTTCCCATTTGCAAGGGAGAGGCTTACAGCAGTCTCCTGGTTGCCACCCGTGAGCCTTGCGATCTCATTAGCATTGTTCTAGGGGTAGATTCCTTTTCCATTCTTTGCAGCCATCGTTCTTTTTGAAAAAAAAAAACAGGAGATCCGTTTTCCCCGGGGGTTTCCGGAGGTTTTCCAGAAAGACGCGGATCCCTGGGTTCAGAATGGAACTGGAAATGTACCCCTGGAATTGTGTTTTTTTTTGCCATCGATCCGCATCTGGCTGCGTTGGGTCACCGAATTCATTCGGTGACAGTCGGTGACAGTTACCTTTGAGGTTGGGACAGACCAGCGGAACCCTTGAAACTCCCTACCTGGAGTCTCCACCCTGAAAAAATGGGTCCCCGTAATTTTGCGTCATGGCCCCCATTTGTTTAAGGGTCATGGGACTCCAGGTATGTACTGAGAACCGAGAACCAGCAAGAAGCAAACTTGCCTGTGGGGTGTATGATTGGCGAGTTTTGACAGACACCATTGTCCACATCCATGATTGTTGGACAAAGCATACTGTACCTGTTGAGCTATCAGGTCACTCAAGTCATGGTGAAAGCCAATTTTGTACATTCTTCTTCATGTTGCCGGGTCAACCCCGTGGTCTTCAAGTCAAGTCCCACAGATGCCCTCCCAAAAGCAAACCGCAAATGACGGAGGGTTGCTGCTAGAGGGAAATGGTTTTCCATGGGTTCCTTTCAGGGCTCGTTTTTGGCAGGGTAACTAAACCTCAAATCTCCCCCAAGTCCTGCAAGTGAGGAAGTGGTTCCGCGCGGAAAAGCTCATCATCTTGCGCAAGGAGCCGAAGATGGATGGAGCGCGAAGTGGGGACGCCGTTGTTCGTTCACGCCATTGGCTTCGTGGCTTGCGTGCTGCAATCCTTTTTCCATGCACCAAGCACCAAGCACCAGGTGTGGTCTGTTCGGGTCTTCCCCCCAAACTGGAGTGTGGGCGGGGGTTTTTTGAGGTGTTGAGGCCCCCAGAGTGGGCTTGGGTGTGAATTTTTGCGGGGATGTTCGGTTTTGCCCGGGTCATGGGGCCCCCATTTTGGGGACACACGTTTGTCTTTTTCGTTCGTCAAGACACAGCAGACCCGTTTTGTGTGCCTGAAACCGTATGTTGTTTGTGCCAAGTCAAAACAGTGTTGTGGAGCCGTTTTGTCTATTTATGCCAGGTCAAACAAAATTTCACTTGGTTGTCCAAGAGCTTCTCAGGGAGCCATGAGCATGGTCAACAATTGGCGAAGTGGTAAACATTGATCACCGATTGCCCACACTGGTATAAAAGAAGACCCATTTGTGCAATGTTTCAAAATAGATGAACCCGCAAAAAGTGGAGGCCTGCTTCGCCTGAACTTTTGGATTTGTGTTTGCCAGCGGTGAGGTCCCGCACCACAGCCTATATTATATACCGCCACAGCGCGAGATTGCTGCACTTGGCAAAGAGATAGTTATTCATGGGTGTGTGTGTGTGTTACCTGTCTTGCAGCAAGCCTGCTTTGCATTGCTTCACAATGGACGCCTTTCTGGGAGGGGACGGGGGAGGGGGTTGGGTTTGTTTTCGCGCTGGTGACATGCACACCATCGTTTGGTATTGCCAAAAGCAGCTTGGGCAGTCAATCGAAGAGCGCAGATCCCTTTTCAGACTCAACTCAACTTTCTACCCTTCACTCTTTTGGGCCTTCTGTATTTTCCCGTTTCACCAGCAAACACTTGCCACTTGCTCTTCATAGGGCCTGAGCCCGTGTCAGGTTGGCACTTGTACTCAGTTGCCACTTGTATTCATTCTGAGCTTGGAAGCTTAGGTTTCTTTGGTGCAGGTTGCCAAGGGATGTTAGGACTTTAACTTTTTGCCAACTCATGGGCTTTCCATTTATCACCACTAAAAGCTAAACTGAGATGTTAGGACTTTAAAACGTTTTGCGTTAACTCATGGGCTTTCCATTAAACCACTAAAAGCTTTTCAATCAATCAGCAGGGGAGCAGCTTTTGCAACCGAGGTTTGAGGTAGACGCGGTGCAGCAACACAACGGCATCCAAATGCTCCGGCTCAAGGATGGCTCGGGCTGGGTGCCGAATGTCGAGCAGCTTCTCGGCCGGAGAGAAATCGAACGTATAGAAATTCCAGGCGGTTCAGGCGTGCCTGTTACTTCCATTTGGTTAAGAATACTTTTGTTTTTTCCCCTGCTGTTGTTAAAGGGTATCTATCACTACAGTTTTGTTTTCAGGGGACTTAAGCAAATGGAGGGATACCTGGTTCGGAGCACCCTTGCTAGTGGTTGGTGGGTGCGGTGAATATCCATGGGATGGCCGCCAAGGTGACGTGTCCAATTCAATAGTCGTCATCCTTTGCGGTGAGCTGGGGTGAGCTGGGGTGGTCATGGATCTCCAAGCAGGGGGTTCCCATGCAAATCACTGGACCAAAGCAGAGGTTTGCTGTTGCTCTTGGGTTTACATGTTTCTGAAAATTTAGGGTAATCCTCTTCAGTTGGGCTTGTCCGTTTCCGTTTCATCCATCCAAAAGCTGGGGGACCCGTTTCTTTTCCGAATTTACAGTCTGCAGTCGGGATTGTTCGTTTCCGTTTCACCCATCCAACATGGGGGCCCATCTATGTTGTCCGAATGTCCAGTCTGCAGTTGGGCTTGTTAGTTTCAGTTTCATTCATCCAACAGCTCGGGGACCCGTGTATTTTCCAAATCTCAGTGGAATGGTTCGTTCCGTTTCATCCATCCAACAGCTCGGGGACCCGCGTATTTTTTTTTCCGAATCTCCGTGGCATGGTTCGCTCCGTTTCATCCATCCAACAGCTCGGGGACCTGTGTTTGGTTTTCTGTTTTTTTTTCTTTTTTTCGAATCTCCGCGGGATGGTTCGTTCCATCTCATCCATTCAACACCCAATAGACCCGGGTAGACAAATTCCTGACTATTAGTCTATAGTCAGATTCCTGACTTTTAGTTAGATTGTTTGCGCAAACAAAAACAAACTAATAGCTAGATCTAATACTTAAATCAACAAGTATACTTGACAAAAAGTCAACAATATTTTCTCTGGAAACTTGCTTGGGAGTTTCCAACAAGGAGGGAGTGGAAAACCATGTTCAGTTTCATTTGCATTGTGTTCTTTCATCATGTGTGCACTGCATGTAAGCTACATCACAGTCTGCGGGCCAGAAACGTTGTTTTCCTCATGTGATTTTATGTCGTTTGGGAAGGAACACATGTTTGTTGTTCAAATAATTTCAAGACTTTATGTTAGTCTATTTTACAGAATAGACTATTAGTCAGGCTAGTCATTCTAGCTATTAGCCAGCGTCTTGATCTAACTAATAGTCAAGAATCTGACTATCCGCAAACTATTGACTAATAGTCAGGAATTTGTCTAACCGGGTCTATTGGGCAGCTCGGGGAGCCGTGTGAATTTTCCGAACCTCAGTTGGGCTTGCTCGATCTTGTTCGTGTCCGTTTCATCCATCAGCTGGGGGACGCCATGTATTTCCACAGTCTCGAAAGTGGGACCGCTCGCCCGAGGAGAGGCGAGCCGCTGTGCGTGGAACTTGGCTCCGAGCCCAAAGATGAGTCCCGCGAGCGCAACTGGGAGTCGCGGGAGGCGAGGAGGTCTCGGCCGTCCCGGGACAGGGACCGGAAAGAGTGGGATCAGAAGCTTTGGTGCATTTTGCCAAGGGATGTTAGGACTTTAACAACTTTCTGCCAGCTAACGTTTTTTTTCTTTTTTTTTCTCCGTATTAAACCACTAAAAGCTGAAATCACTCTTAGCAGGGGAGCAGCGTTCGCAACCGAGGAAGGATTGGGAGCAGAAGTGGGAGCAGAAGGAGTGGGAGCAGAAGGACTGGGAGCAGAAGGACTGGGAACAGCAAGGATGGGACTGGAAGATCCTGGGCACAGTTCATACACTGCTGTGCTGGTAGAAAACCAGAATTCATGAGCTTTGTGGGCCCACGTTGGCACTTGGGAAGTTAGCTGCTTTTGCGTTTGCCGTTTGTTGCGCTCTTTGTCGTTGCCATTTTCATATCTGCGTTTTTGGCTGGCGCGTGTTTGAACGTTGGAATTGGGTCCACAGTCCGCCGTTGCCCGAACTAAGGAATGAAGACAAGAGAGACAAGAGCTGGGAATGGAAGTGGCAGTAAGCGGCAGCTTGCGGCGTTGAGGGGCCTGTGGATCATGGCCCACAAGGGCCTGAGGGGCCAGCTGAGGGTTGTTCAGAAAGGAGACGCCCCTTTTTGCTTCACCCTACTTTGTTTAAAGGGAAACTCCAGGGTGCCCCAAACTGGGGTTCCCGCCCCAAATTGGGGTCCCAAATTGGGACCCCGAACAAATCTCATGGAACACGTCAAGGCCACGATATCCAGCTTGGATATATTCACGGGGGTCGTCGGTGACAGGCCGCTCTTTTCCGAGGGAGTAGCCAAAAGCCTGCGACTCACGCGGAGTGGCAGTGTTCAAGTGACAGACTGTTGGCTCTGGTGGACAACAAATGGCCATGCTTCTGGAGAATTTGCATTTTTTGGCTAGTTTCCCTGGCAAGTGCATCCCACTTTCGAGGGAAGTAGTCACCCATGGATCGCCAGAAGCGGCGCTGAACATGACTCTTGTGGTAGGAGACTTGGCCACCCCCATGGGTCGGTTTTTCTGGGCTTCCTCTAAAGAAGCTGCCTCTAAAGCATGGGCGGCTTGTTCTAGAGTGTCCTCCAAAAATATGTTTCATTTTTTTCTGGGGTTCAGGTCTCCCCCTGAATTGAGTGACAAATTGGAGGCCAATTGCGAGGCGATCGGACCATTCCAAACATACACATGTATATGTTTACATTAATGCATTATTCACTAAATAATCCACATTTGCAGAGCCGCGTTGATCTAAACATACTTGAGAAATCCAGCATCCTCCGCATGATCTCCAAGCTTTTGACTGCTCCTACCCCCGAGCAGAGTCTCAGAGTGCGAAATGCAGATTCCTCGAGCGACGGCGCGCGTCGCCTTTGAAGTTGAAAAAGATGGCGCGGTGCCGCACCTTCAGCGAGCTTCTTTTACTGGTTGAGTGACTATCTTAGCAGCTTCCCCAGAAATAGCTCCCTTCATGATTGTTGTTTGCTTTTTGAGGTCCCCTTGGTTTTTTCATTAACCGGGCAAAACAAACCGTTTTTTTTTTCCGCTTGGGTCCTAATTCCAGCCAAGAAGGCCAATTCCTCCCCGAAATCCGCTGGTTTTCAATCGGGGAACCCTCAGGAAGGTCAGGGCTTTGCGGATCCTTCATCCGATGAACCTGGCGGGGTCTGCATGAGATGGATTCCCGTTATGGGACTAGCCCCGCGACCAACCGGGAACTTTGAATGCGTCAACATGAGCAGTTGGTCACCACGCTTTCTTGGCAGTTGGTAGGGAGGATGATCAACACCTCGACCGCTGCGGTGACGTAGGCAGCCATTGTATGTAAGAGTTCCTATTAAGGGAACCATGACCATGAGGGAACCATGCTGATATGAGATTCGATCAACATGTCCAGTAGTCTATTGTCAAATTGGGAGGGCCGCGGGGGCTCTAAATTCTCAACGAACACCAGGGGACTCTCCTAGGTCCCCCAGTAGTGCCCTTTTACCGTTTCTTTTTGGGGGGAGGGTTCCCCCACTAAAATAGACGACAGAAAAAAGGGTACCCTTATTCTAACCTCTCTACTGAAACACCTAGTCTCTGACCTCCTGGAGAGTTTTGCAAAACTTGACCATGGCTCAGCGGAAGTACATCGTTGCCTTCAAGGCACGCCACCAGTTCCATAGCTTCGAGCTTTGCTTGGAGGGACTCGGCCTAAGACGCCATTGGCAGCGCTTCCTATCCATTGGTCCTAAGAGGGGCTCAGTTGGTTTGAAAAGGAAACCCTGGTCGAGAACCACTTGGGGTCCCCTCTTTTCAGCCACCCATGTTTTCTCACTTTCCATGCTTCTGATTTCAAGTCGACCTCTGGGCATCAAATTCCCCGACTTTTGTCGCCTTTGCCTCTTGGGCGGTGGCGTCCCCTTCAATAGTTTCCCTCTTGTGTCTTGTTTTTTGAGCCGAAGGCCCGGCGCCGGAGCCGGCGTCGGCGGCGGCTTTGGGTTCGGCACCCCGGTTCGGAAGGAAAATGAAACAAGGGCAGGGGTCCTTAAGAGATCTCCATGTTGCAACCATCTGAAAGATGTGGCTTTTTCAACACCAGAGTAAAGTTGGAAACCGCCATTTGCAAGTGGCAATGTTCAGGTGTATAATGTAAGGATCCCTGAAGAGGTGGCCAAGGGGAGGGGGTGCGAATCCCCATGACAAATCGGTCCCTTGAGATGGTTTTTGTTGAAGGTCACAAAAGAATGTGGTTTAAGGCAAAATCTCTGTTCAACAAGCCTCCTCTGAAATATTGCCAGCTTAGGCCCAATACTGTTGCTGAGGTTGAACAAGAAGTGGGGAACCACATGGAAACAGCCAAGTTTTCTTCATCCCTAAAGTCTGGAATGGTTGCATTCCTCTTGGTTTCCTATAACAAATCAACCAAGGAAGTGCATTTCCTCCCAAGCGCAACCTGCACCATGGCCGATGC
Organism: Effrenium voratum; assembly: GCA_963377175.1. NCBI lineage: Eukaryota > Dinophyceae > Suessiales > Symbiodiniaceae > Effrenium > Effrenium voratum. Next base: position 564,717 of record CAUJNA010001624.1, on the reverse strand, counting down.
TGTGCTGTTGGCCGCTGCAAAAGTCCTTTTAGTAGCTTGCCATACCCAGACTTCTAGTGGCTTCACCTGGAGTCTCCCCGACCTTTGAAGAATGGGGCATTACCCTCAAAATAAATGGGATGACCTTATTTTTAAAGAGTCATGGAGACTCCAGGTATTAGTCTTTGTCTTTTTGCTTCGACGTGTCCCAATCAAATCAACTACCCCAAATTCGAGCGCCCTTCTTCCCATGGCCGCCGGAGGGCTGGGCACATTAGGCGTTCCCACGCCTTCGCCGGTTTGCTTCGAGAAAAACTTCTTCCATGTGGCAGGGGTCCTTAAAAGATACATTTTGCAACCATTTGAAACATGGCTTTTAACATGGCTTTTTCCACCAACATAAATAAAAAACACAATTTACAAGGAAATGTTCAGGTGTATAATGTAAGGATCCCTGTATGGCCATGGGTCAAATCCCGTACCCCCACTAAAATGGACAAAAATGGGTGGTGCACCTACCCGAAAAATGGTACCATTGGTTTTGACCCACAGCCATATGCCAAGGTGACGCCTGTTGGCCTCGTTGGTGAGTTCAGTCCACGTGCAGCAAACAGAATCACTGCTTAGACAAATTGCGGAGAGCATTTGCAAAGAACTAAAGACTAAACAACACAGGCGCACGATTTTTCTGTGATGGACCCATTCCCGGGAGTTCGCCTATCCCGGGCCGGAGGGGTTTCTTTTTTATGGTCCCCTGGCCGTCTGGAGCCCAAAAAACCCGTCCCAAATGGCGAACGTGTTTACTTCTTTTCCGGGGACCAAAGGAACTTTGTTTTCTGGGGAAAAGGGGTTTGCAAACCCCACATGCAACAAAGTGGACCAATATTCAAAAGGGTGAACTAGTGGGATCTCCAATTTAGGGGCTTGGTCTCCTTTTGGTTTCCCTGCAAAACAATCCAAAAGGCGTGCCTCACTGTGGACAAAATCCACTTCGCAACAGTTTGGTGGTTTATCCGATTATTCACGGGGGTTCATCCGTTAGGTCGTCCACAGCATGTTGAGACCCGAGTTTCCAGAAGGCACTGACGTTTTCGCCGCGCTGGCGAACCTACTGGGCTTGGGCAGGACGGCCGGATTTGAAGTCGCCGCAATGATCCCTATAAATCTCTATAATTCAAGTCATTCGTTGCCAGCGAGGACGTTTGCTGTTTTGCCCTTTTGGAGTTGCTGCTCTCCCCCTATTGCGTTTGAAGGTAACTGGTGTTCACGGATCGATGTGGATGCTCTCCTACCATAGTAGGAGGGGCCGGCTTAGAGAGCCTGCATGTGCACCAAGGCATGGCACCATATCCCGCAGCCGCTGGTTTGAAGCGGGCAGGGCATGTTGTTTACCCACCGCCACCCTCAACACCGTCAGAATCATGGCAGCAGCTGAAGATGAGCGGCTTTCACCGCGCATGGCCCGGGTGGTGCGCAATGTTGCCAAGCGAAATGGCTTGCCCATGCCACAGCTCAGTGCTGGCAATGTGCATGGTCAGCGTCCTGGCAGCGAGAGCATTCTGGGACACCTTGACCAAATTTGTGGCAGAGGGGCTCAGCGGGGGTTGCAAGAAGAGCTGGTGTAGGGAGGCCACGAGCGCGATTTCCCGGGTTGCGGGCAGCGCCACAGCCGGGCTGCGAACCATCCTCAGGGCAAGGCCTCAAGGTGCCCGCGAATTTGGCTGGCTATGTTGCCATCCAGCCGGCTGGAGTTGCCTTTGCGGGGCAGGCTGCGTGCCAAATTGGGCCAAGCCTTTGCCAGTCGGGTTCAGCCGGCGGGGGGCCATTGATCCCTGTGAGCTTGGGGACGCATGAGTTCGAGAAAATGAGCACGCTGCAGTTGCCCCGCCCCCCATGCCAGCCACATGGGTGCAACCATGGTGGCGAAATGGGACATCCTGCCGACTAGGTTCCACCCACTGGCGTTTTTTGTTGCAAACGCAACGAGGCGGGAGCAAAAGGCGTTGCCCGAGAGGTTTTCGCCCAAGGATCTCACCACGGCTCACGTCGCGGTCATTCGCGCATGAGCTGTTTTCCTCCCAGTGCTGGCTTTCGCCGGTTGCACGTTGACTGGGAAATGCAATTTCGGCTGGATCCGCTCTGGCTTGGTCCCACAGCGTCACAGCGTGCAATAGATTCGGCCTTTGGGGAGCCTTCGGAAACAAAGCAACCCCGTTCAATTTTGTGCCACATGGCCCAAGTGCTTCTCGGCATATTGCTGGGCCAGCAGGCCAGGCGCACGCCATTGTCTGCGAGCTGATGAGCCTCATAGGTTGGCGATGGGATCGGGTAAAGTCCGGCAGCCCGTGGTGTGGCTTTGCCCAGAAAAGCTTTCCAAGCTGTTGTCTGTGCTGTGCCATTGCAGAAGCGCTAAGACTAAGAAGGTGCAGCAGCTGACGCCTCATCCTTGCACGCCTTCTGAGGACTCGGAGCTGCCGTTGCAGCTCCCCAGCAAGGCAGAGATCTTCACATGTGGGCCTCAACTCAGCAATGCTGGCAATGTTTGACTGGCTGGAGGAGGCGCTGCGGCATTCCAATTGTCGCAGCTGAACTTTCGCGTCTTGCAAGCGGGCAGTCACCGTCTCGCACGGCGAAGGCTTGGGGAATGGGGCAGTCGGGATTTGGTATCCCCGGCGCCAGCAGACGACAGGAACCACAACGTTGGCCGTGCCACAGACGGCCCATCGCTGCCACGTGATTCACCCAAGGGGCTGAAATGAGCTCATGTATGTAACATGGCGATTGGCCAGAAAAAGAGCATCTCTATGGCCAAATTTGGCAACTTGTGCAGCCTGGAGATTGGAGCAAGTTTTTGCACACAGGCGAGAAAGGGTAGCCACCCAACCGTCCCCCACCACTTCGCTACCACAGTTGCAACAGAACAAGCGCACAAACTGACAGACGCAGTGCGTTGCAGCAGTGACAGCCAAGTTCTCAGCTAGTAAAAGACCCCGTTGCCTGCTTGCACCTTTTGCCGTGGGGGCGGTTGGCTGCTCCAAGTTTCTGCTGCAAATGGAAGCAACAGTTAGTTGTTTGTCGGTTTCCGAAACTGGTGTTGGCCGCTCACTAAGCACATCATATGAGGCGCCGTCAAAGTTAGTTACCTCCGTTGAGTTTAGAGCGCGGCGTCTCATTGGTGTTTTGGACATACAAAAAAAGCATGGCAAACATAGGGTACTCCCACAAAGACATGCAGACGCTGTTATCTTGATACCCGCGCTATTTGTGTTAGGTATATGGGGTTGGACGTGTTCTATAGAAAAGGCACACGCGTGCCTCTTGCAACAAGACAGGGGGATCCAATACTTCATTTTCAATAAGGCACTAGGTTTGGACTGGTTCACTTGCGGCTCCTTTGGGTTGAGCCGCGCACATCATCCGACCCGCGGTGTCGACACCGCGGGTCGAGGTATGCTCCAAGGAGCCAAATGATACGCATGCGTGTTGTCAGATTGGGCTCGAGCTAATTAGGAACCCGTTTTGGCAAGTCGGATCGAATACTGCATCCAAAACCACCCAGCCGCCTTTTTTATATATATTTTTTTGGGGGGAAGGGTTCCCCTTGAACCTGGGCATCTGAGCAGAGCTCAGGAGACGAGCATGGATGCTGTCCGATCATGTCCGATCAATCCGACATGAATGATATGCATCTACCTCTGCAAAACTTGCAGCGGCTGCAACGGAAACAGTTGCAAGTTCGGCTGATTCATCAAGGCAAATCTTCTTCCCAGGCTCATGTCCAGTCCGCTCAAGCCACCATTTGCAGTCCGCTGAACTTTTGACTCCAAAAAATAACCTTTACGCCCAGGCTGCCACTTTTCCGACTTCACCCGAAGATATATCCCCACCCTTTTCCCTTGCTACCAGGACAGGTGGGATCCTTCCCTCACCAGTATCCATCGATTTTCAGTCGGTGGAGTCCATCGCTTTCGTGGCCTTCCGTAAGCCCAGCGCCTAAAGCGCGCCATGTCGAGCTGGGTGGACCTGGCCTTTACGGAGCCCTGGCCTGGGCGCTTGGATGCGGCGGGGGGGGGAGTGGTCCTTTGATCCATGGGTGAAGACAAACGTGCAGTCTGGGTGTGTCTTTTTTAGGGACTCGCCAAATTGGTTTCCAATTGGGTTTCCCTTCAAATCCACCTAACAAGGAGGGGCCCTCAAAAAAAGGACACACCCATATATTCCAGTAGTGATCGATTCCAATTGAAAACCAGGGGAACATACACCTGCATTTTCTGAAACAGGAAGACTGCTTTTGATTTGTGTTTTTTCTCCTGGTTTTCAGGGAATCGATCACTGGAAAGGGACCATATTTTTCCAGGGCACTTGAGCCAGCAACTGGAGGCCGGAGGCTTCCCAAAGCAAGACCAAGAAAGGGTACTTGGTGGCTCCCAGCCATCCCCGTAACTTTTATCCTTTTAGGGTTTTAGTGGAGATTTCCATTTAGCCAACAAACAGGTACAAAGTGCATTCACCCAATGTGGCAGCTCATGGAAACACTTCTAAGCCCTCCAATGTAAGTGGTCCAATTGCGGTACTGGTGGATTCAGTGATTCGGGTTGGACATGGAACCTATTGTAGAGAAAGATAGGACGGACTGTTTGTTAAAGCTCCTTTAGGATTTGATTTTCCCAACGCTTTGCAGGGGGAACGTAGTTTTTGTTGTTGATTTGAACCCTTGCGGGGGGTGGACAAAGGTTTAGTTGTTTGGACGACCTTCAAAATTTAAGGAGCCATGGTCCAACCAGTTCAGCAACGGTTGAGAAATCTGTTGCTTGCACCATTCTCCCTTTACACGGGCTAGCAAGGAAACCCGAGCAATCTGCCAGAGCCTGAGGCTATATGGCACCATCACTGTCTTTGTGGTCGCTGCGTCGGGGCCTCTACACTTTCGTCGTTGGAGTTGGCTCCCCTTTTTTTGGGGGGTTTGTTTAAGCGGAAGGGCTATCAGCCATGGAGAACTGGTTCCGGAGGAAGATTTTTTTTGCATTTTTTGTTGACGGGTCCTCGTTCAAGGCTCACCGACCACATTTCTGTGTCTCTGGCGCCAGGAAATACTTTGTGTTGCCTCGGATGGGAAACATATCATGGATGTCATTTGCTTAAGAACCTTTGTTTATTTCCCCCTGTTGGTTTTCAAAGGGAGTTCATCACTAGCGGGAATATGGCAACACTTGTCTTGCTTGGCCAGTTGTGCACACTTCGGGTGCACTCCAAAGCAATGACCTTTGGTTGCCCTGTTTGGCTTCTTGTGGATTGCTTGGTTTGACTGGACATGTTTTTCAAGACCAAACCCCGGCATCTCCTGAGGGAAGAGATCCAGCATTTCGGAAAGCGTTCGAGAAGGGAGCCTGTTTACTATGTTCCCAGGACCTGATTTGTTCTTTCTTGACATACTCTGCAGCTTCAAGATGAAAACACATGTACCACAAGCAAGCAGAAGATAAAACCATCTTAGGCTGAGGGGGTTCAGAGCAAAAGGGGCGGTCGAGATGTCTTTTCACCTGTTGGCTTAACAAAAACAGCCGGTCCGTTCATGCATGGATAAAAAAACACGAAAGCGCCAAGCCCTTTTTTTGAGCTTCGGTTTGGCTTGGTCCCAGAAAAGCTGGCCTGTCGGGCCTTCCTTGATCCTACAAACCTTGGTTTGGTTGGGCCATGTCGGCATTTTTCAGAACATCGCGCCATATTGCCAGCCCAAATCCCAGAGGGTTTTCTTGGTACCTCCTGAGGGCTTTGGAGGGTAAAAAAAAAGAGGTTTTTTTGATACCTCCTTAGGTATGAAGGGAATGTCTGGGAATGGTTTGTTTCTTGTGTCTGTCGATCAAGCGCCCAAGACTACCTTCCGGCCATTGCGGTAGATGCTTCTACCTGAGCCATCGAGGTTTTGGGCGCTCCTGTCAGACACACCGGGACCAGCCCCCTCCCCAGCCCCATCCCCCCAACAACTTCCGAATTTTTGGGCGCGCGCTTTTTTTACCCCTGTCACCACACTCAGCCCCACCCCGCCCGCACCAGCGCCCAAAAAGCCGAGGGGCGTGCTCTTTCTGGGCATGAAGTTCCTGGGGCGGATGATCGCCGCGCGACAGCTCGCCAAGGCTGGCCGGCCTCCGCTCTCGTTCTTCTCACGGGCGGGGCAGTTTTGTTGGTTCGGAGATGTGCCCTGAAAAGGTTCGTCCAAAGTTTGTGTGGACCCTTGCGACTCAGGTTTGGCTTGAAAAGTGACAGACTATATTTGGAACGAACCTAACAAGTCTCGAGTTTCCCTTGACCCGAAGCAGGGGCCACACATTGGCGCAGAATGCCAAGCGAAATGTCAGGGACTCGGTGAATGTGGGATGGTGTGACCTTGCCGGGTCAGACACTTCCCACCTTTCAGCGAAACAAGCTAGGTGAGTTGCCCTTGCCGTGGGGAGAGGCAAACAAAATGAAAATACCTGGAGTCTCCATGACCCGTAAAAACATGGTTGGTCATTGCCCAAATGCGCGGGGTCATGGACCCATTTTTGAAGGGTCATGGAGACTCCAGGTACAAGAGCCTCCTTCGAGGGATTGAGAGATATCTAGAACCGAAGCAGCGCAGAAGTGGCAGCAAGCGACAGATGCAACTCATCCTTGAGATATACTCGATTTCTGCGAGGGTTCCATCTACAGCATTGTTGGACCCCCAACCTGTTTTCTGGGGGCTCATAAACCAACAGGCAACCATGCAAGCCAATACACACGATGGGGGCGGGAAAAGCGAAGGAGTCCCCGTACTTGTTTTTAAACGGCGGTGCCCGGCTGCTCATGCTCAAACAAGAAGCAAGGTAGAGGCCTTCTCGGAGACGGGGACAAATCCGTGGCCACTCATCGCATTCTAAAAGGCCTGGAAATCCTCCTGTATCCCCACTACTCTTACCAACCATGGGGTTTCCGTTTAAGCCAACCAAGTGCTGCACCACTTTGAAACCAAGGGGGAAACCCTGGGGTGCAGGGATCAACATTCCAGGGTTTCTTAGGTTTTGTTGAATTTGTCCATCCGTCGGGTTCCAGTATACACACTGCTGGCTCGCAGTTTGCTTGAGGCGCACCCGCCCAATGCGCGCAAGCTTTCCAGCGAGGATTTCGAGGCGAGTTGAAATTGGGCCAAGATGCAGGTTGATTGGGAATCCAAGGGCTGACTCATCAGGAACTGTGACCTTTTTGACACCTTATGACCTGACGAATCAAGGGCTAATCATGAGCTTGTCCTAGTCCACGGAATCAAGTGCTCCAGAGTATTCGCGTATATGTCAAACAGAGGAACGAAAATACATAGTACGTAGGCACACATAGGGGGCTACGCGAGCATTTGCAGCCGAGATGCCCTGGGTATGGATTCCGGATTTTGCGTCTGAAGGAAAGCACGCCTTCGCAGGATGGATTCCAAGGACATCCCTATCACAAGAACGACACACAAGCTCCGACTTCCACTTGGTCCTTGCTGATGCTGTCAATTAGGAGAGAGAGGGAGAGAGAGAGAATCAAGCTGTGCACTTCTTGGTATCAGTTGTCCCAAACTTGCCGGTGCGATAGGTAGGGAAGGACCGTTCCGGGTGTTGGGAATAAACCGGAAATGGATTCCCCCACAGGAACCCCATAGATGATTTATAGGGGGAATTCCATCCTTCCGTGCTGAGAACCGGCAAGCTTTCCTTTCTTTTGAAGGGGTCAGTATTGCAGCGGTGCCCTTTCTGGGGGAGACCGGATGATGGCGTTGCCAATGGCCATTGCCCGTTGGCCCAGTTTTCTATCCCCACAGCCACGAGCAAATCGCTCACACGTCTTCAAGCTGATGCTGTTCGCGCATTTCTACTTCTGGTCTCTTGCGAGACCAGGATAAGCTAGGCTCCTGCAACCTCACGATTCGAGGTTTGTGCGTGACCCAAATAACATTATCTTCCAAGAAAATCTCGCATCTCCCCAGGTCTAAGTACCATGCGACCGTCCGCCCCCAGGCGCTATGCTGCCGGACAGGGCTCTCGCGCGCCGAGATTGCCCGACTGCGCCCTGGATCAATTTTGCCCGGCTGAGTTATGAGCGCCCACCCAAAAGCTGGACGGCAGCACGCGGTTCTACTACCTGGTCTAATTCGGATTGTAGTAAGGACTGCGACCTGTGCAACCATGTTTGTAGAACCAAAAGTCAACAGTTTTTGTGCTCATTGTACCAGGTGGACTTAAACCCAAATCTCCTCCCCCAACCACTGAGATGTTGCAATTACCAGGCGAGCAAAGAAGGGAACCCTGATTTGTTCTGTTCTCGTTTTGTTTTGGTGTTGCCTTTTCACATTTGTTTCGGGGCGCAACAAACGCATGACTTGACATATATCCGGGAGCGGGAAGTCATGGGATTGGGACACCCCGCAGCAAGTGGGGGGGGGTTATTGGTCCAGGGTCAACATGATTGAGGGCCATTTGACAGTCAATTCGCGCATATGTCGAAATCAATGAACCCCCAAAATCGTGGCCTTCATTTTGCCCACGTAAAAGCCAATGCGAACAGGATCTCCTTAAAGAAGGCACGTCACACAAGTTGGGGCGATATGAGATCATAAAAGATTCATGTCTAATAAATAGTGTCCCACCATCTTGCGAGAGCAGCCCAACAGTCTTGCCTTTTCTCCTCATGAGTTGCAATTCATTTGTTTGGCGAGAGCACCCCAACTCAAGCGCCGGTTCTGGAGCCTTCCTTGGGGCGGCCCAGGTACTTCACCTTCATGACGGTCACGGAGGGCGAGTCTCACGACTCCGCCGCCCGGGCCTCGGAGCCCGCGGCTCACTTGGCGGCCAGGGCCAGGTCTGGGTGGTCTGGGTGCGGGTACCCAAAACAAAAAGAGGCTGATGGTATCCTGTACCCCCCAAAAGAGATATGGGCCATGGGTTTCCTTTTTTGGATACTGCATTGCTTTGTTTTGGTGGTTGTGAAGGGAAACCAAACATCAGTTTGGGGAGGGCGCGACCTAAAAAGAAGACGAGCCACCCATATGGTGGCCAAAATGGGGCCTCCCAAAAGCACAAACCGGCGAGGCGGGGGGGGGGGTGGTGTCCCATGAGCCAGCGGGAGGTGATCTGAGGGTTCACCAAGCGTTTTGGGTGGGTGAGGCTTCACCAAGTTTTAGGTAGAGATGAACACCAACGATTGTTGCTTGGGGCCAAAAGCCGATAGTGAAGGGTAGTTTTTTTTTTAATCTCCGAAGAACGAAGTCTGCGGTGATTTGTGCGTATCTCCGGCAGTTCCACGTTTTGGGAGTCCGGAGCCACTCAAAAGGGCCGGTACAAAGCCTTATGGAGGGTGCCCTGATGCTTGCAGGGAGATAGATCAAGACCTGAGTTAAGTGGGAGGTTGGGGCGCTCGTTTTTCTCTGATTGGTCATGGGAGAGAGTGGATGGTCAGCTGAGTGAGTTGGCAAGTTGGCAACGCCCAAGCAAACCACCAGCAGCATCATGAAGCAGGTTTCACCAGCCCGTTGAGCTTCGACTTGATCCGTTGCAACCACGGACATCACTGGCCATGCGCTTCATGAACTTGTGCCCTTTGTCACAACCTCGACTTTTTGTCGGGATTCCCGGAGTTGGTGGGGATGGGCATGAACCCATTCCTTCGTATGCGTTTTGGAGGATCACCACAAAGGTTCCGCTAGAGGCTACCATGACGGTAGCCCACTGATTCGAGCTTTCACCAGGGCACGCATGAGCATTGAGTTGTCGATCCCCTGTGTCCCGTGACTTGTGGGTGAAGCAAAAGCAGAAGCTTTTTCCAGCATCCTGTAATGGATGTCCTTTGAGGTTCGTTGGGTTGAAGATTGTGGATTCTGCTTGCAGTACCTTGTTTCTGTGTTTTGTTTCAATTCATTCACCAGTGCCATGGATTGTTCTGGAAACACATTCAGCACCCTTCGCAGTGCGTGGTGCGGCCCTACAAGTTCTCGAGAGCTGCCAAGAAAGCATGATCTCCCACCTGGATCCCATAACAGCTAGTTTTTAAGCTTGCAAAGGACAATTACATAAGATTCAAGAAAGTCCACGAGATTCAAGAACATCCACGTGCGGGTTTGCTTGTATGGGCAGAACTAACTTGTTACCTACCAAAGCGAAGCAGATCAAATCAATGGATGATTGGTCTTGTACCCGACACACAAGGTCGCCCACTCCAAAAACTTGAGAGTACATGGCCAATTCTGCCTGGTGTTTCGCAGTGGCCCCAAGTCAAAAGGGAGCCTGGCAGCCAACGTAGACCCAACCTAGCCCAGACATGAAATAACACCAGACCAACATGAACACAAGGATATCCCACACACCCCTTCATTTGCATGGGTTCTAAGTGATTTCTACACACACACATGTCGAGCAACAGCATATGAGGGCCGGTCTTTGATGGCGTCGGGCTTTCAACGACTTATCTGACTCACCTTTCATGTGTTTCTTTCCACCTATGGCCTTCAAAATCTGCCCCTTGGCCACTTTTCTACCTCCCCCCATATTTAGAATCTCTCAGGTCGGCGTGTTGTCCGCGGGAAAAAAACAAAAAGCAAACACGTCGAGTCCCGTCGAGTCCCGTGGAGCCACTGAGGAGAAGATCATCGAGGAGTTGCCCTACTTTGAGGGCCCTTTGCAGGATCGGATGATCTCTGCTTTGCGCCTCGCCAAAGAAACGTTCCTCGTTGAGCGATGAAACGGCGGGCCATGTACGTGGCGGCCGGCCTTTGTTTGAAGAGTAGGTTAGTTGGCACAGTTTGGGTGTGTCAGTTGATTTGTGTAGATTTGATCCGACGATTCTTGGGTTACGTGTTGTGTTTGAAATAAAGCACTTCCCATTTCTTGGTTTGGATGGGTGGCCTGAGGATTTGGACCTTTGCTTCTGTAAACCAAATGGGGGATCCCGGTACTGCACCTCCAAACCAGCACAAGTCACCTAGTTTGAAGGCCAAAGCTGGGGTCTTCTCCAAAAGTATTTGAATCTCACAAAAGCGCCTCAGAATTAGCTCTTTTTTTTTGCGGTTTTGGGGTCCCATTGTTTTCCACTAACGAGGCAAAAAAGATAGTGTTTTTTTGCTGGGGTCCTAATTCTAGCCTAGTTTTAGTGCAGCCCAAATGGGCCATCAACAGATGCCAGAAGGACACAGCCTCTCACGTTTGCTTTTTTGCTCTTTGGCATTGCTTCGAACCCAGGAAGTTGCCGGAGGAGATCGACTTTGCTGCTCGGTCTCTGTCGAACGGTTCGATGGTTGCGGCCTGGGGAGCACTGGATGCATCATGACAGAAAACAAGATTGGCCGGGCAACCATACAACCACTTTTTCAAGGTGCCATTTTTCTATTAGCCATCGAAGTGGACAGAGGGGTTCCCTAAAAAAATGTAGTTTGCCAGAATCCTCCTGACAGCTTCCGTGATTGTTGGAGGGAGGGTTCCCTATTCTCCCGTTTTGTGCTGGCAATTTAAAGAGGCAACCCGCCATTGTTGGGTGCCCATACCCGTATCCAGTGATTTCATTGATCCTTTAGAGACGGCAGACTACGAAAAGCGAAAAGAACATCCCTGGCTACCGCTGGTGGGTCAAACGGAGTCTTCCGGCGAATTGCGCATCGCTGCGGGCTGGCTGCTCTTAACGCGCTGCTTGGTAGAATTCTTGCGTGAGGAGGCTGGCTTCCAAAATGCCCCCTGATTCTGTCTGAAGTGTGGCCTGCCTCTGACATAGTCGCTGAATCGAGAGAGACGGCTTTCTGGTTTGGAGTCCCATTTCAGGTGTTTCGGGTGAGACTCGGAAGCCTAGACAGGAAACCTCAAAGGCTTCCAGGAAGGGAGGCCATCATCCAACTTGAGCTAAAGATCCGGCGTGCAAGGACGCGGAAGCTGAGATGGCATGTGCCTTCCTTCAAAAATAGCAGTGCACCTCCAGATGTACGATCCCAAAATCACATTCCCTACCAAAATTGGCTGTGTTGTGAGTCGCCTCCTGTTGATTTCCATGGAAAGGAAAGACAGAACTTCCCGGCGAGGCGCCCTGTTCAAGAGGGATACCCAGTGCTTTCAGTTCCACCTAGAATGGGTAACTTCAAGTTGGAAACCGCCATTTAAAAACCATGAGCTCAAACTAGACAATGGGTAACTCGTCAGAAGAAAAAAACAAAACACATCAAGTTAGAGCAGGTCCTTACCTCACTTTTTTGAGCTTTTGGTTTTCCTGGTTTGGTCCATCTTTAGTCAAGGGTTCCAAAAGGTCTTTTGATTTCTGGGGCCTTTGGGCAACTGAGTTACTCTTTTCGTGGCCTTTCCTGGGCTCCTTGAGGGTTTGACCCGACACGTTGGGACTCAGGTGATTCTCGCCTCGGCCTTGAGCAGCTCGGTGAGATGGGGGAAATTGGGCCCATTTGGATCACTTCTACCTAAGAAAATACAACCCGGCTAATTTATTGTTACTGGAGTATATTTATTTGGGGAAGTATATTTAGGGGGGAAGTATATTTATTTACCTGTTTTTGTTGGCGGGGAATATATTTATTGTTTAATTGATATTTGGGGGGATACAATTATTTTCTGTATTTTTTTTGGAGGGGGGATAATTTTTGTTTGTTACTGGATAGTAGGGGGAAACATATCTAGTATTAGGGGGAAGCGATGGCTGTGGGACATGGGCGTGAAATTGCTGTTTTCTTTGCTTTTCTGTTTGTGTTTCTTATGTAGTTGTTTGTTTTGCTGGGCGGTTCATTTGTCAAAGGTAACCCTGAATCTTTGCATTGGGTTACGAATCCGCGTGGGTCCGCTTTGTATTTGTAGTGCAGGCATTACGGCCAAGCCCATCTTTTGGGCTACCCTTTTGGGGTTGGTTTCAAGGAAAACCAAAAGGGAAGCCTTTTTTCCGGGGTCAAACCCAAATTGGCTTTTTTCTCCACTTTCTGTGATACCTTGAGCGTGCCGAAGTTGTGATGGGACGGGGACCCCACTTTGATATTGAGTAAGTGGCGATTTTTCTAGGGGTTCTCTCCAGGGATCCTTCTTTTCACGAAACCCTCGAAACCCAGGGAAACCCGCCGGTTTTTTAAAAGAGCGATGGTTGAAAAGAGTGGGGGATCCACCCCTAGAATTTTCCACAGCCAAGGCCGGAGACATGCAGCTCTCAGCTTTCATTTGCTCGCAAAGGGGTGTGTGTGAAAACAGAGATTCAGACCCACAAATGAAGCTTTCCTTAACCTCACAAGTGTACCAAGTCATCAAACAAACATGGCCGGTTGTTGCATTGCTTTCTTTCAGGCTTTATTTGTTCCCTTTTCTGCTTGCAGTACTGTGTTTATGTTGTGTGTTTTGCCAATTGGCTGTGGGTCAAAACAATGGTACCATTTTGGGGTAGGTGCGCCGCCCATTTTAGTCTACTTTAGTGGGGATTGGGATGTTTACTGGGAATACGGGATTTTGACCCATGGCCATTTGTTTTGAATGATGTTGGTTTCAAAGGTGTTTTGCCACGCGTGACTGGAAACCAAATGTAGCGCAAACAAATTGAAGGCTGGTTCCCCCAAGGCCTGCGTGCCATTTTGGCCCAGTTGCCGGTGACTGGATATGAAAGGTGCACTTTGAGCAAACCAACCATCAGGGTCCCCATGTCTGTTCCTGTTGAAGGCAAGTTAAATGGCTTCCCCAAAGAGCGTCCCTGAGCATCTGAGTTTCCAGTGTTCCTTTACTAAATCCATCCAAAACCTGCTCTCTATGTTCTAACACCCCCCAAATCAGCATGAAACCGGCCACGTTTGTTTTGTACTTCCACCCCCAACCCCACCCCCCACCTCCCCCCCAAGCTCGAGGTGTGTTTAGTGAGCGTGCCGCGCTGGACGACAAGATGCGCCGAGACCTTGGAAGCTTTTCTTTGGTGCATTTTGCCAAGGGATGTTAGGACTGGACAACTTTTGGCTAACTCATGTTCCATTAATCATGAATGTTCCATTAAACCACTAAAAGTTTAATAAAACAAAAAACAAAAAAAACACTTCTAGCAGTCGGAGCAGAAAGCAACCGAGTTGTTTGTTCTTTTCTTTTTCCGGAAGCGAAGTCCTTTTGATCGGTTGGTTTGGTTCGAAATAGATGGGTTCCACCGGTTTGGATGGGTTTTATGCCCGGTTTGCCAAGGAAACCCGGCCAGTTTTCTAAAAAGACACCTACGAGTGCAGTTGTTCATGGGTATGTGTCTACATAGGGATTTGGACCCTGTTCCTTTTGGTTGCCCTTGCAGGGGGAGAAAGGGCACCCTCAAGAAACACAGCTGTTCATGGTTTTTTTTTGGCTGTTCAAGGCAATCCTTAGTATGTGTTTTCGGCTGCGTAAGGGCTCCCCTTTCCAGCCATTGTGGTGGTTGGTCTGATTTTGGTTTCCGGTACACCCATCCAAAAAGGGCCGCCTTTGTTGTGGATGTGCACCAGTTCGTAGGTGTTGTACTATTCAGAGGGTTTCTTTCTTCCCAACTGGTGCATAATTTTGTCCATAGTAGGTGGCTGGAACCAGAGGCCCCTTTCAGTGTGGTGAGTTTGACTGAATGGCAGGCTAAAGTAGCCACTTCCAACTGCATTCCATTGGCGGCAGGTGCTGCGAAAAATCCATTGGTTCATCTTGTGTTGGTTGTCAAAATGACATTCAAGAGCAGGCCCTTTTCGGCGGGGCTTCAAACGCATACTTTTTTTTGTTTTGCACGGAGATATACGGTTTGGAGGGTTTTGGCAAACTGCGATCCTCTTGACAAGGCAAATCATTTGCAATGGTAGCTGGTACTGACACAGCTACTGATCATCGGTTGCTTTGGCGACTGGAGAGCCACGCTTTGCAGATCCAACCCGTTGCCCTGGAAAGGGAGGCACCCCCGCGCAGACCGCATTTGTGGCAGGTTAACGTTTGGCAAGCCCCAAGCGGTGTGTCATGTAACGGATTGGTTCTAATTGCTTCATGAGTTGCGGGAGTCCCTCTGTCGGGATCTTGCCTCAAGGAAGCTCAAGCGGGCGATCTTTTTTGCTGAAGAACACCAGTCATATGTTGCTTTGGGCAGTGGGGAGAGGGATGAGTGGTGTTTCCCAGCAGAGGGACCTTCGAAATTGGGGATAAAGCCGGACACTGCGGGTTTGCAAGTGCCTATGCCTTCTTGGGGATCAAAGCATGTGGCCTGTGGTTCGGATATGAGTTTTGGGTATGGGTCAAATTTTAACCACCAGGATATGGGCCGGTTTTCGTCCATGTTTCGATTTACCAGTGGCCCCAACCCATTTTGGGGTTACCCCATGTTGGACAACCAGAGCCACATCACCTCGGCTTCCCATTTTTTGAGTGGTTGATTCCCCATTCTTTTCAGCCATCCTTCTTTTTAAAAACTAGCCATTTCCCCCGGGGTTTTTGGTGGTTTTCTAGAAAGACTCGGATCCCTGGAAAGAACGGACATGGAAGTTACCCCTATCCCATTTACCGTCAGTCCCCGACCCATTTTGGGGTTCCCCCACTTTGGGGCCTAGCCTCAACTCCCCATTCCCATCCGCAGTTGCAGTCATCGAGGTTTTCTCTTCCGCTTGTATAGCTCGGAGCTCACGGGCTCCGTGTCCAAGCAGGACTTCACCGGGGCTGGCTGCGGCGTTGAGCAGGTTACGCCCGGTGCATTCCATGTTTGAACGGGTGTCCCATGTGATGCTCACCCCAAAGGGAAACGCTCCGGTTGAGCCATAGTGGTTGTTCAAAGCCGATCTTTTGACCTTTTGGGTTGACCTTTTTGTGTCATGTTTAGTCAAGGTACCCCTCATGACGCATTCCCTGCCGCACTGTGTAGATCCAAGTCACCACACTTCACCAAGCTTCCCTTGGCTCGTCTACTTTGCGATGCTTTGCTGCCTTTTTCTCACCTGCCCAAGCGACCTGGAAAAAATCCAGGTTGCAGCACCCTGGTCCAAGCACTTGGAGATAGTTCAGGCAGCCTTGACGGAGAAATCGGGGAGGTCTCACATAGGGTGTCCAGTCCCCAAGCCAGGGGGCTAAAAAAGAGAGATTAGTGATTCGAGGTTGGACTCGTGGCTGGCTAGGTTGTGTCTTCCTGGAGTCTCCTTCTGATCCTTTAAACATGGGTCCATGACCCCATGTTGGATAATGACCAACCACTTTTTAAGGGTCATGGAGACTCCAGGTTGATTTGTTTTGCAATGTATCCCAGCTGTGCAAAGCCAGAGTTTTACACGTGTATTCGCCCTTTTTGGCGGGTGGCGGCTGGTGGAAATAAGAGTCTAAACTGAAAAAGGCGTTGAAGACCCAGAGGATTCCGAATTCTACGAACCCCCTAAGAAGGTTCTAAAACCATAGGTCTTTTCTTCTAGGTCGTTTGGTCGCAAAGCAGGACTTGACAAGACTCTTGGACGACGTGCTGCCCGAGCATCTTGGCACCGGGGTTGTCTCCACAGGGGCGGTCAAAGTGTCCAGTGTATATATTCAGGTGACCCTTAGTTGGTTTGGATTGGTCTCTTTTGTTGGGGCAAACCACAGGGCTCCAAACCACCAATTGGAGGGAAGCTGTTCTATGGTCCGTTTGGGACGGACATGCGGGATTATCTTGGATTTTATAAACTTGCTCCTGTCCATAACTGCTGTGGCAAATGTCGATTTACACTGTGTCATGCTGTGCTGTGTCATGCTGTGCTTGCATCCGGAGCGCGGCAAACGTCCTCATTCATCCTCGGCTGGCTTTAGTAGTTCATTATTTGGCAAATATTTATGGCAGCTAAAGTGAACTTGAGGGGCTTCGTGTGTTTGCTGTTTTCAAGGTGCATGGCCTATGTTTCACGGGTAAAGATGAGGCTTGCAGACTCAACCGACGCATGAGTGTAGCCTCCTAAACCGCACACACGCATACAGCCTTCTCAATGAGAGGCCTACCTGCCCGTTTTAGCGAATCACTTTGATACGGCCAGTCTTGCCAACCGCCCACGATAAGGTTTCCAGACGACGATGAGAG
The DNA here is from genome assembly GCA_963377175.1 of Effrenium voratum. Taxonomy (NCBI): domain Eukaryota; class Dinophyceae; order Suessiales; family Symbiodiniaceae; genus Effrenium; species Effrenium voratum. The sequence goes on along the minus strand of CAUJNA010001624.1, from coordinate 547,716 downwards.
GAATAGGCGGGTCACTGGGAGACTGACTGTGCAAGCTTCCATCACGTGCGGCTGGGAGCTTTCGAGTTGTCTCCAGGCCAAAGGGAGCGCACTCTTTGTACTATCAACAATGACCAAAGACATGCCGCGACTGAGTTGCAACGCTTGCCGGTGTCAGCTGACTGCAGGCTCATCGACCGTGCTGTGCAGGGCACTTTCGAGGAGTTGCTCGGCCGCAAAGCGTGAGCTTCGGACATGAGGGCAGCTCGAACGTGCCCCTCTTGTTTGGCGGTTTCCCTGTTAACAACTTGTCAAAGCACCAAGAAGGGTTTCCTTTTTCAAGCAGGGTCACTGACATGTACTGTTGTCAATGACATTTGATTGCTTGTCAGTGGTTGGTGAAATCTGGTTTGTTGTGACAACGATTGATATTCATGGAGTAGTATCACCACTGGACTATGTAGGGATATGTAGGGCGCATGTAATTGTTGATGCGGGACAGATATTAACATCATGAGTTTCTTTCTGATGTTTGACATGTCGTTGTGTCAAGGTGCAGCCTGCGTCAACGGTTGTCTCTTCGTGACGTGTCTTGCGATCTCCGACGAATTCGGCGCGGCAAATTCAGCCAATGTCCAAGGATATTGACATTTGCATAGACATCTCACTGCCTGAGTTTCAGGACTATTTCTTTTTAAGCACCAAAAGGGGGTCCGAACCTTTGAGAAACCGCCAACAATGAAAACGCGGGTAGATGAAGAGCAAGGGAGAATCCCAACCACATATAGGTGCGGCCGCTCTTTGAATTCTTTGCATGCTTTTGGGCAGACCGCTTAAAAATACTGAGTTTTTCTTTTGACCAGGGTTGTGGGATCAAGGGGTTTATCCCCACCTCTGTGATACAAGGGGATCCCCCCCGTATATGCAGTGTCAGTCTTTGGGAAGCCCTTTTTGTTGTATCACAGAAGTGGATTCCATTTCCCCCGCAGCCCTGCGTTTGACTCATTTTGGGAAACTCGCCAACGACCTTTTCTTGGGATCCCCCGCGGGCGGGGGATCGAAATCCGACCTCCGACCTCCCCCGCGCGATTGCCAGGCTTTGCGGCAGCTCCGAAAACCAGGAGATGGGAGTTGAAGCTCATCCCAGGTGCCCAGTAGCGCCCTTTTTAAACTTTTTGGGGGGAAGGGTTGCTTTTCACCACAACCAACCAAAAGGGTTTCCCTCGAAAGTCAATCCACCAAGAAAAGGATGCTTGTTTGGGAAGGTGTCCCTTGAAAGTCAACCCACCGAAAAAAGGATGCCTTTGTTTTCCCCTGGCCACTGGGCATTTGAGCCTGTGATGCGCTTGGGGAATCATCTCCGATGCAGTATATCATTGGTTTGCCCATTTGGGTTTGCCTCGTACGGGAAGCCCAAACATGTGTGGTTTCCATTTGTTCACTGCTCAAATATGGGTTCTCTTTTTGGATGGTAAGAGGAACCCAAAAGCACACCAACCACCTCCTTATAAATCAAAAACCTGGAAAAAACAAGGAAGCTGGAAATAACCAGGTTTTTCCAACAAAAACCAGGTTTTGAACACTTCCAGGTTTTAGATTTATAAGGCCATCACGCTCAAATCAGCAATGACTTGCGCTTTTGGCTCAAACCCAAGAACTGCTTCCGTCTGATGCGGTCCGGCGCCTCAGCTATGGGTTTTGATGAAACCAGCAGAAACATATTTTGCGTAAGAGCTCATCAAGTGCCGTTGCAATGTGCGTTTGGTAGCCATAAAGGGTCGCGGCGTCACCCGCCTTGATGCCCTTGACGGGCGGCCAATAAAATCTTCGTCAGCCTGAGTTGAAAACATCAGTGGATTGTAAGCCTGTCCACCGCGACCAGCCTGCCAAGCTAAATCCAAATAGATATGGTGCAACCGGTGTAGGTTCGGCTTTTGCAGCCACAGCGCACGCCCCTGCTGAAAACTCAGTTTCGCCAGCGCTCCGTACTGCTTGAGAAAATGGATGCCCAGCTTCGCCAAAACAATGGCGGTTTGCTCATCAATAAACGCTTCTTGCTCATACACCAGCTTTAGAAACTTGTTCTTGCTGCGCGCCGCCTCAAGCGCTGTTACCAGAAGGCGGTCCCCAGAAACTGCGTCAGCGTGAGCCTCACCCCAGGCCACGACCCACTTGAGAATACACGTGGTAGTGGAGCCTTTGCTCCATGTGCCAGATGGAAAGTCTGTCGCCCCGCACGTGTCGCGAGATATTTTTCGTAGGTATGGCTGCAACTTGTTCGCCGCGCAAAAATGGAGGAAATCATTTGACATGAGCTGAAATCGTGCCTGGATGTTGGAAGCAATGTAAGTCTCCGACATAACCACCAATAGACTGCCCAAAAACTCCTTGCCAGACCCCAGATGCCAGGCGTGGAAAAGGTCGTAGCTAAAAAAGGCTGGCTCGTCGGACATGTCGTGCGGAAGAGAAAGTAAGGGAGGGTCCCTCCAAAATGGCGACACCGTGTTGTACGAACTAATCCACGCAGGGTTATCATTGCTGAAGTTTTCCCATGGGAAAGGGCTTTGGTCGGCCAAACAACGATGGCAAATTCCCTTGCGAAGGCCTTTTTTGGCTGCAGTAGCCTGCTTTGAGACATTCATGAATGACCGGGACAAATACCCCGCCTTTTGAATGAATGGCCAGTCTCCCATTACTCGGAGAGGAACCAAATATCTCTTCTCGCCGTCTAGCGCAGTGAAACCAGACCAGTACAGCTCGTTGAAGTCTTCTGTGATGGACTTGAGAACGGTTTGAAAAACACCATCTTCTGCATGATCGTTGTCCTGGTCGTACAGGCTCTTGGGCAACACGCTTAGCAGAAATCTGCTTGTCAGCGTGTGGCCTAAATAGTTGAGGCGAAGGACAGGGCTATCAACAGCAGCGTCTCGTTTCCTTTTTTTGTTGCTGGTCGACATACCTTGCCCCAATGCCGAATGTGCTGCAACCACCATCAGGGCAGACCTTTTCCGGCTTCGGCCTTCATCACCATGAACAAGCAGCGCCATGCATCTTCCATATTCAACGTTTCGTTGGAACAGAGGGAAATCTGGTTGAACCTTTTGCACGTTGCTCCAAAACTTTCTCCAGGTCTGAGATTCCAGTACTGGATCAGGTGAACCCAGGCCAGCCAAAGTAAATAGACGGTTGCTGCTTGCTAGGAAGCGGGCCCAGTCGCTCATCTTTAAGAAGTCGATAGGCTGTTCCAAAGCAGCAACTTTCAGTTGGGAAAGAGGGACTGGTAGTTGAAGACCAAGCTTGCTAGACACACGTTGCACGTCCCTCTCAGAGTTTGCCTCAAGCTTGGAAGAAATGTGCCGAAGGCTGCTGTTGCAATCCTCTGAAACCACTGCTCTGGCAGTCCGTATCGCAGATGAACAGGATACCTGCATTGGCAAACGGGCATGCGTCAAACGAGAACCACCAATCCCCACCAACGAAAACAGTACATTTGCGCTAGCTGCCGGGTTTCACTTCAACATCAAGCGCGTAGAGAAAACTCAATGATTTTTTTGAGAAAGCTCTTTGTGCCAAGGTCTATCATGGCCATGGAGGCTGCACCAACACAAGGCAGGCCGCTGAAAGACATTTTCGGGGTTTGGGCGTTAGTCTAATTTTCACCCCTGTCTCTCTACAATTTTTCCATGGGTAAAGGGCACGCCAAGAACAGTAATGCAAATTAACAATATTTCTCGACCTGTGTCCACTGCTGTCCAGGCACTCCGTCACCCACCTCCTCAACCAGGCAGCGCAAGGCCGGTCCAGGCCCTGGCATTTCGGCTAGCGTTGCACGGGGTGTTTTCTAGTCTGTGCATAGGGTCAAGGTTGCCACAACTGACGCATGCCCTTTTTTCTCGCGCATGGCTTCAGGATCGTTTCCCCCTCCCGAAGCTTACTCAAACTGCGTATGCACACGCCACAATTGTTCTCATCGTGGCAAGCCAAAAAATCCCCGCCAAAGGAAGACAGGCTTCTGTAAGCTAGAGCTGCCTGGCCACCACCAAAGTCACTTTTTTGACTTTCCCTTGTTGGCCCTACGCTTCCCAGCTTTGCCGGAAGTTGACTGCTTCTCCTTGGCTTCCTTTGAGCCACCATCAGCCTTCTTCACATCCTTTTTTCCATTCTTCTTTGACCAGTGCTTTTTGTTGTTCCTCAGTTTGAGTCAATTTGTCATATGTCCCCACTGTGTGATGTGGCACGAGGCCCTGACCGAACCTTGATTTCTGTTGCCGCGGCCCTGGAAATCCTGAGGAAGAAACACGTTGTAAGATTTGTGGGTGTTGTAGCCATGTTGCACCTTCTGAGGGCAAGACACAAAGGTGGCCGCGTTCATTTTCTCCTGCGCTGTTTTCAACCTTGGTGCAAGCGAGCGGTGATTGCAATTCAGAGCTAGCCAAAATTTACAAAAGTTCCATGCGCGTGCCATGGCACACATTTGGGTCGCTCGGGTTAATCTGCATCTTGGCAAGCTCATCGTTCAGCACATCATACTGCTTGTCCATTTGGTCCAACTCTTCGTTGAGCCCCTTGACCGACCTAAAGCGCCCAGGCAACTAGGTTAGGCTATTTGTCCATGTTGAACACCTTGCACTCTTAAGGGCCTAGCGCTTGTGCCCCAGGGTCTTCGTAATTGTCACGGAGGTCAGCCACCAAAGCTCGAAGTTTGGAAACCCGGCTCAAGAGGCTGGACATGAACTTGGACAGGGATGCCTTCACCTAGAGATGCAAACAGGCCAATCTTGCGTTGCTCACGTCCAACAAACCTTTACGACATTAACGTTTGCAGGCCTCGTTATCGGCAGTTACAACTTCCTTCTTCTGGTTGCCTTGCCCCGGGTTTGCTGCTGCTGCTGTGATTGCACCCTGCCGCTCGTTGATGAATGAAAAGGCATTCTTGTCCAGCTCGGTTTTTCCGTCGGCCTGGTTAGGGTGCATAAGCGGCGCACGCACGATTAAACGCGCCCCCGTGCTGATGCAGGAAAGCGAGCGCCCTCGCCTTCGACCTCGAGGACTGCTTGTGCTCCTGGGTGATTTCCTCCGTGTGGCTGCCGGTCTCGCGGATCATCACCCAATACTCCGTCAGCTTATCGTAGGCATTTTGCCTAGCAAGAGCTGGTGTGTTTGGAACGCGTGTGAAAAGGTTGGAAGCACAGGCCTGATGTGGGTCAGTGGGCGGCCCTCGCAATCTTGTTTGGCACCAGCCACTTTCGCCCTCAGCACGCACCCTATTGATATATAAGCAACATCAGCTTAGCAAGAGTTGGCCATGATGTTTGGTCGGGTCCCCCAAGGTCCAAGCGCAGACCATCCCAACTCGTCTCGCATCTCTTTCTCTGAGTACCATCCGCAATCCTTCTGGACCTTAATCTTCCGCTTTTTGCTAATCAAGACCATCACTTCGTCAAGGAATTGCTCCTTCCAAGGTGGCAAGCTTTCACACGAATGTTTCAACAACATGACAACGCAATGTATGATATGTCCTTGTTCCAATTTGCCTGCATCAGTAGTTCCGCCATGTCATCCTTGTTGCGTGAGTTCTCCCACTGCTCCCGCACGGCTGGGTCGTTTGGGAGCAACCATGCGTCTGATGCGGGCCTTGGCGGCGTTCAGCAGGCGAGCCTTGAAGCAACGGGGTAACCCAAACGCACTGTGTAAACATGGTCATGTCAATAAATCAGCAAGCGTTTTGTTGCGGTCATGGAGCTTTGCGGGTGAAGGAAGTGTCTTCTGAAACTTTCTCTCCATCTTTCTCATCAAGGGCTTGCTCCATAGCTGGGGGCTCCGGGGAAGGGGTTGGCTGGCTGACTTCTTCAGGACTTGGCTGCCCGCCAGAACTTGTAGAGCTTAATGTCTGAGGGGTCTTCAAATCGGCATCTTGTTTTTTGGTGACAGTCATGACCTTGTCTTCCTGAGTTGCAACGCGACCCTTCGTTCAATGCAAATTGGGCTATGAACACACCGTTCACGCAGCTGTGTCACAGATGACCCATCACCGCTGCCTGGAGGAGTTGCCGGAATTTGTGGACCTGGTCCAGCCACCGGAACCTGGGCAGATGACGGGAGTGCGGGTACTCACATGTGTGTAACACATAACGGCCACTAAGGATGAAACAGAAGTCAGGTTCTTCTCACTCTGTTTGTTCAGCTCCTTTCGGGTCCAAATTTCAAAATCAAACTAAATTGCGGTGTTCCCCCAACCCCGCCTCCAATCTTTGCAGTAACCTAGCCTCTTCTTCTATCAAAGTTGAATCCTCTAGCACGTGGGCCATCCCCTCTTGCAAGGTTGTGCAGCTCCAAGCCCCACTTGCCATGAACAAGCCCGACCTTGAGCAAAAAGCTCTCTTTGAGAACAGCTCAAACTGGCTTAAGTTGCAGTGCTCTCGAATGTGATGCGGCTCTGAATTGTTTCCTTCCATAATTCGATCGGCCCCCGCCCCTTCATGCAGCAATTATGGAGCGCAAGCAGCTCGGCGTGGCTTGATCGAACAAGAACCAAACCGAACATGGGACAGAACTAAAAAACCCATATTTTGGGCACGGGTAAATACGGGATTTTTACGGGGTAATTATGGGTTTTTTACGGGTTGCAAAATAACCAGGTTTTCCTATTTACGGGTTTTTTGGAAAATATTACGGGACATTACGGGTTTTTTACGGGAAGATTACGGGCTCAACATTTCCGACCCTGTTTTTCATGGCAAGTCTAGTTCACCGAGCTGCTAAAGCCGCCTCCAAACCCTAATCCTCGATCGAAAGCGGAACAAAGGGTCTCCAGTCAGGAGGAATCCGAAGTCTCTTAGAACCCCGTAAGTACGAGAATACTTCTGGCAAACGCGCCATGCCCCAAATGCTTGGGTCTGCCTTCGGCATTTTGCAAAATGAGTCCAAAGCCTCAGGCAGTTTCTCGGGCAGCTTGGGGCATCCCTGGCAAGTGTTCTTCAGCTCATCCACCATCCCCGCAATGGCCGCCGCAAATCGCCAAGGATAGTTCCTGGGCAGAGGCTTGAGCAGCAGGGGGCCTCAACCAGAAAGAATGGGCTTCCAAATGGGTCGTGTTTGTGTTGTTTTCAAATCTAGGGGGATGGGACCCTCAAAGCAGAAAGAATGGGCATCCAAACCGGGACCATCACGTTTTAGGTTTTTAAGGTGGCTCTGTTTAAGCATCCGGTATTCCTGACAGGCACCCTATATAAGTCAAGTCAATTGGATGGGGGAACTGCAAACGAATTTATGAGAAACCGCAGGAGTAAGTCAGGGTGCTCTGTTGGCCTCAGGTTGCGGGTTGCCGTGTAGCCCTTTTTACCAGTGGTCTTGCAAACCGTGCGCTTGGTGGTTGCGTTCTCGGGTCGGGTCTTCCAGCCAGACAGCACTCCACGGTCAAGCTGTGAAACTGACATAGAGTTGCTGTAGCAGTAATGACGCTTGGGAGTGACACTCCCGTACAGCGCCATCCACCATGAAGTCCTTGCCACCTAAGAATCTTGGGGAAGTTGAGCAGACATCCACGCATGGCCAAACAAGCCTAGCAGCTGATGAAACGCCAGCATTCATTGCGTGCATGGTGATCACATATCGGAAGCTGGGGTAAAACTGCAGCACTGAACCGCCCGGTTGCTCCAAGCACCAGCAGCCACCAACGCTGGTAATCAAAAGAAGTAGGAGGCAAGTCCTGCAGGCACTGTGTTGTGAAAAGTCAGAGCCGGGTGGTTTGGACAACAATATGCGCGCAGGGTCCTTTCAAGCATTTGGTTGGCTTCCACAACTGAAGGCATCAGGATGTTCCCAACACTGCTGCAAGCAAACCTGGAACTTGTTCCCACGTTCATTGAGCTCCAAGAAGAGCATTTGATTGCAACCCAGGCCAGGAAGCTACGCTTGCACTGCAGGATTGTGATGATGCAAAGCCTCACGTTTTCACACGGCTGCTTTGAAACCCCAAACCACGGTCCACTACTTGTCACGGCCAATTTTCAGCAAAGGGGCGCCAAACCGGATGGGCTGTTGATGTCCATGTAATTTGACTTGTGGTTACCCTTTTCCGCGTAGAGAATGTCCAGGCGCGCTCCACGTTGGCCTTTCAGCCTGACAGCCTGAGTGGCTAAAGCCCGTCCAGCGTAGAGCTCAACCCAGTCATAGACCTACCAGCGGGCAAGGTGAGAAGAGCTAGGATGAAAAAACACAATTTTGTTTGAAGCCAATTTGGATGAGCCTCGCCAAACGCGTAGCCCTCCATCCAAGTGCACATTGCCACAATCAACGCGAACTCCTGCAGTCAAGGAAAATCAACAAACCTATTCTGGAATTTGTGATTAGCAGTTTAGCCCTCTCCTGCGGAATTCCCAGCTGGAGCATTCTCCACATAACGGCATCAACTGGAAATACCATGACGGGCCCACACTGCAGGTGTAGCCGGGCTACTACAAGTCACACAGAGGACAGGCCGCGTTTGCATAAGCTGAGCCAACACGGGGCAACCGCAAATCACAAGGCTCGTTGAAGCTGCACAAAAGCACGCACTCAGAGAAGTGACCGGTTCAAACCAGCCAGCAGGACGAGCTCTGGCTTTGGATCGTCGCTCGATGCGGGCGAAGGTGCGGCGGGACATGGGGCGCCATCACCTGGGCCGTAGCGCGGTGTAATTGTAACATGCACTTGTGGCTGTTCCTAACTGCACGTGCAAAAACAATGAGTGTTCTGCGCATGTTGCACCAAAGCGTACAGCGCGGGTCTTGATTTTCAACTCTGCTCCTAGCGCTGAGATTGTGAAAATGAAAATAAGGCTACTACTGGCACCATCGATGCAGAAAGCCTGCCACCTAGGCCCTTCAATCTTGTCTTAGCGTAGACACCTCAAAGTTGAAACTAGTTGAAGCTGAACATTCTTCGGCAACAGGCTTGCTTTGGAGCTAGCTATGACAGCAGCTGCACAATTCCTGGTTGCAACGGCTGAGCCCCCACTTTGCATGGCAAAGCTGACCCAAACTAGCTAGGCAACATCAACTGGGCCCTTGCCCAAAAGAACATGAGCTGCAGAGGCTTTCAAAGTGTAAATGTACTGAGCAAGCATTTTGGTTCCCTCAAGATCGTCTTCCAAGGTCAGCAGTTTGTTCGCCTCGATGTAGTCAGCCTGAGCGGGCAGGGCGGGTATGAACATAGATTTTTTGTGAGGGTAATTACCGAGACAAATGGCTTGCAACTAAGAAACGGTACAAATGGCACAGGCAATGGCCATGATCTGTTGCCCGTGATGGATGTCCATATCACCATGCGACTTGAAGCTGAAGTATCCGCAACCCTTCTCTGCCGTAACGTGCTTCACCCCGCATCCCCCACGGGTCCAATAGACATTCAACTGGGCAAGCTCCCAGCTTGGAAGTGTAGAGCGGACTGCCACCTTTAGGGCTTCCAGGTCATGCGGCCCTGATGCAGGAAGGCTCAAAGTGTGCGTCCAGGCAACTAGCTTTTCCACACACGTGGGGTGAACAGTGGCCTCAAATTCACCGGAACAGCGGGCCTTGCGGGGCTTGTTGGCTTTCGCCTTGGGCGCCGCGGCAGGCGACTTGCTGCGCTTCCTCGAGGATTCAGGCTCGGGGCTGGTGAAACTGGCCTGGCTGGCAGACTTCTTCTTCTTCTTCTTTGCTTTTGGGTCAATCCAATCAGAGCATTCCGCCGGGACCCCCAACTCAGCGTTTGACTTGATGCGGCGAAGCTTTTCAAGCTTGGATTTGCGAGGGCTTCCCTTCGGCTTCTTGTTTTTGGTGTTGTTCTTCTTCTTGCGTCCTGCTTTCTTGCTGGTCCGGTAGGCAAGCTGGTCATCACGGGACACGAAACCAGGGGAGTCTTCATGAGCACAGGCATCCCCTTCACTCTTGACCGAAGGACCAGTTCCATCATCACCCATTTTGATTGTTTGGCTGCCCTTCTTCTTCCGTTGGTATTTTGCCCTTTGCTTGCTAGCTGGTGGGGGGGTCTCCATGATAGGCGGCTCGGGAGGCACCGAGACAATGGAAAGATCCACTGGCTGCGTCTCACAGTTGTCAACTGGAAGGTTGGGTTGAGGAGGTTGAGGTAGTGCAGCAACTCCTGCCCAGAACCCACGAAGATGTTCACTTTCTTAAGGATGGAAATAATGCCCAAGATTGAAACGTGCAAGCTCCTGGCGCAGGCGCCCTCACTGCAGAAGTCCGGATCTTGGCGTTCTGCTCGCGTTGGGCACGGATCCTGATCAGGCGTGCAGGCCAAGCAAAGACATGTTTACGTTTATATGCGGCACCTCTTTCTTGGATGCTGACATGTTTCTCTGCTAGCCGCTTCTGAATTTGCATGGATTCCTCGCTGGCACCTGGGATCGTTCCAATTCACATGCAATGATGCAAAGTCTAGTGTGCTACCAAACTGGCCGAACGCATTCACGCTGTGTTATTTGCTAAGCCACTCAAGGTTGCGGGAGTTACCACGGTCGCAGTAGAGAGAGACTCGGAACTCTGAGGTGTGGCTGGCTGCTGGTTCGTCACTGGTGAAGGACCCGCGGGTGGTGACGGCGGAGATGGGGAGGGCATTTGCCTGTCTTCCAGCATTTCTTGGGGTGTAGAACTGCAAATTGAAACGGGCTGGGACACCTCATCAACTTGAGTCTCAGCATGCTTTGGTTCAGCCTCCTCAGATGCCACAATCTGCCCGGGCGAGCGGGGAGCCACGCAAAGGGGCGGGGCTGGAACCTGGGTGTCGGAGACGGCCTGGTTTGCCAAGCCCTCTCCTGCAGCATCCTCTTCATCATCGTCGGATTCATCACTCCCCGTCTCATCCTGGGCGGGTCTCGTATATTAACTTTTTGGTGAAAAGAAAACAAACTAACCTAGCCTCATCTTGTTCTCCACCTCGTTCCCGGATCTTGTCAACGTGGTCCTTCGGCGGCCCAAACATATTCATGACACGATCGGGAGCAAGTGTTGACATCTGGTGACCCCAGCCTGCAGCAAAGGGTTCAGAACCAGGCACATATCTTGAAAGTTCTGGTCCTAGGAGTCAGGCAGCAGGGAACTTCTAATGTTGGGCCTGCTGGGCCATTCAATGACTGCGCTGCAATGAACACCTTCGCAGTGATGTGCTAACTCGTCCAAGGATCTTTTGACACCTCCTTGCGTTGAACCTTCCTCTTGATGAACTTGGATAGTGTCCGTAGCTGCCACGCTGTGGCATCGATGAGATCTTGATCAATTGTCACTTGGTTGCTCTTGAAAAGGCAGGTAACTTCTTCACGCAAATTGTTCACACCCGGTAGCTTGCCACCAATTGCTGCCATGCGTGTCAACAGCGGAATGAGTTGCTCACTGTTTTTTTTGGCACACTTGACCGTTTCGGAATGGGGGCCCTGCATCAAAAGACCCGCGTCTCGCAGCCTCTCCCGAATGCCAGGCGAAGCATCCCACTCTAAGTGAACCTTCCCCACATCGCACTTGTGCTTTTCCTCCTTTCCCATGGCTTTTTACTGGAAAACACTCGACCCAAAAGGCTACGTCAGGGTTCAATGTGTGGCAGGTGCAGCTTGCCAATCAATCAAGCAATCCGCATGCAGGAGATCCGCCGAGCTGAGATGTGGGCTGTGTGGGCCGACGCAGTACGCTGGCACGCGGTACCAAAAAAAGCCAATGTTATGCTGCGGTCAGCCCGCAAAAGCAGGCTTTTTGCCGAAAACCCGGCTTTCTCTTGCAGAACCCGGTTTTTTGGCCAACGCCCATAAAAACCGTGTTTTTTGGAATCGTCCCTGTTTTTTTGGGGGTTTTGATTTATAAGGCTAATGTTGTTTTTCTAATTTTGGAGGAACACTGAAATTGGCCTCGGTCATCGATTGCAAAGGAAATGACAAACATTTCCCGCGGCAGGAGCTAGGGATGGAGCAGCGGGCCTCTGAGTGGGCGTGTCACTTGGGTTGTTCCTGGCTTGGGGATCCATTTGGTTGATCAATATTCCCTTAACGGCCCCCGGTTTTGACCAAGGGAAGCTTTTCCCATGTAAGAAATATCTTCTTTTTTTCGTGGTTGTCCCCAATGGTCATCCTATGTAAAGGACCTTTTGATCAACTCCCATTTGGATATTTTCGGTGGGTGAATTATTGTGTTGTGTCCAGATGGAACCATATGGAACCCATTTTTGAGGCTTGGTTCTGTTTGGTCGGCTGGAAGACTTCAGCGGCAATGAACAACTTGCTGAGTTCTGGCTGAAATAATTAGACAGGCGTCCCTCCCTTCCTGCCCTTCCTGCCCTTCCTGCCCTTCCTTCCCTTCCTTCCTTCCTGCCCTTCCTGCCCTTCCTGCCCTTCCTGCCCTTCCTGCCCTTCCTTGCCTTCCTTCCCTCCCTTTCTTCCTTCCCTTCCTTCCTTTCTTCCTTGTCTTATCGGTTTGTAGGTCGATTCCCCTTCCTCGCCTCTCTGCTTCAATGCTCCCGGCCTTGCCCCTCCGATCGCTGCAGCCTTGGGCGGCTTGCGTGATAACAACCAGCACCATAGACCTAGTTAGATGGTTACCACTACACTCAGAGGGTTAAATGGAATATACAGCCACTGTGTGGCAACTATTTGGAAACCATCTTGCGCAGAACTCCTGTGCTTGCCAAACACGGGGGGCAGCACAGGGTGCCCAAATTGGAATTGTTGAAGGATAACCACCTCAGTTGTTTGTTGGACACCCAGTTTTGGTAATCATGGGAGTGCTTGCAGACATCAAGCATAACAGATGATTCGCTGGGAGCTTTTGAACAAGAAGGTCCAAGCAAGACAACATAGTTTCTGTCGCCCGTAATTTCTGCCCCCCCTTTGCGCCACCCCTTTTGGCACGGCAAAAACCTCTTACTATAAGCATTAGTGGGGTTTATCAATGTATATCTCTCTGTTGGTGGGAGGGGTAGGAGCTGATGAGTAAGCCCACAAGATCCCAAGTGAATCAGGTTTCAGATGGCTGCCACGCCGCTGATCGGCGCCGGCCCAAGTCGGATGGGGCGCAGATCTGGAAGTCGCGGCAACGGTTCCTATGAACTATACTCTCCTATACCCTTTAGAAGTCGAGTAGTGTACATTAGCCTTATCATGGCAAATATGTGTTTCACTAGACATACTTTGTACTGAAGCTAGGAGATGACTCTCGAAAGGCTTTTGCGAGACAGGACTTGGCTTGGGCCGTATTGCCTCAAGCACCATGAAATCAGCCTGGATTACCCACTTGGGCTGCGGGGTTTGCTGAATGCTTGGGGTTCAAAAGGACGTTGGCAGTGTTACAAACATTCGGGCCATGGCTCAGTTCGGAGGAGCTTGTAAGTTGTTTTGGTAGGTCGTGTTGGCAGCCATTTGACAGCTGAAGCAACAGCTCAGTGAAAAGGGCCTGACTACCAATATGTGTCTCGGTTAACACACCCTTTTGATTGGAACGGTGGAACATGGACCCCTTACAGCCTTGGATTGTTTTCTCAACCATAAAATATTGCTAGTGACTCACGACCTTGGCCCAAATAAGGAGTTTTGTGTAAACACGGGTGTTAAAACATGCGGTTGCTTGAACACGGTTGATGACCCAAGCGTTTCTTTCATGGTTTCCGCCCCTTTCAAGGTCAGATTAGTCGCGAACCAAAAGCACTCAGCAGGTCCAAAGCGACAGGTTTTCCAGTTGTGGTCTTGGGTTTGTCTCCAAGTAAGGGAACCTCCAACATGGGTTTTGGTTTGGTTGTTCGCCCAAGCAATTGATACGAATAGTAGAAGAAAGAGTCACCCCCGGAAATGGTTCTGAAAGGTCAGCCTCCAATTCCAATGTGCAGCTTGAAAGTGAGACACAGAATCATATTTGTTTGAAGTGGGGGATGCTTCCGTGCTGCCCTTGAAACTTCCACCTGCTTCGTTACTTGGTGGTGGGGTGCTAGAATTCCCATTTCCAGCAAAACTCCTTGCAGTTTAAAGGCAATAGCTCCAAATTGGACCACCAAGATCTCACAAGCAGTTGCGTCCACCTCCCCTCCTCGCTGGCCAGGTGAGCGCTGTACCATTTTTTTCTGACTGCCGTAGTTGCAGTGCAGAAGTACGCTTAGGCAAAAAATGACCGCGCGGCTTCCTGCAACCCAATGTGACGGCATCTTGTTGTTAGAATTAGAGGCCCCTTTTGCTGCACGCTGCAGCACCGGGGGCCAAAAAGGGACCATATCTTTGACAATCCCCAATCCATTGGTTTGCGGGTCAAAGCCAGGAATGTTTCACGCGAATAAGCGCGTGAGCGCACCATGTTGCTTTGGCGCCAAATTCAACAGTTGACACAAACTTGAGGTGAGTGCTACCGCCAGGCCATGGTCCAGACTTGAAAGGGCTCCTGTTCACCAATCTTTATCGGCTCCATGGCAATGATGCTGGTTTTTGAACAGGCGGCGTGGAAGGGAGAGGCAGCTTGAAAGCAAACCGAAGCAAAACTGCCATTTGGGGTCCGCTCAAACAAGACGCGCCCCCTTGTTCATTTGTTTTAAGACTCTGGTAGCCCTATTGGATCGATTTGGTGCAGGATCAAAGACGAGTTGGAGGATGCGGGCTTTGCCATCACTCACCCGGAGGCCGGGGAAAAGCCAGCTTGATTCGCTTGATTGTCTACTCACTGGACGAGTTCCACTTCAATCTTTTTGGGCAGGTTTAGCAGGGTTCCTTAAAAGAAATCCATTTTGCAACCATTTGAAAGATGTTGCTTTTTCCACCCAAACAAAGAGAAACCACAATTTATAAGGCAATGTTCAGGTGTATCATGTAAGGATCCCTGTTTAGTGGTAAATAAACCGTTTGGATTTTAGTTGGCCAATCCACTCAAGAAGTGTTGGGTGCTTGCGGAGCGTTGATTTCTCTGCACTACAGTAGTAAACGAACCCCAATCAAGGATTGACCAGGTCGGAGACCTTTATAATGGGTGGGCTCGACTTCCAGGTAAGTTTGCTATAGTGCAGAAGTCTAGCTGTAGCTCTCCCACCTACTCTGTTCCGAGAACAATTAGGTAGACTTCTGCCGCATTGGGAACGAGGATTTGGGAACCTTGAAAGGTGAGGGAATCAAATCCACCAGAAGTAATCGAACCAACACATATATAGCTGCTCCCCCATTTCGGTGCAAATCCTACGTGTGCCTTAATCCAACGATACCTTGTTGTCGTTGCCTTGAATTGGCAACCAACAAACTCACCCATTCTTGGCGGTCGCCTGATTTTGAGACAGCTGTTCAACTCCTACTTATTTGGTGCTGATACTTGCTTGTTCAGGATTCAGCAGCGTTCATAGCAATTCGTTCCGATGTTGTGGTGCAAAAACAACAGTGCATAGTTGTCTTGTTTTAGCAGGTACTTGGTGTAGTTCCATGTTCAATTCAGTGCACTGATCTATGTGCTGAATTCCCTCCATCAACTGAGATGCTTTTCAACACGCTGACTTCCCTGGGCTTCTAGCTGTTGGTTTCCTGGAAAGAAGCGTGGCAGAATCTCTGGACGGAGCGGTCTAACCGCCCTGCAGGAGCGGACGGAGCTCCGGCGGCTCTTGGGCGGGCCAGAAGGCGCGTCGTTCTGGGGGGTGGCTAAGATGAGACAGTTGGCTTAGGGTTTAGAGGTAGGTGTCTTTAAGGTTGTACCTACAGGTGGCTGAAGTGGCAGAGCATCCCCTTTACTTACCCACATGCTGAAATTGTATCAAATTCTTTATTCTCCCTTGTTGGTTTTTAAAGGGAACCTGTCACTACTGGGCATATGTCATTTTTCCCCAGGGGACTTAAGCACATTGGTAGCTTCGGATTTATGGCGATCTCATAAACTTAGGGCTAGGGTTTATGAGGTTTTACCTGATGGCTGAAGTTGGTAGAAATCCAACCCACGTTGGTTTCATCCCCTTGTCGGTTCACCGGGAACTCTGCCATCTACTGTCACCATGGTGTAGCTTTGGCAGACGCAGGGTGCCCGATTCGTATAGCAAGCATTTCGAGAGATCGAGAGAGTTTCGGGGCCAAGGTCCCTTGTGGAAGGATGCCATGAGTTCGGGTCTTGGATTTAGAGGGGGCTTTGCAGTTGTCTGTTGGAGCCATAGCTTTTGCAGTGTTGCAGTTGTGCAGTGTTTTCTATCCAGCATTTGGTTGTTTCAGTGGGACTATCATAATTGTTCATTACGTACCCTCTTTTCAACAATAGACATGCACAGGATCAAATGGCCATAAGTGCCTGTATTTGTGGGTGGCGATGCACAGCCCCACGGTGTTGGAACAGCAACAAGGGTGCATTATGATTCGCAGGGGTATGTTGTGCGACGTTCTTTTGTTGTTGGTTGCCTTAAATGGAAACGAACAGGAACAGCCAACTCCAACTTGGGGGTCTCAGCGTTTAAAACGACGAGCCACTTCCAATGGCAAGCCACTGCCTCTTCAAAAAAATTCGACGAGGCGAGGCCTTGGTGAACAGCGCCTCCAGGGAATTGCAGCAGGCGACTGGCCCGGGGCTGGGATGGGCTTGTCTCCAAAAGGGAACCGCTGAAATCATCTCAAAGCATGGTGGTTGTTGGGAAACAAATTCGCATTTTTGCTTATTGTGGTTTAGTGGGAAATCCGCACTTAGCTGCATTTGTTTTTAGTGGTTTCCCCTTGGTTTGAGATCATCCCCAAAAAAAGGCACACTTCAAGAAGACAAAGCTGCTTTCCGTGCTGAGTGGCCCTCCGCGAGGGGCGGCTGAGCACGGGCTGGACTGGCAGGGTCCTATCCCCCGCCCCTGCCTGCACCTGCAGCCGAAGCGGACGCCCGGCTTGGCTGCAACAGGGCGCCGCTCATGGCAGGTCCTGTGGCGGTGAAAGACGCAGGCCATGCTTCCGCAGCCTTCTCAAGAGCCGATCCGAGATTCTTGTCCTGAAGCCTGCTGTGAATGGGACCCTGATCTGTTAGTCGTTCGCCTGATTTAAAAGCATTGTCAACGTGACCTCCACAAGTGGCGGCAGAGGCTCGGTCGCCTGTTCTACTAACCAGAATCAAGATCATCAGAGGACGCACTTAATATGAAGGCTTCATCCATCCATTCAGCGAGTGACCCAAGTCAAATTTGGTGAACATGATAAAGCAAGCCAGACAACTGCTTGGGTAGAACCAAGCTTTCTTGAGCATACCAAACTTCCTACATTTTGCCAAGTCTACCAGGGTTCTCTTCATGTTTTGTTTTGGCGGTTTGTGTTGTTTCATACATGTTTTTTTCTTTTTTTAATAGGATAAACAACTGGCCGCAGTGCTCTCCTGCATGCTTCAAGTGTCCCCAGATGTTCCAAGCAGTTCCACGACTTGGCCGAGTCTCTGGGCTCGCTGGCGAGTGGCCCTCCGGCAGCGGCAGGCTTCAGCCACCTGTTTTAACAACGCCCTGTTGGTCCTTGTAGAGAAAGCCCATGTCCTGTTTGCCTGGTGGGTTCTAGACACACTGAGAATGAAATCAACCCCAAGCCCCAGTGTGGAATTTGTATTCTTGTTTTACCCTTTAAGGGTGACTGGTTGCAACCTTTTTTTTGTGATTCACTTCCCACTGGACGTTGCAGGGTAGACCAATCTAGTGGCAAACAGGAAGTTTGGACTGTTTTTGGCAACCACTCAGGAAGTGGGTTACACCAATCTGGGTGTGTTTCAAAATTGGGGGCCCACACAATTCTTGGTTTCCCTTTGGTTGCCCTTTAGAGCCACTCCAAACGGCCATGGGGCATAACCAATGGCTCCATTTTGTGGTGGATGAACATCCATTTGCCACCTTTTTTGATGCAGGGGTTTCCTAAGTTTTGACCCACGGCCAACGAAGCCTCCGCGAAAGGATCGCGTTCTTTGCCCCCGCGCCTCGGTGAAAAAAACTCCGAGCCTCGGTCAGGTGCTGGAGACGGGGCAGCCCTTGCGGGAGCTCTCTTCTCTGAGGGCGCCGGCCCCATCTGGGCGGTGGGGCCGAGGGGAAAAGATTCAGCCGAGTGGCCGCGGTCAAAACCGTTGTGGGATGGATCCCGTTTTTTTTGCGGGTAGCATTTCGGTTGGGATTGGTGAATTCTCACCACCCATTTTAGTCGGGATTTTAGGGGGGGATTGAATCGGATGTTCACTGGCGGTACGATTTGGATTTTGACCCACGGCCAAATCGTTGGGTTTCTCTTTTTGACACATCACATTCGAACGCAGGTGAGACCATCTGGTCAGATTGTATTGTTTTGTCGGGGTGGAGCTGGTGACAAGCAAGACGCGATATTTTGGATATGTTGGAGGTGTACGAGTTTCTGGCCCTCTCTGCGAATTCATGCTCACGCAACGTGTGATAAGGGAATCCCTCAAGGTGAAGTTGTCAGAGCGTCAACCATGTCCCAGGTAGCCTTGGCTACCTGTTTGGTTAAATCAAAGCACCACCTAAAAGTCGCACAGAATCCCTTTTGCCCAACAGGAAACCCAGTTTCCATGTGGCTGTGGGTCAAAACCAAGGGTACCATTTTGGGGTAGGTGCACCACCCGTTTTAGAACCTATTTTAGTGGTTGGATTGAATCGGATGTTCACTGGGGGTACGTACGAATTGGATTTTGACCCATGGCCATGTTGGGATGGCTCAGCCATGCCCTTGCATCTTCTGGAGAGCTTAAACCATTCCCACCTTCCGGTCTTTGAGCACATTGCCCATGGCCAGGATGTGCCTTGCCGCTTCAAATGTAGAAATCCGTTGCGAAGGGTATGCCTTCATGTCGCTTTCGCTGGGGCTCAAGAAGATATCTTTGAGGGTGTGGGCTCATTTCCCCAAGGTTCGAGGGTTGCTCAACGAATAAATGCCGGTTGTCCATACAGGGGCCCTCATTCTGTCCGAGCCACCTAGGGGATCTTGGTCGGGTGGGTTCCAAAACGCAAACCGAACAGCTTCACCCTCTTCCCGTTTTGCTCGCGGAGGTGTTCTGATTCGGCTTCATGTTCATTCGGCCTTAAAATATTGGGGGCCGATTGTTCTCAAAACCGTGGACCCGTTCTTTGGTGGGTGTGTTAGGAGCAACAAAAAGGAGAACCACCCTGTTTTAAGTGCCTCCATTTTGAGACGCACCCACATATATAACATAGCTTCGGAGGCGACCAACCTTCCTCATTTGCTTCAGAATATTTGTTATGTTCCCCTGTTGGTTATAAAATGTTACAAAGGGAATCAATCACCGCTGGATGTTTTTCCAGGGGACGAACCACGCAAATGGAGGCAACCAGTTTGAGCCCGGGTTCCAGGTGTCAGGCCGCGCTAAAACGGCCTACAGCACCTGGAAGAAGATGAAGAAGCGCCTTGCTGGACGAGCTGGGAGGTGGCGATCTCCTTTGGCGGCGTTTTTGGTACCCCTTTTTGGGGCTTGGAACAAAGGAAAAAACAAATAGGCTGGGAGGCAGCCACTCATTTGGCTAGAAAAACCCGGAACACCGTTCATTTTGGGAGCCCACTATTTGGGCAGATGCATGGGTATCATGGTCTTTCCCCCCGAAGGTCCCTTAGGCTTTTTCATGAAACGCTCAAAGAAGGTCTGACGAGCTTTGGTTCTGGGCGGAAGTGCCTAGGGATCCCCTTATGTTGACACATACTCGTTTGAGCTGTTCTCTCAATGGTGGCCCCGTTCGCTCAGTTGAAGAGAAGCCCAAGGAAGAACTTTTTTAGGGTTCCAATTTTTTAAGAAACCATTAGTTGGGAACGGTTGTGCTTTTGTGTGTTTGTAGGTTTTGCTTGGTCTTTTTGGAGGGAGGGTGTTCATTTGATGCAGGTATCCTTCTTGGGAAGCCACCCATGGATTTGTTTTTTTGCGTGTTCTGTTTTTTCACCAAGGGAACATTTGATTTGGGTTAAGCGTTTGACATGTAAAGCACCCATTTATTTGACGCGTGGCTGGAATTTGTACCTTTTGGGGTTGGCTTGAAG
This sequence comes from Effrenium voratum, assembly GCA_963377175.1. NCBI lineage: Eukaryota > Dinophyceae > Suessiales > Symbiodiniaceae > Effrenium > Effrenium voratum. The sequence continues at coordinate 527,777 of CAUJNA010001624.1, read as the reverse complement.
AAATAGCCACGGAATCGCCCTGAGATTCCTTGGATCCAGCGGTTGATACCCTGGTGTTTGAGTAGACTCCATGAAAACGATGATTTGCCCAGTTTCATGGATCAGATTTCTTGGACATGGAGTACTGCACTTGGGTGAAACGAGATGGCACAATTCCCTCGCAGGTAAGTAAAGGGGATGGCTAAACCAACAGGCAATTGTGCCATCTACTTGGATCCAGTAAGCAAAAGCTGATAAGCCTTAACCTCACACCCATGTCCTCCAAACATAGTGTACGGTTTAGGTTAGACTCAATATGGAACATCAACACATACATTTCCTCAGTTGCCCAACACCGACTTTGTCACCTTTCGATTTTTCCTTTTTGGCCTAGTTTTCGTCATGGCCCCAAAAGGTTGACCTTCTACTTCGGGTCCTTTGGGCAAATAAACCCAAGCCAAGCGTCATCTGAGGAAGCGCCTTGAGTTCCAGCAAGCCGGCGCCCCAACCGCGAGCGGAGTTGGTCAGCCATGTTTGCAAGGTCCGATATGTCCCTGGTTGGGTGGTGTTGAAGTCACTTTGCGGGTCGGTTTTAAAGGGAGGTTCCTGTGGGGGAGGTTGCTGTTGGGGAGGTTCCTGTTGGTGAGGTGATGGTTCAACGGGAAATACGAGGAACATCAAGGAGTGTTTGGGGTCAAAGGGATCCGATGTCAAGAGGAGGGTCCGGATTTTTGTGGCTTCCATGAGAATCTAAGGTGCAGTTATTCTTTCAGGATGTGTGGTTGGGGGATGTGTAGTGCAAGAATTCGCAGATTACAGGTGTCCAATCATTTGTCCAAGAAGGCACCAGTTGAGCCGGTTTGACATGTCAATGATTGTGCACCACAAGGTGTTCCATTGGTGTTCCATGGCTCTATGAAACCTGCTCAACAACACACACTGACCATAGGTGTCCTTTTTGGGTGATTTGGTTTAAAAATAAAGGGCCTTGTGACTGGCTGAATAGCACCATGTTGGTCATGTGAGTCGCAGGCGGGAAGCATCCCTAGCAGTTGGGAAATGAATGCGACAGACTTAAAGCGAGTATTATTGGTTTGTCAGGCCTGACTTGTTGTTTGGACCAGATGTGTTTTTTGAGCCAGGCCCGGTCGGGGGAACCAAAAGGAGGTTGTTGCGATACTAGCTAAAACATGTTCAAAACCCGGCGGCGTTCCAAATTCGAGGGGATCACGGCATTTTCAGGCCCCAAGTAAAGTCCTCTTTAGTTCAACATTCTGTTTGGGGGCTGCAAAAAGTTAGTTGTTCCCATGGCCACTGGGGAAGCATTGCACGAATCGCCACGGTGAACAAAAGGTGCTTTATGTGGCTGGAATGACACAGGTCCCCATCTCTCAGATGGAGTGGATGTTCTCTTCTTTTTTTTTGACTTATAGTTCTCACACATGGTCAACCCTCCCCTTTTCTCCTGGTCCCTTGGTCCATCTTTTGGGTCACTGAACAAGTGAGATCATGAGGAGCATTTGCAGGGCAAGCGTGTCTGTTGAGACACACAAAGCTGTATAACTCACCTAACAAACGACCAATCACGCTGGTTTAAGCAAAAAATGGTTCATCCTAAAACAGTGTCCTTAGCAAATGGTGGCTAAATCTTCAGGAAACATTTGAATTGAAACTGACTGGTTTGGTTGTCCACACTTCACAAAGGTTCTGCACCTTGAGGGGGTGTCTTTATTCCCCTTTTTAGAGGAGATGAACAAGTGCACCCTCGGTGAGTACTACGAGGGCCTATATAATTGGAATGTGGCTGTGGGTGGGGTCCTTAAACACCACTGTAGACCATGATCCTAGCATACTGTGTGCATGTGTAATTGTTTGGCTTCTTGTTTGAATAGGGAACCCCCTTGTTGGCCAGGGCAATCAAAAGGACACCAAGCATTTGTTTTTCCCGAAAGCATCGCGAAGGATTCTTCCGTGCGGAGCCCTTGGAGCCAAGTTAGAGCCACAGAGCCAAGTTACATAGAGCCAAGTTACATAGAGCCAAGTTACATAGAGCCAAGTTACATAGAGCCAAGTTACATAGAGCCAAGTTACATAGAGCCAAGTTACATAGAGCCAAGTTACATAGAGCCAAGTTACATAGAGCCAAGTTACATAGAGCCAAGTTACATAGAGCCAAGTTACATAGAGCCAAGTTACATAGAGCCAAGTACAGCCAAGTTAAGCCAAGAGCCAAGTAGAGCCAAGTTACATAGCCAAGTTACATAGAGCCAAGTTACATAGAGCCAAGTTACATAGAGCCAAGTTACATAGAGCCAAGTTACATAGAGCCAAGCCAAGTTGCAGAGGGTTGCGTAGCTTCGGCGTTAGCAGCTATGTAAGTTAGTTTAGGTTTCTAAGGCGCCGGGGCGGGAGTTTGATCCTCCCTCGGGATTGCGACCCTCTGCGGAGATTCGCATGGTCGAGGTTCAAAAACTGGGGACTTTTTACGATTTCTGCGGTCCGCGCGCGACCCTCTGCGGAGATTCGCGTGGTCGAGGTTCAAAAACTGGGGACTTTTTACGATTTCTGCTGGCCACGCGCGACCCTCTGCGGAGATTCGCGTGGTCGAGGTTCAAAAACTGGGGACTTTTTACGATTTCTGCTGGCCGCGCGCGACCCTCTGCGGAGATTCGCGTGGTCAGGGTTCAAAAACTGAGGACTTTTTACGATTTCTGCGGTCCACGCGCGACCCTCTGCGGAGATTCGCGTGGTCGAGGTTCAAAAACTGGGGACTTTTTACGATTTCTGCTGGCCGCGCGCGACCCTCTGCGGAGATTCGTGTGGTCGAGGTTCAAAAACTGAGGACTTTGTACGATTTCTGCTGTCTGTGGAGATTCGCGTGGTCGAGGTTCAAAAACTGGGGACTTTTTTACGATTTCTGCGGTGCGCGCGCGACCCTCTGCGGAGATTCGCGTGGTCGAGGTTCAAAAACTGAGGACTTTTTACGATTTCTGCGGTGCGCGCGCGACCCTCTGCGGGGATCGTGCGTGTCGAAGCGCTCTCGCTGTGGCGCCGTGCGAACTTGTCTTAGTCTCGGCGAACCCTCTGCGGAGATTGTGCGTGTCGAAGCGCTCTCGCTGTGGCGCCGTGCAATTTTCTTGCTCGCGAAACGGCCTTTGGAAGTTTTCGCAATCCCGCGGTCGCGGGTTCGATTCCCCCCTGGTCCGCGGCAGCTCCGGCTTGAAAATCGCAGCTTTTAAGTACAAATGTAGTACGCGGAGCGTGCTCCTGCAGCTCCGGCTGGAAAATCGTAACTTTTAAGTACAGACGTAGTGTACGAAGCGTGCTCCCGCAGCTCAGGCTGGAAAATCGCAACTTTTAAGTACAAACGTAGTACGCGGAGCACACCCCCGCAGCTCCGGCTTGAAAATCGCAACTTTTAAGTACAAACGTAGTACGCGGAGCGTGCTCCTGCAGCTCCGGCTGGAAAATCGCAAATTTTAAGTACAGACGTAGTATGCGGAGCGTGCTCCCGCAGCTCAGGCTGGAAAATCGCAACTTTTAAGTACAAACATAGTACTCCGGCTGGAAAATCGCAACTTTTAAGTGCAAAAATAGTACGCGAAGTGCATTCCCACAGCTCCGGCAGCACTTGCACAGAGCAACTTGCGCAGAGTCACTTGCGCAGAGCAACTTGCGCAGAGCAACTTGCACAGAGCAATTGCACAAAGCACTTGCGCAGAGCAACTTGCACAGACCAACTTGCACAGAGCACATGCGCAAAGCGCTTGCACGGAGCAACTGGCGCAGAGCCCTTGCGCAGAGCAACTTGCTCAGAGCACTTGCGCAGAGCAACTTGCACAGAGCACATGCGCAAAGCGCTTGCACGGAGCAACTGGCGCAGAGCAACTTGCACAGACCAACTTGCACAGAGCGCATGCGCAAAGCGCTTGCGCGGAGCAACTGGCGCAGAGCACTTGCGCAGAGCAACTTGCACAGAGCACTTGCGCGCAGCAGCTTGCAGAGAGCCTGGAACAATGCAGCTTGCGCAGACCACTTTCGTGAGAAATCGCGCGGCGCAGTTCGAGAGGAAAGTAGGATGATGAGATGGAGCTCTCATGTGACCACACACACTGAGCATCGCCGCGCGCAGACACGTTCGCCGCAGCGATGTAAAAAGGTGTCTCCGCGGCTGGATGAGCACCTATGGAAAAATGCTTTCGGGCCAATCGTCCTCTAGTTGTTTTTGTTTTGGGGGGGGGGCGGGCCGAACCCTTATGACTCTTCGCCTGAGCCGGGGGTTCGGAATGCGCGCCGGATTCGCCAGGTCTGGGATCGCTCTGCCATCCGAGTGATTCTGGATGCCGACGCCCTGAGCCGGGATTTGGGGGTAGGGGTCGACTCGTGGGGGAACCGCGTGTCCATGTTGCCATGGCAACCCCACCAGAGAAATGGCGGTGGCGAATTCAGAAAACCGGAATTCCAAAATGGGTTGCCCTGGCAAGGGGAAACATGGACCAAAACCCGCGTAACCCCTCCTCTTTAATTTTGAGCCACAGCCAAATGGTCCCTTCGGAACATCGTCTTGCACCCCGAAACGTCAGGTTCCATGCAAACAGGAGGGTATACAGATCGAAACGAGGGTACAGACCGAAACGAGGTCAAAGTTTGTTTTGCTGAACAGGTGGTGAGGCAACTTGTTGACCCCGGATTCATAAACCTCTGTCTATTGATGGGAGGGTGTTCCCCTCCAAAAGTGATGAACCCACCACTAAGACCAGGGACACCCCCCATATTAATAAACAGCCGTTCATCGATCCGGGATCAACATTCTGCCCCCCCTTCCGAAGAGTAGGATTCCTGTTGGAATTTATGCCAAACTCGTCAAAGGGCGGCAAATGAAACGGGACCTGACTGAAGCTGCCCCAAGCCGGTGAGCCAAGACGCCAGCACAGGGCGGGCTTGAGCCAGCGTATTACTTGGCAGACGTGTGCTCAGTGCTGAGTGGATGCTCTTGAGCGGGTGCACGTATCATTTGGCAGTGTGTGTGTGTGTGTGCAGTGCTGAGTGGATGCTCTTGAGCGCATGCGCTTATCATGCGGCAAACGTGTGTCTAGTGCAGAGCGGTGTGCGCGTTGCATGGCGGGCATGTGTGCAGTGGCGCAGGAAAACGGTTTTCCAAATTCAGAGAACGTCCAGACTCGCAATGCTTCTGGCTGTTCGGTTGTTTTCTCAGTTGTTCAGTGGCACCTTTTTCCCCTTTTCGTTGGCGGCTGCCCCACTAAAAATGGTCTTTCCCACAAAGGGTTCCCTTTTTTTTCCAGGGTCACTGAACAACTCAGTTTTTCTCGGAACTACACCATGGCATGAGGGTTAAGTGAGTGGGCAGAGGCTCCTTCCGCCGAGCGGGCCGAGCAGCTGTGCTACGAGGTCCGCGATATCATCGCAGGGGCCCCAGGGCCGGAATCAGAGCCCTGGTAGTTGGAGGCTTGGTAGATCTCGGTGTGGATATCAGGCCCTGTTCTTCTCATTGGTACGGGTGGACCATTTTGCCAGGCTTTCAGTGTGACGCAAGAACATTCAGACTTGAAACAACGTCTCTGTAGATTTGAATACGGTCTTATGGTTGTTTTGGGCTTCGGGGTCCGGTTTCCGATTGAGCCAAACCAGGCTGGCAAACCCACCAGAGCGTTTCTTGATTTTTTGAAACGGCTATACTCTTGTTGTTCGGCGCTCCGCGCTCTGTGTGGATTCAGTTTGTTTTCTGTGAGGCTATGCATTTGAGAGGCCGAACACACATGCCCACGCAAATGACATCTAAAGAGTCCCCAGTGAATTTGTATCCTCCTACAGTTAGTTGGTCAGGACACCTGTCTCCTTTTTATCAGTGTCTACAAAGCCTTCAAGCAAACCGAGCTGTGTCATAGATTTATCTATTTGTCATGGCATAGTAGAAGTGGAATCGCGGAAAGCAAACATACTTGTAGGACATTAGTTGCTTTGGCAACCGCTTGTTGTGAAAAGGCGGCCTTGCTTAAACTGACACACCAGTCATAGGGGGCCACTTGTGGATTTTCGGTCGAAGCTGAGAATCCCGAGGCCCAGATGTGGCCCTTGAGGGACAAGCAGAAGGACTACATCGGCAATCCGAAGGTGCGGACTCCTTTCGACTCTGCGACTTTGCGACTTTTTTTCGGCCGGCCCCGCCGCTTCGTCTTTTTTTGGAACCTCCATTTTGTGGCAGGTTTGGTTGGAAAAACTGCAGCTTTGCACCTCAAGTGGCAATCTCGTTGGAGCCCACCGGGAATTCGGAAACATCCTGTGACCCCTGCCCCTTGTAGGTCAAAAGCCAATGGTTTTGCATTTTGTTTTCCTTTTTTTTTCTTCTTTTTTTTTCCTTTTCTTTTCTTTGTTTTCTTCTCCTTGTTTTTTTTTCTTTTTCGGGGTGTCCTTCATGTTCCCGTTCGAAGTCTGGCCCAGTCGGCAAAGCCAAGCCGCAGCTTTGAGAAGAAGCTGGCGCTCCCGACTTCTTCCCTGGCGCAGCAAAGGTTGAAACGGCCATGCTAACTCACTGCCTTTGTTCATGAACTTTAAACTTTTTGTGAACACCATTTTAGTGGTAAATGTAAGGTTTGAACTTTTTTTGGGCCATCCACTCAGCAAGTGAGCTAAGGAGTGGTCAGGATTCTAAGCCAAGTTGGCCACTTGGCAACCAACCCTCCGACAACAAACGGGAATCCCAACAGCAACACAGCCAAGGGCCGAAACCTCCCGTGTCTTAGGGGGCAATGTGTTCAACCATACGGATGTTTCCCACAAAAGGACATGAAAACTGACAAATAGCAACAGCTTCGTGGCCTTCTTTTATTCCACCCGCATTCAAGAACCGGGCTTGGCTCCACCCCCCCAAAGGCATGAGAGACCAACGGGCATGGACATCTTCACGCACTGTTTGGCCAACAAATGGTCAAATACTCAGTAACCCACCCAGTGTTTGAAACCATGGTCAACATCATGAAGTTTTACTTTTCCACGAAGCAATGCATGGTTGGCAACAAACATCAATGTTACGTTCTCACATGTGTACAACTCATTCCCTGCAAGTCGCTCCCTACGTCGCTTCCGCTTCGCTTCGAGCGCAGTCCAACGGCTACCGTTCCCTGCACCTGGTGGCGCAGCGCGCGGGGCAGCCCTTTGAGGCTGGGAGTTGGAGGGGATGCTTGTGGCTTCTACGGAAAAGTGGCGCTTACCCTGGCGGAATCCCTTCCGAGTGATAAAGTAGTCATGGGGATCAACCACTTGGGCATGACAAGGTTATCTCCACAACCATGTTGGGGGTTTTGGTCATAAACACGGCCCCTTCTTGGCGTGCCGCCCTTTGAATGGGGGTACCGAGGGCCTTTTGGCCCATTTGAGCGGGAGAACCTCAACCATCTTTAGGTGAGTGCCACGGGGTGCCAGGTCTCTGCTTTTGACTGGAGACTGAAAATCGGGTGGGTTTGAACATCTCCCAGAAAGCTTGGCATTTGGGCTGTTTGGCTGATTTGTTTGTTTGTCTGTTTGTCTGTCTGTCTGTCTGTCTGTTTGTTTTTGCAGTGTTTGCAGCGTGTTGCCGTTTTCTTCATTGTCTTTTTGCTGTTGTGTTTCTCCTTGTTCCGCGAAGTGTTGCGCCTTGCCAGCGGAGCCCGTGGACTTTGTAAGGAACATACGACTTCGCTTTGTGGGGTGTTACGTAAAAGGGCCCGAACCTGTCTTCCGAGAGGGTAACCACCTAGTGAATGGGCACCAAACCCCTTTTCGGGCTTAGTGGCTCTTTGATTCTTGAGGGAACATCAAGTTTCAACTTGTCTCAAACTGAGTTGGATCCCTTTGGGCGGTATTGTGGCTTTCTTTTGTTTTTTCTTGTGATATGAACCCTTCCAAAAAAAAAAAACAGCAACACGTGTGAGCGCAACATGTAGCGTGTTTCAGCCTTGGCTCAGCATAAAGTAGTTCTCCCATGGAAGTGAGCCTCTCATGTGTTTGAAGCCAACGCAACGCCTTAGCCTATCACGTGGACACAGACACACGCACACATACACACACACACAGCACACACGCACATGCATGGAAGCAGACACAGCAAAGAAAAGATAAGAAACAGCAACACAGATTGAACAGGCCACCATCAATTTTCAAGATGAGAAGCACGCATTTGAGCTGATAAAGCTTAGAACACGCATCACATACATTCGCTGAGTGGCTAACCAAACAAACTAGCAAGGAAGCAAGCAAACGACCAAACAAACCAAAAAAGACACAGAAGCAACCAGCCCCAGCAAGCAACCTCACAACCAAACAACCACTTCAGCGCACACCCACCCCAACCCACACCCAAGCCCACGTGAACCCTTACAGGGCGCGGGCCTTCACCCCCCTCCGGTTGCCGCTCATGAGCTGGCTGCCAGAGCTGCGGCTGGTGGTGGCCGAGCCCCTCATTCGCAGAGAGAGAGAGAGAGAGAGAGACATGTGGAGGTAACGGAATCCGCGATGGGTTTAGGGGCTCAACCAAGACAGAATGGGAGTTTCTCAACAAAGTGAGTTGGTGCTTCCATAGAAAAGAGTGTTTTCTCATTGACTGGGGGTGATTTTGTCTAGGTCCCCCAGCCAGGTGCCCTTTCTGACCCCTTTTTCGGTTGGGAGGGTTCCCCTACAATAGACTACGGAAGAAAGGGTACCCGTATTCTAGCCTCTCTACTGGAGGACCGAGGATGGGAATCCGAACCATAGAGGAAGCACCTCGGGATCTTTTGAGCCTTCACATGGAGGAATCACCTAGGGACCTTTTTGGATCACCGGAGTAAGCTGGGTTGGATCTTTCTGGACTTGAACTGTTTGGTTGAAACAGCTTTTTAAAAAATGGACCCACAAACCGTTTTCCCCTTTTTGTAGAGGGGTCGTTGCAACCAAGTCTTGGGACGTCTTAAAGATCATGGCCAATTTGGTGGGGTCGACCTGGACAGTTCGGAAGGCACCGCGGGGTAAGGTGACGCGTCTTTGGGTCGGACCTTCAAGCCTACCTTTGGAATACAGTATACAAGAGCATTTTCCAGGGGAACCACCAAGATCTTGGGAACCTTTCGGGCGTGCTGTAATTCGCACACCAAGTTGTGTGTAGGATTTTGATGCTTAAGGCCCTAAGCATGACCGAATCCCTCCATTGGAGAGGTCGAGATCTTCATTGGAAGGTTTTCTGGACCTGAAAACAACTTTTTGAGGTTTTCAAGATGCCTGGAGCTTAGCGTGGTTCTCGGTCGAGCATTTTGTGTGGCTCTGGTCCGACCAAACAAGTGGGTCGGAAACAACCAGGGTCGAACAGTCAAGGTGCTGCCCGGGGAAATATCATACCGCTGAGGTTGTGGCGGCAAGACACAGAAACAAAACAAGAAGCCCCACGCAAGAAACTCAAACAATAACTTATAAGATATTTAGTGATTAAACATCAAACAACATTGTACCACAAAGCAGAAACAGCAGTTTTGCTATCTCAGAAGACAAAAAAGAAGTGCCACAAAGCACACACACACACACCGACTACCCTCGGTTGTTTTTTCCTTTGGCCCACACCAACAGCTCGCCAGCAACGAGGTTTCTGCTCACCACCATCTGGGTCTTCGTGTCGCAGGATGCCGCGCTGTCGGCCACCGCGTGTCTGCCCAGCTGTGGCAGGTGCTCGATGGGCGCAGATGCGGGGCTTGCCAGCGGTGACCGGTTTTGTATCCTGTGAGATTAGAGGGGCTTCCCTTGAATCTCTTCCAACAAAAGCAAAAACTTGTTGCAGTTGACCTTGTAGTTTGATTAGAGGGGGTTCCCTTAATTAATCTTCCAAAAAAACGGGTGCCCCCCTTTTTTTCACATGGCAACTGGGGGTCTGGGGAGGATCCCAATTCCAGTTGCATGGTGGGTTCAGCGTTTCAAGCTTGACTGGCAGAACCACTGCAAACATGGCTATACTATAGTACACATCTTCAAATGTGTAGTAAATCAATCGTTTTTGAACTGTTGTGGGACACCAGTTTCCACTTAACATCCGCCAACAGAAAAGGGGTGCCCACTCTTTCTCATCCCTGGGCTTAGGGGTTAAGGGGTGCCAAGTGCCAACACCTAAGTAGGTATGCACCAAGCCCTCAAAAAGACATAGCCCTTGTTGAGGAAATTGCGAACAATTGGAGCGCAGTGTCCAGCATGAGGGGTTGGGGGGGCCGAGGGGGGGCAATGAGGGAGTGTCGGATTTGAGAGAGGATCCTTTGCATTGGGATCTTTCTCGGCCTGGTTTTGGGTGCGAGGGTAGGGGTTATCTAATTTGCTGAACGAATCGGAGGCTAGCACCAGCAAGTTGATGCAACGCACCAACTGGCTGGATGCCAGGCCAAGGAGATTCGAGGGGTTTATGCTCAGCTTCCTTTGGAATGGAAGGGGGCGTTTCAATGTATTTTGTGATGCAACCGCGTGCATGCAGGTGGGCGGGCTTGCTGGTCTGGTCCAAGTCCAACTTCGATTTGTTTAGCTTCGCTCCTTATTGCTCAGGGTTATGTTCCATCCGGTAAAACCGTGGCTCCTTTGGCAAGGGTTGCCAGGCGAACTGGCGGGCCTTGCCCGCCGCCGACCTTGAACGTCCAGGCCGGTTCCGGGATGGCCCAAGTTGTTTTTTTTGTGACCGGTTGAATGATGGGTTCCTTTTGGATACGCACCTTGTCCTTTGGTGCTGGGTGGAACCCATTTGTCGAACCAGCTTCGAGATTTGGCTGTTTCAGAGGAACGGCCTTTGAAGCTTTTGAGTCAAAAGGCGGCCTGCATTTGTGCGAGTTCTTGAAATAGATCAGATGTGAGGATGCTTGACCGTGACAGTCGTGTCGTCCTTTCCAGCTTCAGAGCCGTATACATCATGGCTCTTGACCCCTAATGGTCGCGAACCATTGGCCCCCTTGTTACGGCTTCAAATCAGTAAATGATGAGCTGGTCTTGTTGAATCCTAATTATTGAACCTTTTGGTCGTCCAGGAGAAAAGCAATCGCTTTCCTTTTGGGATAGTTCAAACATCACCCTTTGGCCGAACGGGACCATGTGATAGTATTTGGGGGCATCCAAGTTCGTTGTTCAACATCAGCAGGGCGCCCTCGATCACGACCAACTGGTATCTTGAACGAGCCACTACAGTATATGTTGAACTGACTTCTGAATTGTTGTTTTTTGGGGGGTCTTTCTTTTTGGGCACAATTTTGTGGGTTATGTAGTTTAAAGGGACTCTGTCCATGTTAAACCGCTTCACCCACATGTAAACTTAAATTCATTTTCTATCAATTATGAGAGAAACAGACACAGCTCTCTCTGAAAGGGGAGGTGGCCAGCCGTCATGGGAAATGGAGGCAACCTTCAGGCAACATAGATAGACAAACTGGACATCCTTTGTTTTTGCGCCCGTCTCCATCCAAGGAATGCCTTCCAAAGGGTAATGCCAAATGCGACGACCATTTGTTTGAGATAACTTCTGCCCCTCTCTGTTTCTCTCTCTCTCTCTCTGACCGGTTGAGTAGCATTGGATCCTTTTGTTGTCTTTTTGCAGGGATCAACTTTCTACCCTTATGCTTGGATTTGTAGAGCAGCCCTGGAAACCGGGGCAAGGTGTCTCAATTCCCAGCCCAGAGATATACAGAGAGAGAGAGACACCCAACAGCTTGCTATGAGTGCCCCTCAAAACCGTTGGCGCACTCCTGGAAGCCGCCAAACCCCTCAAAACCTCACAATCTCGAAACCAGGAAAACCTTGACCCCCGGAGTCCCCAGGCCACCTGTGAGATGTTCCTTTCGGGGCCGTGCGGGCCATCCGTTGTCTGGCCGTCCGTTAAGGTGTCGTTGGCAACTGGCTTCGCGGCTGCGGTGGCCTGTGGCCTCACCTTCGCACCTAAGGCGGAGCCGATTTTTCGGGAACCGGGCTGAGTCGATTTGGGGTTTTGGAGCCATGGCCCTTTTGGGAACCACTGGAACCAGTGGATGGCAGCTTTTGGACATCGGGTTGCGAACATGATGCTTACAGGGTTTCCGAGCCAGTTTATAGCCTTTTAACCGCGAAAATGGCAACTGAACTGGACCTTTATTCATCAGAGGTCAACATTAGCAAAGGTGCCCTTTTCATATATCCATATTATGACCAATGCTACAACACAAAGGCTAGCTATCGGTGCAGGTCGGTGGCTCTATACAATTTGTACAGTGGCCCATTTGTTAGTGCGAATTCCTTTCGATCTTTTCGAGCTCTAAACTGTTGGCTGGAAGTCAGGGTGCTCATGTTCTTACTCTGTGTACCCCGCAAGCAAGACGCCCTTTGCAGGCAAGATGGCCATGTTTGCTCCTCAAAAGTGGTTGGTATATTTTTTGCCTAAGTGACGGCCACCAATCTTCCACTAGAAACACGCAACAACAGAGACCTTTTGGGTACGCATCCTAGACGACAACATGTTTGGGGGCGTGGCCACTTGGACGAATGGATGTTTTTTTTCCTGGAAAGCCACCAAGCAGATGCAGAAGTCAGGCGAGCCCGCAAGTGAAGCCCAAACGACCCCAAAGGCCGAAACCGGGGGGTTTTGCAGACCCCGAAGCGAAACCGAGTCAGTCAAGGGTGGTTTCTTGCAGGGAACAAGGACAACTCTTGAAGGTTCTTGAAGGACCACTCCCCCATTTGATGTATAACAGCCCAGCAAGCTGGCTGAGGGAAATTCCCCGACCTGTTTTATGGGTTTCAGCGCCACGTGCTATACCCGTGGAATTCCCTTTAGTGATACACCAGTGGAATGGGAATCAACCACTTGTATCACAGTTTCGTATTTGCACATGCCAAGCCCATTCGGGCTTGTCTTGATATTGGGACCGCCCCCCAAACCAGTGGTTTCCCCTTGGTTTCCTTTAAAGGCAGACACTCATTCTTGTTTAGGGGGTTTCCCACTCTCAAATGCTCCTTACTTCATTTGGATGTTTCTGGTTCTTCAAGCCAAAAGAGTGACCCAGCTCCAAACCACCCATCCAAAGAAACGAGGGTTGATTCCCCATTCTCTTCTTCCATCGTTCTCTGTGGAACCCACCCATTTTCCCAGGTTGACCTAAGTGAATCCCTGAAGAGAATGGAGAAGGTAGACCTATATTTGAAGTGAATCCCTGAGACTGGGGAAGGTAGAGCTAGAACCTCCCCTTCAAGAACCCCTTGCGTGATTGGGATGTTTCTGGTTCTTTAAGCCAAAAGAGAGACCAACCTCCAAGCCACCCATCCAAACCAAGGGGAAGCTGATCAACCACAGTCCCCTACCGGCCGGCCGGTCACTCGAGGGGAACCTGGGGGGCCACTTCAACCCTGCGGTCTCCTTGACGCTGGGCCTGGCCGGGGCTGTGCCTCCGGCACGCGCCGCACCGGCGTTGATGCGGGGGATGGGTTCGATTGGTGCCGGGCGCCGCGCAACCCAACAAAATGAGCAAGCCCCGGTGTTCCATATGTGAAACCTATGCCAGAAATATTTTGACGGTGCCTTGTGTAGGGGGGGTTCTTTCAAGTTGGAAATAGCACGCCTATTTGGAGACAAACGGCCTTTGCAGTGCCCGCATCGCGTTTGTGCAGAGGATAATAGTACTTACAGAGGATTCAATCAACAAATCCTCCCTTTTGTGGTAAAGAGGAACATCGGGGTTCTGCCCCCCGCCCCGTTCTCGCCCATTCTTAAGTTCCCATACTCTAGTAGCAGAGGAACCGTATGGGTCGACCATACGGCAAGATTCGAGTGGAATGAGGAGGAACGCCTCAAATAAGGCATGTTTGTGCCACACTACTTGGTCGGAAAGGTTTAGGTGGGAAAATCTTGGAGATGTCTCAGCGGTATGTCAACGTTCAACCTGAGCCAGACTCACAACCCGAGAAGGCTACAAGGGACCATCCCACCATCTTTCCGTGTCGCGCATGGCTTTGGTTGAACCTCTGCACTGCCAGAAGCTGATTTGGATTCAAGGACGGCTTGCAAGTATGGAGGCATGGCCTATGAGATTGGCGAACACCAACAGCAATGGCTGTTGGACATACATGCCCAAGTGCATAAGTGCATGATGTCCAAAGGGTTCCGAAGCAAGACTGCTCACTTATCGTTCTCTTCGGAAACAAACATTTTGGGATGCTTGCAAGTTTGTGAGTTCAATCATGTTCGCTTCAGAGCCCCTTCACCATGTTGCCGGTTTCTTTTGCAGGTCTCCAAGCCGAAGCATTTTTTTGGGGTTTGCAAATTCTAAAGGAAGGGCTCCTGAAGACATCTTGAGAAATTGCATCTGTTCTTTGGCGTGTTCAAACGTCTGATTCAAAGACCTTCTCTTGAGAACCTGTCCCCACTTGTTCCCTGATGTTTCTGCGGGTGTCTAGTTTCAGAAGGATCTCTGAAGTGAGAACGAACTGTGCTGACCTCTCTCCTTCCATGTGAGCTACTGCTGAAAAGGTTTGTGCATGGGATATTGGAGTGGAGTAGGGAAAAAGGATCCCAAACAAAAAGCGAAGTCCTGTTCGGAGGAAACTACGCATCGCGCCTTCGGCGGCTTTTCGCAGGGCATGTTTCAGGTCTTGAAATGAAGGCCAACACGAAGCCGAAGCAAAACCATCTGACGAGAAGACTACCGGAAGACGGGAGACTACGGGAAGTCTACCAGCAAACCACGGAAAGACTACGGGAAGACTACGGGAAGAAACTACAAGACATACAGTCAGATTGCATGACCAAAACCTTAAAACACGAGCGCGAGTCTCCAAAGAAACGGATTCAGAAACATCCCAGCTTGGCGCATGAGGGTTTTGGTGGCGGCTCATTTGGCCTCGGGTACATGCACCACCCCGAAATGTTGTTCCGGTTTTTATCGTAAACCGAGGCGTAGCGGCCTTCATTGTGGCGCAGCTGTTGGCGTCTCTCCTGGCGACATGCCTGGCCATGGTGGTGGTCGGCAGGCGGTTCGCCGCGTCAGGGGACTGGGGTTTGGCCATCGGGGGTGGGTAGATTTGATTTCACCGGTTTGTAGTGGGGATTGGACCAGTTTCTACTGGGGAATTCGACCGGTTTCTAGGGGCAGTTGACTGGTGTTTAGGGGAGTTGGGAATTTGACCGGCTTCTAGGGTCCTTTTGGATTGTGAATTTGAAACTGGGATAAACGTCAGAAACTGCGGGCCGTTTCCCTGCAAACCACTTTGGTAATTTGGCAAAGTCGTGAGTCAGACCCCGAAACGGGTTCTGACAAACGGGATTTGATCGCTTGCATGGATGGTCATGTGGTTTGTTTGGCATCCGAAATATTTTGCTAGAGCCTATTGGGACCGTCACCCAAAGAAGGAGTCTTCCGCGCACAGAACTGACTTTGGGTGGTGCACGTTTAATTCCTTTCATTAGGGGGGGTCGAAGGAGAAACATCGACCGAAAGAAGGGGTACCCTGTTCAACTTGTTGGAAAAAGTCCCTTTGAAAAGCAACCAAGACTTCCTCGCCGCGCCAACCGGCTGGACGCAAGGCCAACGCAGGTCCAAGCCAAGGGTAGACAAGCTAGCGTCAGCGATATTCTGGCAGTCCCAGTATGTTTTTGTTTTGCAAATCAGCGGAGGTTATCTCAAACTAGAAAGTCCCATTTTTACGGGGTGGGCTCCTTCACTTTAAACCAAACCCCAAAACAGTAAATATGCTCTCCAAAAAAGACTCAACCTCAGGTTGTGTTGGTCGGGATAGTGAAGAAGCCACCCAACTAAAAGGGGAATCATATATAATGGCAATTACTTGCATTTTTGCGGGGGTTCCTAGGTTCCGGTAAAATAACGTCGAAGGGATTCTCAGTCAAGAATGGGCATCAAGTCTTTTATTAGAAACCAAGTTCCCCATTCTTTGCCTTGGTTAACGAACACTCGATTCAGAAATATGACTGAATCCGATCACGAGTCAAACACGAAAATGAACATGAAACCGAACTGGACCTTCAAGATTTGCATTTTCTCTCGGGTGCCTGCCACCAAACATCCCACGTCCAAAACTCGCCTTTGCGGCTTGCCTATTTTGTGTGACTTCCAAATTTTCTGAAATGAAAGTGCTTCTTATTTTTCCCTGTTGGCTTTAAAGGAATCGATCTATCACTGGAAACAAATTGGCCTTCCCAGACGGGAGAATCGCCTCCCGGCAGGCCCTGCATGGAGGACAACTTCACCATGATGAGCGACATCATGGGCCCCACGATGCCCCGGCTTTTGCTTTTCGCTTCTCGGCCCAATCTTGGGTGCTTTGGGAGTCTAAGTCTGTGTGTCTTTGTCAGGGAACGCCCCCACCAAGCAAATGTGGTTTCACTTCTGGTAATTATTCCTTCAAAGCCACAAAAGAAGGGGTACTCTCAGAAAATGCAAAACCATATGAGAATAATATATGAGGTCCAGTCGTATTTGGTGCAATTTTGAAGCGGGGGAATAGTACCCTTCTTCAAGTGCGGAGCAGTCATTGGGAAGGTTGTTGTCCTCACGGAGTTTGGTTGCACAACTTGCAATTCGGACAAGCCGGTTAAGGTGGTCATAGTTGGTTGGCGGGCTTGTATGGCACCAAGATAGATAGCTCGCAGTCCTGCCAAACTGGAAACTGGAATGGTGCAGGAGCCTGGGTCCACGTTGCTTTCGTGCATCGCCTTCAGCGGAGAAACTCGCTGAGTGGATTGGTGAGAGCAAGGGCCTGACATTGTGTTTACCAACATCTCCCGCAAAACGGAACCAACCAGAAACGGGGGGAAGCGATCAAACTCGGGTAGGACACCCAGGGTTTCCAGTCCGCCCCTGCCGCTTTTTGAGCGGCTTTGACGCCTTTGGTTTCCTGGCGCCCAACGGGGCCTGTGGGCTGAAAGGCCGGCGAAGACCATTTCGCTGTGTTTCCTCCAACAAGTGACAAGATTGGTTGGCTCCCTGAATCTTGGGTCATAAAATGGCTGGACCCCATCCAATTCAGGCCTGTTTGAAATGAGCCGGGGCTTTCCCAGACTCCTTCTCTGGGAAGGATCTTACGAAAGCGGAAATCGTGACCACCTCCGCGCAATGCCATACCATTGAACGGCAGATGTCGAGTGGCAATGCTCGTTGCGAGTCTTTGGGATTACGACTTCACCTTGCACATTGGGCACTTGTTTCCAATTCAGGACGAAGGTTATGCTCGCGGCTGAAGTAGACATGTGACATACAAGCTTCCTTCCTTTCGCTTGAAAAGGATTCAGATAGTGTTCATAAAGCCCTCAGATCACTCTAGTATATCGGCTGACGCATGAGAACAGATCAGACAATCGCATTTGTTTGCGGCCGGCAGCGAGCAATTTGTGCAGACCATCCTGTCCCTGGTCATCGTTCTGGTTCCTTTATGGGCGCATGAGCGGCAGGGGACACTTGGCTGCAGAGGATGTACAATCGACAGGCCAAAAGAGTTGTCGAATTCCCAAGCAACTCACGCCATACCGTAAGGGTCCCAATATTGCGGACACTCATTTGTTGCCCTTGCCAGGAATCGAACGCAAGGCACATGGTGTGTCTCATTTGTTCTCCTGGTATGTTTCCAGACCTTTTTGGGGAGTAAGTGTTTGTTTGGTGAACCGACCACAATGGTGTCGCGTCACACACACACACACACCACACACACAAGCACACACCCCTTGCGCCCCTCGAACTTGCCGGCCTTGAAACTGGGGCTTTTGCTCTAGTGTGTGAAGTCTTGGCTTAGTTCAACGTCCAACTTGTCCCTATCGGAGGCAAAGCCTGCGGGAGTGTGTGTGTGTGTGTGTGTGTGTGTTTTTTTTGGGTCCCTGGGTACCTAAGGAGGTACCAAACCCCTCACAAAAAACCAGCAGAAGGCATATACCAATTGACACTCCGAGTTGGAGCCGTCGGAGTCCTGAGATCGCGAAACTTTGGCAGAAAGTTCAGGTGGGCGCAGCCACACATCATTCATGTTTGGTTTGGAGGAATCATGGTTTTCGGTTAGGTCTCGAATGGAAACCGAAACCACCCATGTCGCGGAGTGCGTGTGTAACACTGCGCTTTGTTTGGATTGGTCCTTCTCTCACATTGCGGTGAATCAAATCGGCTTAGGAGTATGGCGGTGCCTGTGCTGGTAGGCTGGGCATCGGGTCATGGGTTCCTTATGCGCTGGCCATTGGTAGAGTTAGGATACGTTTCACGCACGGAGGGACAGAATCCGCTTTGCGCCAGGTTTCGTCCATCCGAACTGGTGGAGTTTCTCCATCCACAGCAACAAATCTACTTTTTACACCCCCCACCCAACCCCCCCCCCCCCCCCGCATTTTTTGGCTGGGGCAGTCAGGATGGGCCGAGCGCATCTCAAACCGCATTTGTTTTATCAACCCGTAGTTTCAACTGATTTTGCTAAATGGCCCCCTACGAACTGTAGGGGGTTATTTGGGGGTTGAAGTAGGGGGTGCCAACCACTTAGCAGAAATCTGGACTCAAGCAACCAACCCCGGACCCGGACGCAAAGGTAAAAAGGATAAACCTTCGGTGCTGTGACCAAAAGTTCACCAGTCATGAGAAACGAGATGGACAACCTGGCTGCCCTCCCTCCAAACAACAATCATGCCAGCTGACAGCAAGGCGTTTGAAGTCGACACATTCTTTTTGGGGAAGCTGCATTGAGGGAAAGCTTTGATCGCTTACCCCCCTAACCTACGAGGCGCCCGCGGAACTTACCCGCTTCTAGGGCTCCATCAATCTTGCAACAAACCTTGGTGACTCACTCGCAACCAAAGGATTGGACATGAAAATTATCGCCTTTGGCGCCAAACGCAGAGCAAAGAATCAACACCAAAGGGAGAATCTAGCTGTTTACCTTCCTCCAATCATGACCACGGGTGTCCTTGTTTGGGTTATGATTAAACATAGAGGAGCACTGGTACCTAGACGAGTTTTATACCCTATTTCCCAAGACAACCCATCTATTTTTCCTTGAAGGGTTGGACCTATCTTCATGTCAGCCAGGAAGTTGAGCCAGGCAAAGGCCATCGGGCCGTCGGCCGTCGGCTCGCTGGGTCTCGCATGGATATGTGGCAGGCTTCTCCTATATCGCCTGCAGTCTGGCGGGCTTGCCGCAGCTCATGGATGTGCCCAACCTCCTGAGGTCCTTTGGGCTGCTCCTCATGGGCGTGAGGCGCAATTTTGCCTTTGGGGTGCTCGGATTGCGTCCCTCAAGCTGCCCTAACGTCCATTGGCTGAAGAATATGAGTTATGTTTTCCCCTGTTGGTTATAGAGGGAATGTATCACTATTTGAAATATGCTTTCTTTTTTGCAGGGGGCTTGAGCAAATGGAGGCTAAAGCAAGCCCAAGCCAACCCCAACCAAAACCAATCCTAAACCACCCTCAAGCGACCCTACATCTACGGAACCAACCCGAAAATCAACCCAAAACCCACCCTCAATGACCCTGAGCCGATCTCGAGATTCTGTTTGAGCACTTTGGTTTCACAACATGTTGACCCGACGCATGTGGATGCCCTCCGCAACTAGCCGACGCGGGCTCATTAGGTTTTGCCCAACATGAGGCGATCAGAATCGAGAGCGAGAGGTTGCCCAAGTCTGCAGCACAGGACGCCGAAGACTTTTTGTAAAAATGAAGTCATGAGCCAAGTCCCAAAAATGAGCCGAAAATCTGACAACCTGATGTTGAAAGAGAGGGACCAGAATGTCGAGGGCAAGGCTGATGCGAGCGAGGATCCCAGGCGCACGATGCGTTAAGGCACGTGTCCGAACGTGTCTCAAAACATGGATCCCTTTTTGGATTGCACAGGAAACCTTCCTGGAGGGGCACCGACTGTTGAGAAACACCCCACCGGCAAGGGAACAAAAAGATAGCGAAGGGTGCCTTGTGTTCTACCCCCCCCGTGTACTCAAGGGCTGCTTGGCCCACATGTCACAAGTGTTTAGTATGAGTTAGTCAACCGACTTCCATGAAAGAAAATGCAAGGGCAAAGGCTTCCCTTGGCGAGATGAATGGTTTTTGGTCAAGTCACTTATCCAATTTTATGATGAGAAAAGACGGGGGGAAGCTTATTGTTCCGACTCGGAGTGCCTGAGAATCTTGCTTCTCGAGTCGCCGACAGGTCCTGGAACATGTGCTGGCCGACAATGGTGGGCAGCTTGGAAAGAAGCGGGTGTCCCAAAATAGGAACTTCTCCCCCAAATCATTGGGTTTCCTTCTCGTGTTCTATCAAAGGGCATTCAAAAGAGGGCTCCTACTGTCCGGAAGCACAAGCGGTAGCGGGTAGCGGACATCTCCCAATTCAACATGTCAAGATTTTGACATCAGCGGCTGTTTTTTTTTTTTTTTTTTTTTTTTTTCTCGCGGACTGTGCCACTAGAGGACCTTCCTTTTTGGATCAAGGAATTCCACTTCTGCAGATATAACTTTCAATACTGATCGTTTCTGCAGGAATCTCCTTTTGAGGGATTCCGTTGTTGTCCGGGTTGGTGCGGCCCTGAGGTAAGGTTCCACGAGGGTTCCACCAGGGTTCCACACCAGGGTTCCACTAGGGTTCCACCAGGGTTCCACGAGGTTCTGCGAGGGCTGCGGAGTGGGGCGAGCACTAAAAAGAGCACATGCTGTTGGGGATATCACCTGAGCTTATTTTTTTCGGACGCATGAGTTGGCCCAAAAGGAAACCAACACTGTTCTGAGCACTCTTTGCTTCCTTTGAAGGTGAGTCAATTGCAGACCGCTGATGGGGGCTTTCCTTACGTTGCAATTCCCAGAGCCCTGCCCCACCCAATGCTCAAGCGGGGAATCTAGCCTGAAAGTCTGAGGTTTTGGGATGAAGTTCCCTGAATAGTTGCTCGTTTGTTCCTGGAGGGTGGGCGGTGATAATGGAGAACACTTAGAATTAACGAAAGAGACAATTCGAGCAATGTCATACCACAGCACGTGCCGCCCCAAACTCAAGAACAGCAACAAGCCAACAAGCAAACAAGCAAACAAGCAAAGCCACGCACCCCACCCAACCAACCAACCGACCAACCTACCAAGCAACCAAGCAATCACTTAACCAAGCAATCAATACCCAACCAAACCAACAAGCAAGAGAGAGCAAGCAAGCCAACAAGCAACAACAAAACACAATCAGCAAGCACGCGGGCAAGCAAGCAAATAGACTGCTCACGTCATTTGTTCAACACCAACAAACACCGCCTTAGGCAGCATCTTCGCCGCTCTGCTGGCCGTGGCGGCCGACCGGGTGGTGTTCGCTCCCGATCCAAAGCGCGAGGAGGATTCCGCACCCCGGTGGACATTCCAGGGGTTGATTCCTTGTCTATTCTTTTCAACCATCGTTCTTTTCAAGAACCGGCTGTTCTCCTGGGTTTTGATGCTTTGCTGAAAAGAAGGATCCCTGGAAAGAATAGGGAAGGCACCCCTAGAGACATGGTTCTCAGGGAGTTCTCAACTTGCTGGTGCGATAGGCAGGGAATGAGGGAATGACTACAAACCAGCCCTTGTGGGTTCCTTTAAGGGGACTGCCAGGTTCTACAGAGCACCAGTAAGTCAAGTGGTTCTGAACATCACCAGCCTGGCCCGAAGGGGAGTTTCCCTTGGGTGACGTTTCAGGTTGGTCCAAGTGGGTGGTTTCCCTATGAGATCGCAACCTAAGGACTACCATCTGGAAAAGACACCCATGGCATTTGAGGGTTCTTGCTTGCCCTTTGGTCTTACCGAAAGAACCTCTACACCTTGAAGAAATTTATTGCTCAGCGATCAGCAACAAAACCATGCGGTCAAGTGATACCGACCTTTTTGGTCAAAGGGGGTTTTCTGCCAGACAGCCAAAGGCAGTCAATTGGTTTTGACCATGTGGCACAATGTTCTGGGCAAGCCCCGTTTCTTGTGCCACCGGTGTACCCTGCACCAAACATTCTGATTTCGGGCTCGTACAGCAAGCCAGGCCGACAAAAAAAACACTTGCTTTTGCAGAGGCTTGAGGGTATTGAATTGCCAGGATGCACTGTGAATTAGAACAGGCAACAGGTAAACAAACACAACCGGCAAGCAGTCTAATGCCAACTAATGCCCGACAGTTTGCTATTTGCAAAGTTTGTTGGCCATGACACGCACATCACATGAGTGACTTTGACCTTGTGGGGTCAAATGTGTAACCTAGGCTTCACTCGAGCTGTTGTGACCTTTTGGAGCGACCTTTTGGAGATGAGGGGTTTGTCAAAAACATCCAGCAACTTCCTCGGTTGCAGGCCGTGAAAGGGAGGGGGGGGCGCTCAAAGGGCTCCCAAGCCCTGTGGAGATGGTTGTGGTTTCTCTCTTAGAAATGGGCAACTCAGCTATCCAACAGACAAAAAATGCGGAGCAAGCCAAGCAAGCCAAGTAAGAACAGGTCTTGGTTTTCTTTGGCGTCCCTTCGCAGGGGCCACTCACCGAGGGCTATTGGTTTGCTTTGGCTTCTCTCTACAGGGGACACTCACCGAGGATGAGGAAGACTCCCACGCGATGTGAGAAAGCGGTTTTGCGCGTGCCATGGTTTTCTGCGAAACCTATGTAGGACCTACTAGACACGAGTCTGGGCAAATTATATCAATCGTTCTAATTCAGGGGTAGAGGAGTCCCATACTTGCGGATTCCCGATTCCATTTTGTGCATGATAGCGATTTGCCTCGATGAGTGATGCCAGATCAGGCAGGCTCGACCACCTGTCTTGTTTTATGCGGCTCGACCACCTGCCAATGAACCACAGCCTGTTGCTGTACAGGCACCTGTAAAGAGATTATGGATCATGATCGGCACGGCTGCTGCTGATGCAGACAGTGCTGGCCATGTGCAGGCGAGGCGAAAATATGCCCTTTGCTGAAATGCTTAAGCCAAGCATTCTAGTTTGCACCTCCCGATGCCCGGCTGTCAAACAGTTTTTGGTTGGACCCCGCCCAAACAAAGTACACAAGAAGGGGAACAAAATCTATAACAACGTAAAAAAAAGGAAAGATATCTCACCCTTTTGTCAACCGTTCTCCCTCAGGCTTGCATTCCGAACCTTAGAAAATGAGGGGACTGAGGTTGTTGGCCTGCTGCAACTGCACTGTAGCTTCGAAGAATCCGCTCAATCCAAGGGTATCCATTTCCCGGGTTGTGTAGGCTACCAAGGAAACAAACTGTAACAACCAAAAGGAAGATAGCGAAGGGTTACCATTTTCTGGGGTTTGCCTGAGATTCAACCTGTTACTTTTCCCAGTTTGGTCCGTATGACCAGAAGAAGAAGAAGCTTAAGCTAACTGGCGCACTTGTTTTAGAATTTTATATTATATATATATTCATAAAAAGCAAAAAAACGCTGTCGCAATGTACAACTGTTGCTTTAGTCCCAAATATATAACACGTGATTGCAGTCAGTGTTCTTTGGGCTTGCTCCTCGTGCAGGTGCAGATCCGGACTGAAGAGATGCAGGGGTGCCCAACATGTAAATCACTTCAAGTCCGCTGCACAGGATTTTAAAAGGACTGGAGGCCAAGTAGCCATAGGTGTCCTTTTTGGTTGTTTTGCTAGAAAAATACTTGGTGATTCCTGGTTTACCTGGTGGTTTAATCATCTACCAGGGCCATCCATTTCCCCTAAAAGGACACCTATGCAAATAGCCCGAATTCGGGGTTTCCACTTCACGGAAGCTAATAGAGAAGGTGCAGTTTGGGAACCTTACCCGGTGTTAAATAGCCCGGAACTTTTGGCTACGCTCGGCAACTAAAAGAGACTGGGCATGTTGTTCAAAGTTGGCGCTTGCAGGACCCCTGATGCTGTGGATTCCCTTGGATGTGAACTTTTTCCCCCTTCAGTGCACTGCGGAGAGGACACCCCTGTACACAGAATGTGCGCTGAGTAGGCGCCCCAAGAGGTGTTAAGGCTAGAGCCCCCAGTAGGGAGCGGAACCCAAGGGTCAATAGCCAAAGTTTTGTCAGATCTTCGATGCATTTGGTCAGATAAACACGATACCAGTTGGAAGGGCTGTTAGTTTGTTTGATTGCGAGTGGGGTAGATATGCCTAGACGATCAGTTCAAAGTTCAAAGTAGCGGGCTCTCACCGGAGGTGGCGGGGGGGGGGCAGGGCGGCCCAAAATGACCCGTCCAAGGTTTGGACGTGTTTAATTAAGACGTCATTAGCTACTTAGCCCAAGGTATACCGAGGGGTATATTGGGAAGGGATGCAAGCGCAAGCATCTGGTGATCTCCCGGGTTCGGGTCGCTGCTTCGCGAGTTCCTGGACTCATTTGTTTTGGGACGATTGTATTGGTGACGAACACTGAAGCCAGGTTTTTGTTCGCCTCTAGGGGGCAACCATGCAATGAGTCAGGGTATCGCTGGAGCAGGTAGATAGATGATAGATGCACCTTGAAGGAGAGTGGGCTGGTAGACTGCAGGACAAAGATATGGCATCATCCATGCCAGTTGCTCCAGTCATCACCGTAACTGGTGAATATCCGGGGACCGCAGTGATGCTGAATGACTTAAATCGCGATGTCCTTTGCTTACGAGCTATAGTGCAAGCTGACTTGCTGGAGCTGGCTGGTAACCCACATGCAGAAAGCTTTGGAAGCAACACGTGCAGAAAACTTTGGAGCCTCAAAACACCACTCCAGACAAACGACGGAGAATGACCAAAGCGAACAAAAGCAACAGCAACAGCAACCTGCAGAACAACCTGGAACCTCCAAACAACGGCCTGTTTTCGCTTTGTTTACACTGAAAGATGGCCCAAAAGCTCTCTTTGGCGCACGTTTGTCCCATCTCCTTGCCTTCCCCCCCAAAAGCCTTTGCTTCCCCCACCCCCCCAATGGAGTTCCATCACTTGGCTGCTATTGCGGTTGGATCTTTCGACTTTAACTTTTTGGGAAATCAAGCCGTGTTCCACTAAAGCCACAAACAGTTAAACTTTTTGCAGAGGGGTCAACAGCAACCAAGATCATCTACTTGCATGTTTGACTCCCGAACTTCGAACCCCTCGGCAGAGGCACCGGCAGGCGGAGTACGGCTCCTGTGGGCACTGGGAGTACAAGGCACGCGGGAGAAAGCGGCGGTTCGTGGCGAAACTGCCATAAAAAGCGGCGGTGCGACTTGGCTGTGGGGAGTTGGATCGTTTACCTTGAGCCTTTTGTGAGAATGATTGTTTTGTTTTTTTGAATGTGACCAGCTACTTTAATCCAGGCAAGCTGAGGCATGATTTCTGGTGGATTGAAGGGAAAAGAGGACGGTTCCATTCCTGGTAGACTCGTATTTGGCCACGTTGTGAGGGAACACAAAAGAACCACAACCCCTTGGCTGGGTTTCGTTCAAAATAGGGGAAGGCCCAGCATGACATCGCCAAGGAATGTGAAAGTTCCCATCTGTGTGAAAATACTGGCTGTGCGTCAAAACCAATGGGATCCCATTTCGGGGTAGGTGAATTCACCACCCATTTTGAGCTTTATTTTAGTGTGGATTGGGATGTTCACTGGGGGTACGGGCTTTGACCCATGGCCACTTGCCAAAAGCCGATCTTTTGACCTTTTGGTTTCCCGCGTTGGGTCCAGTTTGAGTAAAGGTCTTTCTATTTCTGGGTCCCTGAGGGCAACTGTGTATAGGCAACTCCCCCGTGGCCGGCTTGCCTTTGGTTTCTCTTGAAACCAACAGGGTGCCTTTGAGACAGACACAGCCTACAGCCTCACCTCCCACGTAGGCCGGCAAGGTGGGCATCACTGACGCAGCGGTGGCCTCAGGATCGGATGGATCGGGGCAAGCGGCCGAAGAGTATGTCAGGCTTTTTTGGGTGGGAGGACCCATCTCAAGCGAAAAAACCCTTGCACAGACCAACCCAAATTTCGGTTCGGCGTGTGTCAACACTTCATGGCCCATTAAAAGAAATGGTAAGACCATGACCAAAGATCCATTGCCGGTGGCAACCCCCTCAAAAACCAGCCCCAAGACCTGCAACCAGAGGCGCTTTTCAACCGGGGGGCTCCTTCCCCCGAGGCCGCTGGCGCGGGGCAGCAGCTCTTCGCAGACCTGGACCTGGATGGGGACGGGCGCCCGGCGCCCAAAGCAGAGATGGCGCTGGCGAACGGGGACACCTATCGGAGGCTTCGAGATGTTATTTTTTTTTTTGGGGGGGGGGGTTTTGGGCTTGGGTTTATTGATTGGTTTTGGTCTACCTTAAAAAAATGGGACATTGCCATATTTGGCGGTCTTTTTGGCTTGCCCTAAGGGTCATGCCCCTTCCAACACAGACCCCCCCTCCAATGGAGAACCCCGACCAGTCAGGGGCCGTTGGAAACAACCAATTTTGAGGGCCCAAAATCAATGGGGACCCTTAGGGTGGGTTTGTTGATTGGTTTTGGTCTACCCTCAAAAATGGGAGATTGCCACACACTTGTGGGGCGCCTTCGCATTTTTCGCGGTACTTGAAGGGTCGAGGCCTCTTGACCTTTTTGTGTTCCCCCGTGTGACCACGCAACCGATCAAATGCCGTAGGCATCGACCGACTAGAGCTCCAGCGTGCCTTGCAGCGGGTCGGCGTTGAGGCGAATTGGACGATTTTGTCGTGGAGTGCTTCTCACCAACCCCCGACGACTGTATTTTCCCGACCATATCCATTAAGAAGCAGTTGGGGAGTGCCAGTTTGTTTTTTGTTTAAGGACATTGGAATTGGACAAATGGCTTCCAGCACGCCCCAGAGATGTTCCATTTGTACCTGTACTCTTGGGTGAGCCATTTGGGGTACAAATGGACTACCCTTGGAGGGTGCTGGTTGGTACCCGGTTTGTCTGAACCGGGTGACTCGTGGCCGCATGACTGGCTTTTTCGGAGGCCACTTTGGAGCAGGTGGACGACATGCTGGAGGCGAGCGGCATTGAGCGCATTGAGCGGTGTAGAAAGCAAGGGGGGCACCTTGACATATATCTTCCCCCAGAATTAGCTCCCCTTGTTGCCTTTTTTTTTGGCTTTTTTTCGCTTGTTTCCCTCTGTTTTTCCCACTCACCGGGGCAAAAACAAATCCATTTTTTTGGCTGGGGTTCTTCCATCCAGCCTAGATCTGGATGGACACTTCTTCGAGGGCCCAGGAAGCCTCGCCACGCGCGGTGGGTGTGCCATGGCCTATGGATTTTCGCTGATGGATTGCTAGCAGGGAATCAGCATGCCATTGGGTATTGGCTTTGGGGAACGAGAGTTGTAAACCATCCAGCTGGTGGTTTCCAAGGGCAGGGGATTGGGGCCCAACGCCTGGGGCCCAATTCCATTTCTCCTTCCCCTAGCTTTCTCGCGCCGATCGACACGTTTTTGCAGGGGTCACGGTGGGTCAATCGCAGCTGGGCCAGGGTCACTGAGTGGCTCTGGCCACTTTTGAACTAAACAGGATGGATCCCAGTGGCAAATGACGAGCAAAGGGAAAGCTCCTCTTCAAAAACTGAAATGGATTCCCGTAAGATAAGCTTGCGGAGCCAAGGCAAATGTCCATGTATAAGATCCGCAAAACCAAGGCAGCTTCCTGGATATTGGCCCCCTTTTTGCTGGACCCGGCCAAATGGACCCGGACCCGGTGACCGCTTGGGGCAAAAAAGTGCTGTAGGTCTTCGACTCGGACGGGGACGGGGCAGTGGACTTCAAAGAGTTCTGGAAGGCGGGGCTTAGGGTTTTGGAGGGTTCTTGGTTTGCAGGGCCAGGGTCATGTTGCAGCTCCAGGGTGCCTGTTGCTTGGTAGTTCCCAGCCGTCCGGTTCCTTTGCTTTTTCGGATTTTGGTTGGTTTCGTGGTTTGGTTTCCATTTAACATACTAAAAGGTTTTTGGCAGTTGTTCTGAGGACAGCCCAGGTTGGTGGTTGTTTTCTGCATTTTTCTGGTGTAAAGGGAGCCAAGATTTTCTGGTCCAACATTTAGCCCAATGCTTAGCAGCCCCATTCACAATGGCGTCCAGGAGGTTATTTTGGGACTTGAGTTTCGGCTCGGGCGCAGGGCTTAGCTTTTATGCCGATTCCTTGTTTTTGTTTGTTAGATCCATTCTGCGGGGGCGGGTTCTTCCCCCCCCCCCCAAGAAACGGCGGAGGTGCCAGGCTCCGATCCCTTCCCTCCGAAAGGGTTTCAGTGTTCGCGACATCCTTTAGAACTGAACCCCCCGTCACACAAAAATGAAGTTCAGCAGTCTAAGGTGTGCCAATGTGTAACTGCTTCCTTGTTTGATCAGCTACTGGTCGCAAGCATGGCTGTCCCTTCTTTTGAACACTACCCCTTCTTGCAAAAATACTACACGTGTAAGATTTCTTCTGCCCCGAAAGAAAGATCCAGGAAGAACTGTCCAATTCAAAACAAACAGACAGAAAGCTCGAAAAAGTCCGCTGATTGAGCATTTTGGAACATCAACGCCTGAACAAGTGGGCGTGTCTCGTCAAACCTAATGGAACATTAACCGAAGGGGGCGTCTAGAACCCCCGTGGATGGGTTTGAAGGGCATCCATTTGGAGAGTTCCTCAGCTTGAAGCCTGGAATTTGAGGCGTACCCAAATGTGAGCACCCAACACCCACCAATAGTTGTTCCAAGGTTGCCAGGTAGAACCCAACATGGTCAATGCCAACACCCGCCCCCCCCCCCCACACTTGACCTCAACTTGGGATTTTGAACATGGGAAAACACAGCTGTTGGGGGGGCGACGCTGGTGGGAATCAGTTTTGGGCGCTAGTGACAGACGACATTTTTTCCCGCAGGCTCTGGTGACCACGTGGTTCCCTCTGGTCAGCGGCACGCATCGTCCCAGGCAACGGCTGGGACCCGCTGCTATTTGAGTAGCTGGTTCTACTTGACATGGGTTTTTCTTGGCTTTTGCGGTAAGGCTTATACAAACCTTAGCATGTTGGTAGAAGTGTCAATGGGCTTGTCGGTGCTTCTCACTTGATCGGGCAAAGGGACCCAGTCAAAGGGACCCTCCCCAGGTGGTACTATAAAATGCTGTATGAGAAGTTGTGCTCGAGGGAGGGGATCTCTGGTTGCTCAAATTGTTGGCTGACCACTGCTCTCCTTGAGGGCGTAGAATATGTGCAGCCTTTGGCTCACACGGTCACACGCAGCGAGCAAAGTGCCATGCAGTCAGCCGAGTCGGGGTTCAGCTGGTGAATCTTTGCACAGGCAACAGCAACCCAAGCCTTAGAAGCTTGCTTTACGTTCCGTTCCGAAGCAGGCCCTGGTTGCTGGTCTTCACAAGGGAGCAGTGGCGTCAGACCTGGATGGGTCTATTAGGCTACTTTCTGCTGTCAGGCCACCGAGGGAAATCAGAAGGAAGCCCAACCAGTACCACCGATCTCAACCAGGGTTTTACTTTGACTACCCCAAGGTAGACTTAAACCAAGGAGGTTCCGCTCTTAAAGGGAATCAGCCACCTCTGGGTTTAAGCCTGCCTTGCGGAAGTCAAAAAGTGGAACTTTGATCCTAACTGGTGCGAAGTTGTTGTTGTTTTTGTTTCCCAGAGGCGCCTCAGCACCAGCGCGCCTTAGCCATGGCCGCTCAGCCAAAGTATGGCTGAAGGAGCGACAGCGAGTGCAGCCCTCAGCGACCCGCGCGTGGACATGTGAGCATGGGTCAAAATTAAGCCACCGGTCCCCTACATATTAGTCCATGTTTCCCATTTACCAGGCTTCCATTTTGGGTCCCCATTTTTGACCCAATGCCATGTACCTGTCTTGGTTTCAGGTTTGGGACCGTTGGAATTTGTTGCGGCCTGGCAGACGACAACCCGACGGACTCGCAGGTCCCAGCTTGTCAGAAAGACAACCAAAAGACGAAGAAAAAAAACAACTGCACGCTGCACCGGTAGAATTTTAGCCTTCTGCTGGGTGTGGTTCCGCCAGGTAAAACTGCCTGTGGAAAGTAAGGCATGGCTCCCCCGGCTCCCTTGGCAGTGCGGTCGATGGCCAAATCCCATGCGCCGCCTTGCCGAGACTCGGGACGCGTGAGCACTCGGAAGCGTTTCTTCCGAGGCCGGGACGGGCGGGCGGAGCTGCGAGCGTTCCTGGGCCGGAAGCTTCAGCAGGCTGACTGGGGAGCCTTGGAATGGGGGTGCTCGGGGTTTATCCAACCACTTCTGAATTATTTCAAGGTTATATGGGGGATTGGTGATTTCCCACTGTTTAAGAGCCATGGAATGGGGGTGTGGAGTATAACTAAGGCACCTTTGCTCATGACTCATGCCCCAGAAAGCAAATGAGAGGGGGTGATCGAATTATTTCACCACGAAACATCGTGTGCAACCAAGAGCCACCGGGCGGTTAAACCATACAGCTGGCCAGATGTCAGCTATCTGCCAAGTGCGTCAGGGCTCCTTAAAAGATACATGTTGCAACCATTTGAAACATGTTGCCTTTTCAACACCAAAATAAAGTTGGAAACCATTTACAAGTTGCAATGTTCAGGTGTATGCAAGGATCCCTGTGCGTGTATTGTGATGGAGGATGCTTGAAATTGCCCCACGAGGCGTGGCCTTCCGTGGCGCCGGCTCCGGCGCCGGCTGCGGCGCGCTGGCTGGATGCGGCGCTGGAGGCGCTGGAGGCGCTGGCGTCGGAGGAGCTGGGCGCCTTGGACGTCCAAAAGTCACAGGGTGGAGGGGGGAGGAGTGGCATGGGTCGATTCAAAGGCGAGAGATATGATCCTGCATGGTGGTGGTGGTGGTGATGTATAAATCAGAAGCTGATTCATGAGTTCTGGTAGAACCCACTGCTTTGGTTGGGTCTGTCTCGTTTTGAGGGCACCCTTTGCCGGCTGAAAGGAAAGCCAGAAGGAAACCAAGCTTTTTTTAGAGACCTTTGTTTTGAGAGACACCTAGTTTCCAACTGGAAACCATTTTACAGAACTTCTTTGACCTATTTTGTTTGTTTCGGGGGGTAGCCTTTGTTCTGGTTGGTTGTCAGGGACACCAACTGGACAACCCCACAAGTTTTGGGCCCCTTATTTTGATAAGATCATGGAGAGGGACCGGGGGTTCGCACAAAAAGTGTTGTTTTTGATGGTAAGCCTCCATTTGCAAAATAATATTTGTTATTTTCCCTTGTTGGGTTTAAAAGGAATTCATCACTACTGGAAATAGTTTAATTGTTTTTTCCTGAAACCTTAACCAGATGGAAGTAACCGTAGCGGAGGTAGGTTCTCTGTGTGGGAACACCCCTTTCTTTCAGCCAGCGCGTCAGGCGACGGTGCTTCGGAAAGACGCGCTGCTGCAAGCGAAGGGCTGGGGCAGCATATCCCTGCTTGTTCAGCCAAAATCAAGTACCTGGAGTCTCCATGACCCTTCAAAAATGGGATCATGACCCAAAATAATGGGGTCATGGACCCATTTTTAAAGGGTCGTGGAGAGAGGTACACTCCCTCATGGCACCTGACAGGGGTCTCAAGAGGAAATGGATCTTCCAGGTACCTTCCCATAGGTTCCGTGGGAGAAGGGGTATACCCTCCCCAAGATGAAGCCCACCGACGGGCACTTGCCGGGCACTTGAGGTACATAGATTCTTCCAGATGGCAGGGTGTATAAATCTGGGGGCTGGCAAAGACCAATGTATTTGCCAGAAGTGGCTAGGAGGGAATTGATGCATTCCTTGAGAATGGTATCGGAGTTCACCATTTGTCAGTTGGCAGAGGGATGTAGGGATGCGCATCTATCATCTATGCATTAATTGGCAAATGCGTTGCAACTTGAAACAGGAGTACGGTTGACAAGGCACTGGCTTCAGTGATCTTGGAGACGTGCCCCAACCATTATATCATTTCGGCAACCAGCTGCGTCGGGTCTATCAGCATTCATTTCAATTGCGTGCCCTGGGAGAAGCTGGCTGTGGCTCAAAAAACTGGTACCAAAATGGAACCCTGGTAAGTTGCAACATGGACCAAAACCTGCGTAACTCCTCCTGTTTGATTTTGAGCCACACCCAGCTGATTTCCTTTGCAGGCAACAGACAAATGAGCCCGGCCACAGTTTGGATCATGGCCCCGGGGGACCACCAGAAAAAAAAACGGCCATAGCTGCACATGTAGATAGCACGTGCAGCACTCAGTTTGGACCCCGCCAAACACCGAAGGGTCGAATCTGCGCAGGTTCTCTTGTTTTTTCTTCGTGCCTGGACGGGGGGAGGACGCAGGGCAGATGGAACAGCCGACCCTTGAACAGGTATAATGGGAACCTGCTCAGAAGTGGTTGGTGGACATGCATCCCCACCGAAATGATGAACACATATGTACACCAAAGGGTAATTGGAATTCATGCCCATATGTATCAGCCCTTGACATAGACTTGGTCCATGAAGCCTACCCCGACAGATTTGGCGTATTCGCATCTAGATCCAGCCACCCTTGAATCTAGACAGCAGTGGATGTCCCGTGTGGAATCTGCCTGTTGTGTCACTCGATTGGCACTTGAGGCGGAGTCTGCAGATGGGGCATCCAACTGCATCAAAGTAATTTTGGTCCATGCTAAGCATAAAACACACACACACACTGGAAACCTCCCAATGCGTGGTATTCCTTTGGTGTCCCTTGAGACGAGCCCCCAGAAACCCTCAAGCTTTGAACAAGGACACGCCGCGATCTGGGCAGATTGCAGCGAACTTACCCACCAAAGGTTTGCGACCCACCAACAAGAAACACAAATTGAGGGTTTCTCTTTGGTTTCCACCCGAAAAGGATACCTCGCTGCCTGAGTTCCTGGACTTTACACTTTGTGGGTTTGGAGCATTTTAGTGGTAAACAAACAGTTGAGGTTTTCATTGGCCAATCCACTCAGGAAGTGAGATACTCTAAAGCAGGGGAACACACCTCAAGATGGCGCCCAGGAGAGTTGCGGCAGAGAATCCGAGTGGTGGGCATGCTGCTTGCAGAGGAGCGGAGGGGGGATGAAAGGGCGAGAGCCTGGCTTGATCCCCACTATCATAGGATCTGTCAAGTGGAAAGATCCCTACGATCAAACGTGTCAAGTGGAAAGGGAGCTCGCCAGGAGGTAAATCGAGCTCACCATGTGCTTCACTTGGGGATTCCTTGCTTCAGGGTTGCGAGGATCCCAGGCCGCATTGAGGCCTGTTTGGAGGGAAACCGGGGGATGGAGGTTTGGAAACGGGGAGGGGCTGGATCCTATGCAAATTGGTGTGGCTCCTTGTTAAGTGTAAGAACCCTGTGTAGCAAAAAAAAACACCAGTTTCCATTCCAAACATCCAGTGCAGCATTCTAGTCTGTTGTTTGTTTGCTTACTTACCTACTTGTTTGTTTGGAGGGGGTCCCCTGCAAAATCACCTACCAAAACAACGTGTTTTTGTTTCGTGGGAATGCACCGGAGGTTTGGACACAAGGCACTGTTTGAGGTTTGTTTAAAGGGAAAAGCGGAAGGCCGACCATTTGTATAAGACCAACTTCAACTTTAGAAGTTTGAGGCTTTCGCAGGCGGTTATCTCTTTCAGATAAGAAACAATAAAGAAAAAACAGAAAGCTCCCAGACCAAGAGCTCCGACTGGCAAGAACTGAAGCTCCAAGACTGTTCCCGAGTTTCTGGAGTTGCAACTTGTTCGGAAGATCATTTGTGGTGAAGAACCAGTCTTGACAAGTGCTGCTGGACTCGCAACTTTTAGGAACATCACTTGAGTGGTTCACAAGAAGTCCGGCCAACAAGTTTGGGCACCAAGTCTGGACCCTTTTTTCGGTTAGTTTGCTTAGCAATAGATGGGTTCCACGGGTTTAGATGGGTTTTATGCCATCCATTTCCCAGGGAAACCATCAAATTTGTCCAAACGTGTGGTTTAGATGGGTGTTATGCCCTCCATTTCCCCCAACAACCCATCGATTTGTCCAAACGGTCGCCTGTGGTCTACCTGACCAATCCACGGAACTCAGCCAGGAGCTGGAAGAGCAGCCTGCCTGGGTGCGCCATGACCAGTCGAGTGAGCATGTTGGTAGACGAAATCCAATTCGCACCACTTTGAAGCCATGGTTGAAACCATTGTTGGTTGGTATTTTCAGGGGAATCATTGGAACCAGGGCTTTATTTGTGGTGCAGGATTTCGTCCATCCACAGTAGGGGATCTGCTCCCCAAAACAAGAAGAGTGTTTTGATAGGTTGGTTTCCCTTGAAACCAACCCTATCTATGGGTACCCTCCCCCCACACATCAAGAACAAGTTTTGTTTGGTTCCTCTTCAACCTCCCCCAAAACAACAAAAGTGACCAACAAAATGGTCAACAGGGTTTGGATCACGTTCCCTGCTGACTCGTTCATGTTGTAGACGGGCACCTCTTTGCCTTCTCAGAATCAGCTGTTCCCATGCACATGATTACCTTATCATTTTGAAGAGGCCCCAACCAGGGTGGTGCTTGGTTCCTCTTTAGACCAACCCTATCCATGGGTACCCTCAAAAAGCACAGGCCCACACGGAAAAGTGGGTCAGTGCCCCCCCCCCCTCTGTCTCTGGTGATGCGAACATCACCTTCTTGGGCCTATGACTTCATTATATAAGGTGACGTGTCAAGGCCCTGGAAGACCCGTTTCGGTTTCACGGCCTGCCTATGTCACACAAACGCGGCTAATAGTCCTTAGAAGGGATCTGTTTTGACTTTTGACCAGATTCGCTGAACATGAGCCACAATCAGATGTGTCTTTTTGATTGGCAACATGTGAGCTAGAACTGGTCTTCGTCAGGCTTCTTGTGTGACTGGCTTCCTTGAGCGCAGCAAGCGCTCAAGAGAGCGTTTTCGGTGGCGGAAATGGGATGCGTTGGTGTTGGGGAGAACTGGACTGGACCCTCGGTTTTCACGAGCAAAGTACCGAGCTTGTGTCAACCAGCGGGAACAAAGGTTCGAGCAAAGTGGGGGAATCACCTCGCGTCGGCAAACCCTAATAGGGTCAATGGGGACGGGGTTTATGGCTTTGTTCACCTCTTAACGGCTTGTCCTAGGCTTATCCCGGGCTTATGCTGGCAAAGACCCCCCCAAACATCCCTCAGCAGATGGCGATGCTTGAAGCGGGCAGAGGAATGACCAGGCCATTCATAACAATTTGCCAAGATGTACGCTGCCAGCATTTGCAATATATGCTCTTCCAAAGTGTGCGTGATTCAGGAAGGCCTGTGTTTTTGGCTGCATATGTCAATTCATGTGAGCCGCTGCTGCGCCTGAGCCGGAACAACGCTACTGCCCCGCCAGGTTTGTTTGGGCCGTTTTGGAGACTGGCAGCAGCGGTGGTTCATTCTTCTCGACGAACCATGACCCACCAGTACCTTTGTCCGTTCGTCGAATTTACATGTCGAGTGCACATGCCCCCCGGGTGGTGAGGCTTCCAATCCAAAACTCGGAGAACTTCAGGTTTTTCATCCCATGGCACCGGTCTCAATACGCCACACAATGAACTGTTAACGAGGGTTCGTTCGGCTCACATATAGCATGGCCCGACACGTTCATACAAAACCTGTCCACTAATTAAAAGTCGAATCAATCAAACAACAAGAAATGTTCCCAAATCAGTTTTGCCTTTTTGGTCACTGAATAAAGGATCCAAGTCCTTTTTCAAGAAGCACTTTAACCTTCTTTGCACCACAAAAAACATTCCAGGGTACTAGAGCACCAGTTGGAGTGTTTTTTTCTTCTCTGGCCGCCAGGGTTGCTCCGTAATGGTCTTTCCAAGAACTGATGAACCAATCGGGGAAGCTGATGTTCCAGCAAGTTTGTTTCACTCTTGCCGGTTCTCGGCATGGAATGAGGGAATGAGCCCTATAAACCATCCCCTCGCGTTTCATTTACGGAAATCCCCAAAACCGGTTCATTCCCAACACCCGGAACACTCATTCCCAAGCGATCGGTCACCAGCAAGTCTTGGTGCATTCCAACCCGGGAGCCTCGCAGACCGGGCGAAACACCGCCATAGGTGTCCTTTTTGGAGTGGTTGAATCATCTACCAGGGCCATCTATTTCCCCTAAAAGGACACCTATGAACACCGCGCCGCCAATTCAGGCGCGCGAAGCGGCGGCCTCTGCCGCGCCGTCCGCCAGCTTTTACGCGGGGCTGCAGGAGCTGCGGCGTCTGCAGCGGCAGAGGCGCGCAAGCGAGAGGGAGAGAGACGGACGGGCCGTGGACATTTGAGAAGTTCTCACAAAAGCTTGGTGGTTCCCAGCCATCCCCTTAGATCTTTAGGTTCTTAGCTTCTTAGTGCTCAGTGGGAAGTTCCATATAGCCCACAAAAAAAACACACACAACTTTTAGCGAGGGATCTGAGGACAGCGCAGAAAAGAGATACCAGAAGGTATTGAAAGGGAAGCCGAAAGGAGACAAACGACTTGGGGACCGAAGCCTATCTTGAGAAGCACCCTCTTTTTGTTGTTCCTGAAAAAAATACAAAAGGATGGCCTCAAAGCAAAATGCACCACTTTAGGGTCCAGTCAAACAATCTGGAAGAATGATAGCAAAAATAGGAGTGTCCATCATACAGATCCAGGGGGGTTGAAGGGCACGTCCGATTTCCGGGCCGGGCCAAGGGGGATGAGAGATTCAAGCCATGAAGGTTCTTTACGAGGGGGATGGTTTTTCATTCTTGCTATTATTCGGTGAGGTATGGTAGCTGAATGACCCAATAAAAAACAACAAATCCTCTCAGCGTCTCTTATTCACATGTTGGCAAGCATTGGGGAGCCCGGGTTTCAGCTTGAACTAGAAGTCACCCCGATGGGAAAGTTACCTTTGGAGTGCCTTTGAGTTCCTCAAGGGGAATTGGAACCAGCTGTTGCTTTGGTTTGCAAACAAAACACCGGGGGAGCGAATTTATATCACAGACATATATGATATGTTTGCCTTACATATTGCGAGCTCACGGATTTGTGTGCCGTGATCAGGAATATGAACCCATATATGAACCCCTGGTATGATGACTCAATTCTGGACAAAGACACAAGACAAGTCACTTTGTTGAAGAACTCGTTCAGGTTGGAAACCTCACGGGGCTCCCAGCCTCCCCGCTCCTTCCCTCCCTCCCCTTCCCCGCAAGGAAAAGCACCTCCAGGCATTTACAGGGAACTATCCCAGATATCCACCAAAAGTAACTCTCTCATGGAAATTGTTGGTTTCTTAGACCATCTTTTTTCTCGGACTTTGTGTGTCAAAATAGGGGTACCCCCCAAACTGGGTGGTGTCCCCTTGGATTCCCTTGAACACAGCCCGCAAAAGGGCACCCTTAACAAAACAAACAGGCAAGTAAGCAAGCAAGCAAACAAACAACCACGCAAACAAAGAACACAAACACAAACGCAGAAAAATACAACAAACAGCCACACAACCACACACAGAAGAGCACACACATTCACAAACACACCCAAATAAAGCACGGCCCCAGAGACCAACCCCTTCCCACCTTCCCCCCACAAACACATACCCAGACACAGACACACACACACACACACCCATTCAGAACACACAGACAAATACAAACAAAGCACACACAAACACACCAACCAGTGACCCACACCCAAACACAGAGCCAAATACCGGCCCAGACCCGGACACGCAGACCCGCAGACCCGCCAACCCCAGGAAGGAGGCCTTCGCGGCTCAGGAGGCCATCCACTCGGCGCTGCGCGCGCGCCAGCGCCTGGAGCTCAGTGAGGCGGAGCTGGAGGCCTACCGCGCCTTCGGCGGAAGCGACGCGACGCGACGCGCTTTTGGCTTCGTTTGGTGGCCGTTTTTGGGTGGGTTTGGTTTTTCAAGTTTGCCCCTCTCTCTTTGGGATGTTTTGCCATTTTTGCGCGGATTGGTCTTGGTGTTGCCGTTTTTGGGCGGTTTGGTTTTGACGTTGCCGATTTTGTTTGGGTGGGTTTAAGGGAAACACGAGGAAAGCCGCACAATTTCGGGGGTACCATGTTTTGTACCAACACATGAATGATGCGTTTCTTCCTTCCTTCCCCTGTTGGCCTTGAAGGGAATCTATGACTAGAGGGAATAGAGGGAAAAAAACGACAATTTACTCAGAGGCGAGGCAAAAACAGATCGCCGAGGCCATGAGACAAATCGTCTGCCCTGCGAGAAACTTGTTCGGTGCCCCACAATTTGGTTGGAGGGTTTAAACAAAGCCGGCGGATCACAGGCAACCGCTTCTAGGTAACTCCCTTCGCTCTATTTTCGTGTTTTTAAAGGGTGTCCTTGGTTAGCTATAGAGGTAAATGGGTGGTGGGTTCTAACCCTTCGCTATTTTCGTCTTGGTTTGTGAAGGGTGGTGTCCTTGGTTAGCTATAGAGGTAAATGGGTGGTGGGTTCTAACCCTTCGCTATTTTCGTCTTGGTTTGTGAAGGGTGGTGTCCTTGGTTAGCTATAGAGGTAAATGTTAAATGGGCGGTAAGTCGTTTTGGTTTGGTGCAGGGTGGTGTCCTTGGTTAGCTATAGAGGTAAATGGGTGGTGGGTTCTATCCCTTCGCTATTTTCGTCTTGGTTTGTGAAGGGTGGTGTCCTTGGTTAGCTATAGAGGTAATTGGGTGGTAAGTCGTTTTGGTTTGTGAAGGGTGGTGTCCTTGGTTAGCTATAGAGGTAAATGGGTGGCGGGTTCTATCCCTTCGCTATTTTCGTCTTGGTTTGGTGCAGGGTGGTGTCCTTGGTTAGCTATAGAGGTAAATGGGTGGTGGGTTCTATCCCTTCGCTATTTTCGTCTTGGTTTGTGAAGGGTGGTGTCCTTGGTTAGCTATCGAGGTAAATGGGCGGTAAGTCGTTTTGGTTTGTGAAGGGTGGTGTCCTTGGTTAGCTATAGAGGTAAATGGGTGGTAAGTCGTTTTGGTTTGTGAAGGGTGGTGTCCTTGGTTAGCTATAGAGGTAAATGGGTGGTGGGTTCTAACCCTTTGCTATTTTCGTCTTGGTTTGTGAAGGGTGGTGTCCTTGGTTAGCTATAGAGGTAAATGGGTGGTGGGTTCTAACCCTTCGCTATTTTCGTCTTGGTTTGTGAAGGGTGGTGTCCTTGGTTAGCTATAGAGGTAAATGGGCGGTAAGTCGTTTTGGTTTGTGAAGGGTGGTGTCCTTGGTTAGCTATAGAGGTAAATGGGCGGTAAGTCGTTTTGGTTTGTGAAGGGTGGTGTCCTTGGTTAGCTATAGAGGTAAATGGGTGGTGGGTTCTATCCCTTCGCTATTTTCGTCTTGGTTTGTGAAGGGTGGTGTCCTTGGTTAGCTATAGAGGTAATTGGGCGGTAAGTCGTTTTGGTTTGTGAAGGGTGGTGTCCTTGGTTATTTACATCTATAGCTAACCAAGGACACCACCCTTCACAAACCAAAACGACTTACCACCCATTTACCTCTATAGCTGGGTGGTGGGTTCTATCCCTTCGCTATTTTCGTCTTGGCTTGTGAAGGGTGGTGTCCTTGGTTAGCTACAGCGGTAAATGGGTGGTGGGTTCTATCCCTTCGCTTATTTTTGTCTTGGTTTGTGAAGGGTGGTGTCCTTGGTTAGCTATAGAGGGAAATGGGTGGTGGGTTCTAACCCTTCGCTATTTTCGTCTTGGTTTGTGAAGGGTGGTGTCCTTGGTTAGCTATAGAGGTAAATGGGT
Source organism: Effrenium voratum (assembly GCA_963377175.1). Classification (NCBI taxonomy): domain Eukaryota; class Dinophyceae; order Suessiales; family Symbiodiniaceae; genus Effrenium; species Effrenium voratum. The sequence continues at coordinate 488,225 of CAUJNA010001624.1, read as the reverse complement.
GGTGGGTTCTAACACTTCGCTTTTCTTTTTTGGTTTGTGAAGGGTGGTGTCCTTGGTTAGCTATAGAGGTAAATGGGTGGTGGGTTCTATCCCTTCGCTATTTTCGTTTTGGTTTGTGAAGGGTGGTGTCCTTGGTTAGCTATAGAGGTAAATGGGTGGTGGGTTCTATCCCTTCGCTTATTTTTGTCTTGGTTTGTGAAGGGTGGTGTCCTTGGTTAGGTATAGAGGTAAATGGGTGGTGGGTTCTATCCCTTCGCTATTTTCGTCTTGGTTTGTGAAGGGTGGTGTCCTTGGTTAGCTATAGAGGTAAATGGGTGGTGGGTTCTATCCCTTGGTGGGTTCTAACCCTTCTATTTTCGTTTTGGTTTGTGAAGGGTGGTGTCCTTGGTTAGCTATAGAGGTAAATGGGTGGTGGGTTCTATCCCTTCGCTATTTTCGTTTTGGTTTGTGAAGGGTGGTGTCCTTGGTTAGCTATAGAGGTAAATGGGTGGTGGGTTCTAACCCTTCGCTATTTTTTGTCTTGGTTTGGGAAGGGTGGTGTCCTTGGTTAGCTATAGGTAAATGGGTGGTGGGTTCTAACCCTTCGCTATTTTCGTTTTGGTTTGTGAAGGGTGGTGTCCTTGGTTAGCTATAGAGGTAAATGGGTGGTGGGTTCTATCCCTTCGCTTATTTTTGTCTTGGTTTGTGAAGGGTGGTGTCCTTGGTTAGGTATAGAGGTAAATGGGTGGTGGGTTCTATCCCTTCGCTATTTTCGTCTTGGTTTGTGAAGGGTGGTGTCCTTGGTTAGCTATAGAGGTAAATGGGTGGTGGGTTCTAACCCTTCGCTTATTTTTGTCTTGGTTTGTGAAGGGTGGTGTCCTTGGTTAGCTATAGAGTTAGAAAATGGGTGGTGGGTTCTAACCCTTCGCTATTTTCGTCTTGGTTTGTGAAGGGTGGTGTCCTTGGTTAGCTATAGAGGTAAATGGGTGGTGGGTTCTAACCCTTCGCTTATTTTCGTCTTGGTTTGTGAAGGGTGGTGTCCTTGGTTAGCTATAGAGGTAAATGGGTGGTGGGTTCTAACCCTTCGCTATTTTTGTTTTGGTTTGTGAAGGGTGGTGTCCTTGGTTAGCTATAGAGGTAAATGGGTGGTGGGTTCTAACCCTTCGCTATTTTCGTCTTGGTTTGTGAAGGGTGGTGTCCTTGGTTAGCTATAGAGGTAAATGGGTGGTGGGTTCTAACCCTTCGCTATTTTCGTCTTGGTTTGTGAAGGGTGGTGTCCTTGGTTAGCTATAGAGGTAAATGGGTGGTGGGTTCTAACCCTTCTATTTTCGTTTTGGTTTGTGAAGGGTGGTGTCCTTGGATAGGTATAGAGGTAAATGGGTGGTGGGTTCTAACACTTCGCTATTTTTGTTTTGGTTTGTGAAGGGTGGTGTCCTTGGTTAGCTATAGAGGTAAATGGGAGGTGGGTTCTAACCCTTCGCTATTTTCGTCTTGGTTTGTGAAGGGTGGTGTCCTTGGTTAGCTATAGAGGTAAATGGGTGGTGGGTTCTAACCCTTCGCTATTTTCGTTTTGGTTTGTGAAGGGTGGTGTCCTTGGTTAGCTATACAGGTAAATGGGTGGTGGGTTCTAACCCTTCTATTTTCGTTTTGGTTTGTGAAGGGTGGTGTCCTTGGTTGGCTATACAGGTAAATGGGTGGTGGGTTCTAACCCTTCGCTTATTTTCGTTTTGGTTTGTGAAGGGTGGTGTCCTTGGTTAGCTATACAGGTGAAGCACACCCATTTGAGAGGTACCCCATGGTTGTTGGAAGTGGGGTTTGGGGTTGCCATTTTGAGCCGCCAATGGGAAACCCTTTTAAGCTGACTATGTAGTAGGCATGGGAATCAACCACTTTGGTATCACAGATCTTGGGTTAGTTTCCATATAGTCCGAGTGATTGCTTGCACGGGAATGGTCAAAAGGTCCTTGAACAGACTTGCTTACTTGGGGCTGCTCATGTCCGGGGTTGATGTGAGAAACCAAAGCTTCCCATGGGGGGTACCTCTATTTGGCATCCATGCGTCCCGTTGGGGATAGCGAGTGACCGCTTTGGCAACTTATCTTTCGGGGTGTTCAAAACTGACATGTGAGTACGCCTGGTTGTGGAGGTTGGTTTAACTTGCTGGTGCTCAGTAGGGACTGAGCCAGGGATTGGGAATGAACGTAGATTCCCTTATGGGGGATAGTTTGTTGGGGTTATTCCCTCATTTCCTGCTGAGAGCTAGCAAGTGTTGGGTTTCGGGTTGATTTATGATTTATGATTAGTCGTTGCTGTGTTCAGTTTGGTGAAGCTCCTCCAGGTCTTTCTCGCATGTCAATCAGAAAATGAGGTCCTTCAGAAAAAAGTCGTACAGCAGCTGGAGCTGGAATTTCCTATGGCTCCAGACACGGGGATGGATCGTTGATATATTCTTAAACCTGGCAACACCACATGGAACCCCCCTCAGGAAAGTCTGCGCCGGTGGTCGGCGGTGTCTTGGCGGCACAGGCTGTAAACTGATGGGATCCATTGCCATAGCTGACATGTGTCATTGCAAACTGCAGGTGTCATTGTGTCATTGTTCGACATTATGGGCATTTACTTCCAGCACCCCCCAACGACTGCTTCCGGCCGTGTCTAAACGTCCAAGTGCCGTCCAAAAAAAGCAGTTGTTGGGCGGGTCCTGGCTGGTGATGCTGTTTTGTTATGCAATGTTTTGTTTTAGATATTTAAGTACCAAACCAAAAGGGGTCCACCATGTTGAGACACCCAAGTACATGCCCCATGTTCAAGAACACCCTGAGACACAAGCTCGTGTCTCGAAGTCTCGTGTTGGTGCTTCAGTTTATTCCAGGAGTCTGCCAGACCCTCAACCGATGATGTCATCAACTTTAACAGCTGGGGAGGTCATGGGGGTGGCGTCGTTCATGTCCCTAAGCCTGCGTGGGGAAACTGCTTTGTTCATGGGAAACCTGAACCTCTACCGAGCAGATATAGCCCAAAGTCAAAGTGCTCACAATGCGCGCTTTGAGAGGAAGCCATGCTTTCTTTCCCACAAAAAAGGTGAACAGCAAAGGCAACACATGATACACCTTCCCTCTGCCAAGAAACAACAACAAAATAAACAAACAAAGAACAACGACACCCTCGCCTCCGCTCCCCAGCCCCAAGCACACATCAAACAAGCAACACAACCAAAGGCACCCCCACTTTCCCCCTTCCAAACGAAATGTTCAACTCACAACAAACCAAAGGCAGCCCTCCGCCATCTGCCCCAAAACAAAGGCTTTCCCCGCCCAGTTTTGCACGATTCCCCAGAGATACACCCAAAGTCACTTGGTTCATCTTATTTCCTGTTCCTGGACTTTATACTTTTTGGGTTTGGACCATTTTAGTCGCAAATGCAAAGTGTTTTTTTTGGCCCATCCACTCAGGAAGTGAGTCATCCACAACAACTAGGTAAATGCAAGTCTTGGCTCCAAACTGCCCCGGTCGGAGGCAAGGCCTGGAGCCGTTCGACGGTGGACTGGGTGCTGCAGGAGCTGGAGACGGTGCGATGTGTGACTCCAGGCGTCGATGTCGAAGGATGACGTGCGTGCGTGCGCGCTGCGCACATGTGTGTGTGTGTGTGCGAGAGAGAGAGAGAGAGAGAGAGTCATGAAGTTCGCGAGGAAGGGCGTTCGTCGGCTTCGGTTTTCGGGAATGAGCCTTGCGACCGTCCCATTCTTGTAATTACCAGATTCGGCATGACTGCCGTCTGCCAGAACGTGCAATCGACGCCCTTGGCCATGAGTTTTGGCACACTCTAATGGTGTTCGATTTTATGAAAGGCAGCCTCAAAGGACTCCACGTCCTAGGACAATTGTGAGCTATCTTCAGGTCCTTTGCACATTTTGGGAGGGACCCACGCAGAAGCTGTCGTCAGTATCAAAGGAAGCCAGGGAACGCCACCAGTGAACAGCAAAAAGGGAAAGCTTTGCAATAATGTTACTTCAAATTAGTCCGGCGGATCTGGTCAGAGACACCCCCTATAACAGATAAAGGGGAACTATCGCTGAGCAGTACGGTCCTCCGGATTGATCCGAGGTTAACATTTATAGTAGTGGCTGGGAGACGAAAGGACTTAGTTCGACCTGTCACCTTTAACTTTGTGGGTAAAGCTGGGTGCGTCCCCACTGCTAATGTTTTTAATTGGGGGGACAAAGACCAACAGATCTCGTCCTTTGAAGGGAAACCAACAGGACACCGAAAGGTTCCCTGTTTCAAGGGGTGTTTTTCTGACCGGGTATCGGAATGTTGGCACAACCCGATTCTACCGGGGCGCCGGGGCTTTCAATGGAAGACCCAACCCCTCCATTACCCCGGAGGTGTTTGGGGGTCTCAAAACCGGCTGTTTGAGGGCCGTAAATTGATCGGGAGCCTCTGGGTATCGAAATTCAGGTTTTGTCCAATCGTGACCATGGCGGACAAGATTCGAGCTTTCATGGCATAAATGGCAAAGAATACGAACAGGAACGGAAACATCCCCTTTTTGGGGAAGAATTCAAACCATGAAAGGTCAGAGAATTGGACCGCCCAGCTTTGTTAACATTGAAGACTGGGATAAACTCCCTGGCAACTTGCGCGAAATGGCTTTTGTCCATGCACAGTATATCAGGGAAACCAACTAGCAGGGATACAGGGGAACCAGGGATACGGGAGTATTCCCCTGAATGCACCTTGACTAAGCTTCATATGGGAATTGGCGCCAAGGGATCCCCCCATATCCCTGCTCCTTCCGTAGCCCAGCTTGTTCATTTGTGCAAAGTATGTACGGTGCCCATTCGGGGGGATGATTGTTCCGCTGCCTGTCTGCCGAGTTTCGGCGTTGCGATAGGCCATCTCGGCGACTTCCGCCGCTCGGAGTCCGATCCGCTAAAAGTCCGATCCGTTTCCCTTCTCCGCTTGGCGGGTCGTGAGAACCACACAAAATGGGATCGCCCCCCCAAAAAAGGGACCGAACAGAGTGACGAAAATACCCGCAGGCTTCCAGGGGCCAGAACCCCGGTTCACCCACAAAACCGTAGCGGCCGCTTGGTTTTTGAATGTTCAAATTGGGGTGCATGTTACTTTCAAGGGTCACGGCTCATCTCTGAGTTTGAAGCTGGACCCTTCTCCCGGTTCTCCCTAACAGGTGAGCAATCGAAGGGGGAGTTGAAGTTTAGAGCGAGTGTCAACTTGACTCTCTTTAGTACCAGGTTCGGTTTGTGTTTCACTCGGGATCTCCACGCTTCATCTTTGAATTTCCATGCCCCAAGGATCCTCAGCAGGAAAGTGGACATTTAGCCCACCTTTCAGCAGCGGTATGTCGGTCTTGCTTGTGAGTCATGTAGAAAGCAGGGATTACAGGGGAACTATGTCAATCTTGTGCAACCACTTAGCTGCAAAGGTCATTGGGTATCGGGCGCTGCTCAACTTTGGTGTGAGTGTGTGTGTGTGTGTGTGTGTGTGTTCCTCGAAAGTGAGACATCTCTATCATACGTTGCGCCCGCCCGAGGGGAGTATGAATCAACCGGCTTACCAGCGGTTTTTGATTGTGCAGGTTGGGGCTCGTTGTGGATCCCAATTGCTTCTATAGTAGGAAACCATTTTTTTGTCTCTTGGTTTGTACAGGGTGGTCCCCTTGGTTGCTCACAAGACTAGGGAAATGCAATCGCTGAGACTCTTTGCACCCCAAAAGGAATGAAAGGGCACTGTTGGGACCTGAAAAGGGGGCCCTGCCTTTCGACTGGTTGGGATAGCCCGCTTTTGTTACTTGTGAGACGACCAATCAGGGGGTTTCCAAAGATGGATCCAGCAGCTCGCTTTGAGTGTGACTCAGGATGCCACCTTGCCACCCCTCCAAACCCCACATTCAAGTGTCCGACGCTCCGCGAGCAAACTAGTCTTGACGTACCACATGAGCTGACAAGTGATAGTCCCTGAATTTCTCTTTTTGTTGGACCTGAACAAATTTGCACTTTCATTGGAACCTCTCAGTAGATTGCTTTTTGCAGGGGAAACCCGGTGATTGTGACCCGCCACCCTTCAACACCGGTGTCCCATATGCCTCAAGACTCCTAGTTTCTAGGGAACCATTTTCAAGTTGGTTCCCACTGTCACCCTCCCGCCTTTTTGCAGATTGAGCAAAAGTTCACAAGGTAAGGGACTGCTTGAATTGCTTGGCAGCAAAACCATGTCAGGTATGTGTCTGGGGATTTTTCGTTTTGATTAAGGGGCACCAACTTCAATGAAGAAGTACCCATGTACCTGGCTTCAATTTCCAACCTAACAGGGCCCTAACTCTAAAACACACACAATTTCGCCCGGGAAGGTCTGCTGGACGTTGGCAGTAGCTACGGCGCGTTTCATCACCTGAACGCGGTGGCCGTGGATTTGGCCCCGGCGGCGGAGGGGGTGCTGAGGGGCGACTTCCTGCAAGTGGAGATCCAGGACCTCTCAAAGCCCCTCTTCAAAAAATGGCCTCAGTTCAAAGCCCTTAAAACACCTGTTGGTTTCCCTTTTTGGTCCACTTTTAGCAAAGGTTCCAGAAGGTTGGAGCCATTTACCTTTTGACAGGTCAGAGTTGTGCTAGATTTCTTCGACTCTCCTGAACATCTCGCTCAGAAAGTCCACATGGGTTTTGCCTCTTATGGCGAAGTCAAGCCATTGGCGGTGCTTCTTTGGTTTCCTTGAACCTGAAGCAAAGACGTGGAGAGATGAGACTCGGTTGCGATATCAACCCAATTCCGCCGACAGAGGGATCCCAGCCCCTCAACCGCCTTTGTGTGTCCTCCAGAGGCTTTGGCATTAGGATTTTGATTTTGAAATAGGATCAAGGATCAAGGAAGGGGAGTGGAATCCTGTGATAGCATTTGTTGAATTTGGCAGGTGCCAGCATTCCCCAGATTTCCCAGGGAGCCCCAGTAGACCCCCATTCCGTTTGCCCAACAAAGACTCGTTCTTGTTCAGCATGAAGATACACACGTGGAAGTGCACAGGCCCAACAATCAGGCACCTGAGTTCAACAAATGTACCCTGGAAGAAAGCCAACAACAACTGGAGTCTTCCCATATTGTTTGCTGGAGAGTGATGCAGTCTAAGCGTCACAATGTTGTTGGGATGTCTAAAGGGTACAAGCAGTCATGCAATCCACGATGTTTCCATCAGAGGGCTTCCACTCAGAGTCACACTTTCGAGTTTCTTGGGTGGTTTCTGCAATGGCAACCACTTGTTTGAGCATGCTTACACACCTCTTGTTCAATGGTCACTAGATATGATGGTCAGAAAGCGTTTGTATAAAGGTATAGAAATGACATGCATGGATAGACATGCAAGAGCCCTCTAGAAGCCGCTTATTTTGGGACATTCAGCGACTTTTGCTCTGCGACCTGACCCATGATCAATGCTGCTTTAGAGCAATCACACGGGAAGATTTTTTTTTTTAAAAAAGAAAATCTTTAGCAGAGGACTTGCTTTCTCCCAGCTTAAGCGTTCAGTTGCCATCTATTTATTCTCTGTTGGGCAATCATTCATGCCTAGGGCCCTAAACCGCCTAAGCTGTTTCCACCCGACTCCGCAGGTTCGCCTCCAAGCGACTCCGTGACTCCGTGGGTCTCGTTTGGTTCCGGAGGACGCTGCCGCGGCGCCCTTCGTGGTGGAGCGGGGCGAGCTGCGGGCCCTGCGCGCGGAGAGTTTCGACGGCGCGGTGCTGAGCCTGGTGCTGTCCTTCCTGCCGACGCCCCCGTTGCGCCGGGACCGGGGTTCGGGACTGGGAGAGGGGGAGGATACTGTGTAAATCACAGGTGAGGTGGGGGGGGGGGAAGGCGGAAGCGGCCTCTGGACTTTCAGGGACTTGCGTTTTTTTCTTCCCCCGTGTTTTCTTCCTTTTTTTCCCTGAAGTTTTGGGGAAGATCGTTGTGGCGAGGAAAAAAGCTCTAGACTTTTCGCACTACTCAGGAGGGGACATTGGCCTTAATGCGGGCGCCTTGCATTGGGCAGATCCCTGTAAAGCCGGATTCTGATTCACTGGTGCCTAGGACCAGGACATTCATGGGGGCTGGGGGGGAGGGAGGGAGGGAGCCCCAATAAGCCCCAAATAAGGCGGCTTAATAAGCCCCAAATAAGGTGGCTTGATAAGGGCTTAATTGGGCTTTCTCCCGCTTCCCTCCCTCCCCCCCAGCCCCCATGAGACATTGTGGCTTGGGAAAAAGGGTGTTCGCAACAACAAAACGCCGGGGAGTGGAAGCGTCGTCTACCGGAAGGGCCCCTCGGGTGAATCAGTTTGTCTCATGATGGATTGGGCATTCAACCCGGAGGAGAAATGGGCATGCTCAAGAAGCACTGTGCACCCCGTCGGAATTACTCTGACTTTGCCCCAAGCAGCGCAGCCCCGGCGCATCCTCTGCAAGGGTTCCCCTCAAGGATTCCATGACCCTATCGTGCAGAAGGAGTTCTGGACTGCAAGCTGTTGCGGGGAGTTGTTCTCCCCAACCTGAGTTTCAACCTAATCAAATAAAGGGTTCTCGCCCACGCAGCAATAGGGCAAGAAAGACTTTTGGCATTGGTATGGCTGCCGTGGACCTTACCCAAGGCCGTCCTTTGCCCACTGGGCCCTTCTGTTCCTATTTGAATTTGGTTGGGTTCCATTCCCGATCTACCTGGCTGTGTTTTGTTTGATGGAACCCAACAAAAAACATGTGTGTTCCCCATGAGACACACCAAGGTTGTGGGTGCGCAGGATCTTGTCCCATTGCATTACCTCCAAGAAAGGTTAGTCCGCCTTTAAAATGTTGAAAGATCGCCTCAGCAGGGAAGTGCCGGATGATGCCATGACCCAAATTAGTTTTTGCCCTAAGGCCAAGGCTTCAGACAACGTCCGATTGGCTCGGGGGCGGTTCTCCAGCGTCCGGGTTCTCCATAGAGGGTCATGAGCCTTACTTAGGGTGGTTGAGTTTGAAGCAAAGAAGTGATATGGGTGGTTTTGAAAAGAATGGGTGACAACAAAACTACATGGGTGATTTCGGCTGTTCTCCGACAAGAATGTGTGAAACGACAAGAACCATGGGTGATGTTGGTTGCATGTTGACAACGGGCACTTTTTGAGGGCATTATTTTTGGAGTGTCGTTTTTCTTTCTTTCTTTTTTAGAGGGGAAGCCAAAAGGAAGGGACCCATTTTGCGGGTACCAACCGCGGATCCCAGTACATCCGTAGGAGATGTTGGACCGGTGCTGGCGGGTGCTGCGTGCGGATCCTGCGGGCAGTCTCTTCGTTGTGGAGAAGTCATCGCTGGAGGACCAAAGGCCTGGTCACTCCAGAGCCCAGTGGATCATTTAATGTTGACCCCATATTATATAGTCAACCCCGATTTATTGATAGGGGGGTGGGGGCCCCGCTAAAAGTGGTTTGATTCCCCGCTGGAACCCGGGGACACCCCCCTATTAATAAACTGGGGTTGATTAATATGGGGCAGCAGTACCCAGCGGATCTTAGGGTAGTGGATCCATTCACCAGAGCAGGTAAGCAGGGGATTCAGGTATTGGATAATATGACAATTTGAAGATGTATGCTTGTCTGGTCGTACCCCGTTTGTTTTTTGTATGGATTGAAAAGACAACACTCTGGCTTCCACATTTGCAGGCGTTCCTAAATTCGTGAGAAACTCGTTTGTGTTGAGGCTTGGTACCCTCTCTGACTCTGCAAAGTACCACGGAAGCCCAAATATATCATGGGTCAGAGGCTCAGTGCCCCTTGTAGGGGGTGGTGTAAAGGGAACCAAAGGGCAACCACACATTTTCATCATTCGCCACTTTTGGTTCCAGGTCCCACCATTCATTCAACCCTTCCACCCCCACCCCCCCCCGGTTCCCCACAACCCTCACAGATCCCAATTAAGGTTGTGGTAAGAAACCAGCAAGTCCCTATTGTGCTTTTCAGAGTTCCCTTGGTTACTTATACAGCAAACGTGAAATCACACCGGCGTCGTCAAGTGGTTTGAGGAAACTTCAAGAGAGGGGGGTGGGCATCCTTTTTGTGAGCTTGGTCAAGGTCGCTGGGCGCTTGCCCTCAAACCTACCCTTAGACGCTTAGGTGTTTCGGTTGATATCGCGCTTGTTCAGCCAGAAATCGTGCAGGAGATCAATGAACGAAGGGCCTTGGCAAAACCTTCATGGGAGATGGTTCCAAAGGGATGCCAAACGGGTATGGGCCTGGGTCAAATCTAATTACGCAATCAGAAAAAGGACCGCAGGTTTTCGTCCTGTCCATTTCAAAGGGGCAGCCCATTTTGAGGACCGATTTTGACCCCCGCCCAAATGGCTACATACATAGGTGTGCTTTTTGGTTGCTTCGCTAGAAAAATAGATGGCGATTCCTGGGTTACCTGGTTTTCATCATCTACCAGAGAAACCCATCAATTTCCCCCAAAAGGACACCTATGGCTGCACTGGTCTCATGCTGCCGTTTTGTCCACAACTCCAGGCGCAAGGACTTCCAAGCGGCGCTGGAGGCCGCTGGCTTCCGGAGCCTCAGGCGCCACTTCCCGCGAGTGTGTCCTGTTTTCCCCGACATCAGTGAGGCTGACTGCCTGTGTTCCTGCAGATGCCCCTTGAAAAAGGAATGCCCTCAGAAACGAGCCCAGATTTGTCTAACATGATCTTTTGGCTGCCAGCCAGGTACGCCGCCGTGGGGCGTCTACAAGGCGAAACCCGGCCGCACGCCCACGCCTGGCATCTGCAAAAGACCGCCATACCTGGCGCGCTGGGCGCAAGCGCGCTTTTGCCCGTCTTCAAGGTGCGGCCATTGTTCTTGCGCGTGTTCCTGTCAATTCAGGTCGCCCCGAGGTGATTTGGATCGGTTTGGGGTTTGGGCCCCTGGTTGAATGGGAAACCCCCGGAACACCTCTAAACTTCCCCAGAATTAGTTCCTCTTTTTTGGGGGGGCTTTTTTTGGATTCTTTTTGTTTTCCACGACCAGGCAAAAGTTATCATTGTTTGGGGTCTGAATTCAAGCCAAGTAAGCCACCGGGCTCCAAACCAACTAGAGGGAAGCTCAACGGTGAGATGACTGCGGGGAACATGTTGAACTCCAAGCCCACCTGAACGTCAACCTGAAGCGATGAAAACCGGTGCAACCATGGTTAGAAGGTCAGAACCTACATCACTAAAATGGGCTTTGCAATGCATTCACAGCTATGTTTTTGTGATTTTCTAGTTGACTGTCAGCTTGATATGTATTCAATAGCAAGGCAAAGATAGCATCAACACGCTCCGGTTCATGAACTCAGGAGTTCTCATAATTCCTCATCACCTTCTGGGCCAACTCAAGCAAAAGTACTTCTTCTCTTGGACGAGATATGTTTGCCATACTTCTACTTGGCTTTCCTTGCCTCAATGCTTGGTTTGCATTGATCATTCCTTTCAACCAGCAAACATGTCACATTTTGCAGGGAGGTTATATTCAAAGGATATTACAAGACATAAAACCAGCTCTGGACACGGAATCTGCGTACCTGCTCTCAGGAGGACCAACCGTACCTCGAAAAGGTCGCGGCCGAGTTGGACACGCCCGAAAAGCGAAGAAAAGAAAGCGAGGAAGAGAATCCCCCCCTCAAGGTTGACAAAACCCAATTTTGGAGCTGGTGTTGCTTTTTGTTGCTCGGCGCTCAAAGTCGCAAGCTTGCGAACACATGGGTCTGAAGTGATTGTGGCAAGCTCACCTGGCACTAAAACCAGCTCTTCCATGATGAAGGTTCCAAAGTCTCGGGGAATTTCTGTAGTTCAGGCTCGTCATAACAAATTGGTGGCACTTGGTTTTGGCTGGACTGCTGGACATTTCCTGCTGGTCAAAAGGATCCCATCCACAAGCCTGTGAGCCCTCAGCTATTTGCAAAGCAGATTCTACTCCCTTTGGCCGGGGCGGCATAAAGCTTGCTTTGTGCGGTTTGCGTTTGCGGATTGCCTGGCCTGAACCCTTCGCAGACATGTTCTCAGTCACTCAGAATGACTTCCCTTTAAACCACCGAGCCACCGACTTCGGGTAAGTTGGATATGACTTTGGACCCGGAATTGCTGGTGTCCGCAACACTCAAGCTGCAGGTTGAGAAGCCCAGGGTTGAGCCGCCGGTCGACAGGGAAGAGGCGGATTTTTTTTTCCGCAGCTCGGAGTTGGGAGATGGTTCCCTCTGGGGCTCCAAGAAAAACCGGGAAAGCAGTTCTAAGGTTCCATCCAGTGCGTAGCAAGCACTTGTACATGCCTTTCATGCTTGCCATTACGGTTCTCAACATCATAGGCAACGCGTACTTCCAACAATCATAAAAAACTGACAGCAAGCTGTGGATAGTGGGTAGACTTTGTTTGTTTTGGAGCCCCCCTGTCCACTTCCATTGGAAAAGCGTAGACGCTTTGATTTAGGTTTGTCTCGAAATGGACAAACTGAAAAAAACTGTGGTGTCCCTTGCAACATGGGCACAAAGCGGGCATCCTCAAGGTCCTTGCGTCAAAATCCGCGCTTTGTCTGCAGGAAATCGAGCGGAGCCAGCGCAAGTTGAAGAGTTTGCCCAGCTCCGAGCTGGGAAGGTTCTCGCCGCTTTTTGCTTAAGGCCGATTTGTTTATGTTGGTCTCGTTGGATGTTTATTTGATATGTATGGTGTGAGTTGTCTTAGCTGTCTTGTGTTTGTTTTACCTGTCAGATGAGGATTTATATTGTTTAACTTAGTTTGCTTTAGATGATTTGTGTCTTGCTTGGGACGGCGAATCATGGTGTTAGTTCCCTTCGGTGTTTCAAACCGGTTGACGGGAATCGCACTGCACCTGGCAGTGATAGGGGGTTTCACCGCGCGTCGCCCTACCTCGGCTGGCCGAGGGAGTTAAGTGGAAAAGTGCGGAGGGTGGTTTGTTGGTGAACCTCAACAGGGTTGGCCTATTTTAGCCATTTGTTTGGAAAAAATAGGAAGAGCCCCTAAAAGTGTTCGGCCGTGTTTGAGGAAAAAAACAACCGGTAGAAGTGAATAATCTCTTGAGGAGTGCTCTCTGTTCCGGTTTCCGGTTGTCACACCATCTGAACTAGGGTCTCCTTGAAAACAGGGTTCCCTTTACACTTTGGATGTCCCTTTGAATAACATCAAAGTGGCTGGGCTCCTTTGATGTCCTTTACCTGCATCAAGGTGGTGAATTATCTTTGGTTTCCCCTTATGCAGAAAATAACGTGATGGGTTCCCGTTGGAGGCTCCTTGAACCATCATGTGCGGTTCTTGTTAGACCTCTAAACAACGACCAACTCAAGGATCAACACAATTCTACTTGGCACTCTTGTTACTTTTTTGGTTTTGCTCTTGTGCCGGCCTTGATTCCGTTGAAACCAAGCATTTCCATCTTCTACTCTTGTCACTTAAAAAAACAAAGAAAGAAACATGCTCTTGTGCCCAGAGGCCTTGATTCCGTTGAAGCCAAGCATTCCATCCTGGAAGCCCGTTTGCACAGATCTGATTGTTCCTTTGAGCTGGGCTGTTGAAAAGCCATTGCGAATTCTGTCTCCTTTCATACTGTGGACGCTTCCAGTTGGCATAGGGTTTCATCCATTCCAAACTGGTTCAATACTTTCTCCATGAACAGTAGGGATAAGCAACTACAATAAATTTGTGCCGACGTTGCCGCTTATTGCGGTCCTTGAACACAATCGTCACATTTAAAGAGCTACGCTTGATACCCCTCCACTCACCGCTCCTCAGAACATGAAAGCCACAAAGGGGATCCTTTTAAGGCTATTCCTCTAAGAAGACAGTTGTTTGGGTTTTATTTTGCAGGAACATAGAGAGCAAGACATCAAAGCGCTGTGCATGCACGTGTGTTTGGTTGATTTTGAGTTGCTGAGGTATTTAAGCTTTTGCAACTCCTTTTATAGGCCAAGGTTATGAACCCCTTCTAGCTAGCACCGGCATTGTTTGAGGGCTCCTTCTTTGCAGAGTCCATATGCCATGACCTTTGTCAAACACGGTTGGTGCACATAAATCTGGATGGTCATGATGTCCACCAAAGTGTTCCCGAAGTGAAATTCATAGGTGTCAAAAGAAACCTCTTGAAACATGTTGAGATGTTCATGCCCAGTGCATCCATTTACCCATACGGGAAGCCAAGCGAACGACTCTTTAACGACAACAAGGAAAATCAATGGTTTGCCTAGATTTAGGTGTAGCTGGAAGCACTGGGCACTGGGTTGATGTTCATGCCTGTGTTTGGGGGTGTCTTAAAATCGGGGACCCGCCCAAATGGATTTCAGTTTTCCTCTTGGTTTCCAGTTAATACCAACCATTAGGGGTTCCCCCAAAGACAGACTCAAGTGTGGTTTTCCTTTACTACAAGGTTCAACACATCGGCGTACCAATTTCGAGTCATCGCGCCAATCGCTGCCTTGCTCCGGGTAGCTTTATAGAGACTCGGGCGCTCGCCGGCGCGCGCGTCTCGCGCGTCGCCCGGCCGAACTGGGTCCGGAGAGGAGCGGGGGAAGCGCTCCGCGCAGCCGGGGTTCCTTTTACAAACAAATGGCTTTCATGTTGGTGTCCGTTGGCCTCACTTCCTGAGTTGATGGACTTTACACTTGTTGGAAAGACCATTTTAGTGGTAAATAAAAGGTTCAGACTTTTTTTGGCCAATCAACTTGGGAAGTGAGTGGCACAATGATGGCTTTCCTGTTGGTCTTCCTGTTCGTTTCCTTTGCACAATGATGGTTTTCCTCTTGGGTGTCCTTTACACAAGTATGGAGTGCCTCTTGGCTGTCCTTTACAAAATGATGGTTTGCGTCTTGGGTGTCCTTTGCAAAATGATGGTTTGCCTCTTGGGTGTCCTTTGCAAAATTATGGGGTGCCTCTTGGGTGTCCTTTGCAAAATTATGGAGTGCCTCTTGGGCGTCCTTGACACATTGGTGGTTTTCCTCTTGGGTGTCCTGCACAAAATTGTGGAGTTCCTCTTGGGTGTCATGTACACAATGATGGTGCGCCTCTTGGTTGTCCCTTACGAAATAATTGTGTTCCTCTGGGGTGTCCTTTACAAAATGTTGATTTGGTCGCAAGTACTTGCCAAACGGAACTTGAAGTCCGGGAGTGCCAAAACAGGGCAAGGTTTGCACCGCGGAAGGCCAGGCTAGATGTGGCCCAATTTTGAGCCAGCTTGTGCTTCAGCGCGCAGCATTCCAGCTAGCAGCAACACGGGGCTGATTCGATTCATTTCAACACGGCACCCAATTCGGTTCGAGTCGGTTCAGACGCACACTTGTGAACCTGACCGGTTCGTTTGCTCGGTTCAGATTGAGTTTGTTTGGGAGGCGATTCAGTTCTCGCGCGCACGCGTTGTTTTGTGCGTCTTTTACAAGGCGCTGGTGCGCCTTGGTTGTCCTTTACAAAATGATGGTTTTCCTGTGTGCCTCTTGGGTGTCCTTTGCAAAATGATGGTGTTACTTAGAAAATGATGATTTTCCTGTGTGGCTCTGGGTTGTCCTTTGCAAAATGATGGTGTTCCTCTTGGTTGTTCATACAAAATGATGGTTTTCTTGTGTGTCTCTGGTTTGTCCTTTGCAAAATGATGGTGTTCCTGTTAGACTCGTGGTTGTCCTTTGCAAAAGGATTGTGTTTCTCCTCACATAGTAAGTTAGGGTTTTTATCTTGCTTCCCTTTGCAAGATGATGTTGCTCACCCCAGGGGCACTGGGCAAAGGGGCGCTGCTTGGTTGCATCCGGTTTGCTATGAGATTCTTCAGCAGGGTCTCTTGGTTCTTTGCAGACCAGAGAACCAGGTTTCGATTGTGAGTTGGGTGGGCAGACATATGCCTTGCCATGGAACAGCTGCTAAAATTCAATGGCGTGATCACGGTTCTTTACTTGGCAGTTGGGGGTCAATTTTCAGATAAAGGGGTTTGACCTTTGACACGAGTTGGGCTTTTCAAACAGGGGGGAACCAACCAATCACAGGGCGCTCCCCTTACTCAGGTGACTCTGAAACCGTTCTGTGTTTGTTTTTGAGGGCTGACACAACTTGCCTGCTGAGACATGTCGGGCGCTTGGTTGCGCTGATTGCACGTGTCGAATCGTGTTCATGTACGTGGACTTCTGCGAACCTTAGCCTGTTGCGAGCGTTCGCCTGCGGTGGTTTCCCGGTAAAAACATATTTCGCTTAGTGGGGACTCGTTGGATGTCCAGAACCACGCAACCTCCGCAGCATTCCAGGATGCTGCGACTTTGGCTGCTACTCGCGCAAAGCTTAGCCTACATAATTTTGCGCCCAGAGTGCAGTGCAAGGTGCTTTTCGTTCGGTAACCATGTGTAACCCCGACCTGGAAACTCCTGGTTTGAACCCAAGAGCTGCGCCTCCAAGTCAACTTCCGGCTTTCCGACCCAGGGCTTCCAACCACAGTCCCAATTCGTTGTCTGTGTTTTCGATCTTTCACGTATGATTTGTCTTCAAACAAATGCCACGACTGGTATGATGTTTCATTGTTGTTGCGCGTGGGTGCGTACTTCCACGTTGCATGGGGAAGCCAATTTGTCCCATGTTTGCACTTGAGTTCTTTCCGACCTGAATCCGTCAAAACGGGCCCTTTTCCAAACCGAAACCTTCTTCTTTGGTACTCGTAGGGTGATCACATCTACCTGTTTGAAGCCATACTTGCACCACTCTTGCGTTAAGCATCCTTCTGTTGATGTGTTTGAAGGATGGCTTCCTTGGATACCTAATGTTACCTACTATACAGGCAAATGGTGAGATCACTGGAACTGACTTCCCCCCAAACTAACTTAAAATCAAACCAACGCACAATCTACGATGTGCGTGTGTGTGTGTGTGTGTGTGTGTGTGTGTGTGTGTGTGTGTGTGTGTGTGTGTGTGTGTGTGTGTGTGTGTGTGTGTGTGTGTGTGGGTGCGCGTGCGCGTGCGCGTGCGCGTGCGCGTGCGCGTGCGCGCGTGTGTGTGTGTGTGTGTGTGTGCGCGCGTGCGCGTGCGCGTGCGCGTGCGCGTGCGCGTGCTCGTGGGCGCGCGCGTGCGCGTGTGCGTGTGCGTGTGCGTGTGCGTGTGCGTGTGCGTGTGCGTGCGTGCGTGCCTGCGTGCGTGCGTGCGTGCGTGCGTGCGTGCGTGGGTGTGTGTGTGTGTGTGTGTGCGCATGCGAGTGCGCGTGCGCGTGCATGCGCGTGTGCGTGTGTCTGTGTGTCCGTGTGTGCGTGTGGGGGTCGGTGGGTGGGTGGGTGGGTGGGCGGGCGGGCGGGCGGGCGGGCGGGCGAGGTGCGTGGGTGGGTGGGTGGGTGGGTGGGTGGGTGGGTGGGTGGGTGGGTGGGTGGGTGGGGTGGTGGGTGTGCGTGGGTGTGCGTGGGTGTGGGTGGGTGTAGGTGGGTGCGTGGCTCTGTGTGTGTGTGCGTGTGTTTGAATGGGTGGGTGTGGGTGTGGTTGTGAATATGAAGGTGAATATGGGTGTGGGTGTGAGTGTGGATATATGGCTACCAGTTCAAACCACTATCATGATTTCCCCACAGTCACAACTTGATTTAGGTTATGGCGCCCCAAATCCACATTTGATTTTGAGGAAGCAAATTCGCCCCAAATGTCAGGTAACCTCCAAACCACCCCTCCGAAGTCCACCAAACTCCAGACCACCCAACCTCCAAACTACCCAACCTCCAAACAATCATGCTTCAATAGTAACTTTCACAATATGGCGGTCAAAACCAATGGTACCATTTTGGGGTAGGTGCACCACCCATTTTATACTATTCCAGTTGGGATTGGGATGTTCACTAGGGGTACGGGATTTGACCCACGGCCATATGCTCTTAGGAACGCCACAGATCCTGCGAAATACTGCACAACAACGAGGGGAGCTGACTCGGGAGGTCGGGGCTGGAGCCCAAGACTGGTCGGTGACGACGGATGTGGAGTGCATGGGGCCGGGCCCCAGCAGTGATCCCAGCCCGGAACCTCAGCGGCGCCGGGTTTTTGGTGTTGGTTCTTTAGGTTTCTCCGTTAAACCATCCCAAAACCACCCAAAAAAAGACACACACACACACACACCACATATCAACATATGGCGTTGAATGTTGAGGCTTGGAACCTGTTACAGCCCAGAGGCGCCCAAAAACACACACACAGAGAGACACACATATGGCTATGAACTTTTTTTCGGCTTGGAATCACAAAGCTGGTCGGACATGAATCGCCGAAGTTTGAAATCCACCAAAGGGTCCCCCAAGATTTATGCCCATATTATGATGTGGGGCCGTCGATGTTTTCAAGGCCAGCCATTTCGGGCTCAAGGGCAAACAAACCAGGACTCCACAGGCAGTTTGGCGGTTCCCCGGATTTGATTGAGACACGCCCGAATTCACCTTTTGGTGGTTTCAATCATCACTTGTTGGTGCAGATCAAAGTGAGTTTCCTTCTAGCGGGGTTGAGGATTCATGAGACATATGTGTATATATATATATACCCTGCAATAGAAACACTTGGTTGATTTGTGGAAGGATGCCGGCATGTCCCATTCAAGAGCGTGTCCGTTCTTTCCTTATTGAGGAAACACCCATATGAATGGTCTATTCATGGGAGGTTTACAGTACAGGTCCAGACAAATTATACTGAGCTCACCCGGGAAAAAACAAGTTTTGGACTTGTTGAAGGCTCTTTACTTGATGATTCCATATTTGTGTTGGTGAGTTGTGACAATTTGCGGATCAGAAAAGGGTTCTATGTTTCGTGACTCAAATATAGCAAACAACGGAAGACTGACTTCTCCAGTTTCTGGACCATGTTCCTGTTTGGGAAGACCATTTCAGAGGTAAACGGTAAGTTCAGACTTGATTTGGCAAACCCACTGAGGAAGTGAAAAGATGAACACATTGTGGACATGGTCATATGAGCACATCGACACAGATGTGAATGTGTACCTTTGTATCATATTATACATCTATACATATATGCTTGGAGATATGCACGTATATGTGCGCACCTTGGCTATGTCTCTTGTACAATGAAGCGTTTGTCATAGTCAAGCAGGGCAAGCCTATGCTCCAAGAATGGCAGCCTGTCAATCGAAGCATCTTGAGCGGCACGTGGTCGAGTTCACCTGTTCAGGGGTCGATTCCTATGTTTCCCTTTTAGGTGGTTTTAAACATCACTTGTTTGGCCCATGGTATTGGTGAGTGTTTTTTTTTGGGGGGTGATGTTTTAAGCGGAAATATAGGGAGCCCCTGGTGCGTGCCTCTTTGTTGCGCTTTCCTGGCACAGGTTGGATCCGCGGTTCGGGCATAACTTTGGGAAAGTTTGTCACGTTGGTCGTTGCTGGGTTTTTTCGGCACTAAGGCTACTACACTCTGCACAATCCGATCACCGCCGAGCAGGATTGCAAGGACGTGGTGACTGGGGATGCAGGGGATGAGCTGCAACAGGTTTGGTGCACCGACCAGTTAGTTTTCAGGTTCCAGGACCCTCAAACTTTCAATGGCAATATCTGATGTTCAAGCGCAGTTTGCCAGGATGCCTTTGGATTTTGAGCTCTGGATCCGGCAGGCAAGCTTGGGCTGGACACTTACCTCAGCTCGCGCGACCCGCGAGCAAACCGCTCGCCGCAAAGAAGCGAACACGTGGAACCAGAAGATTGGCCTGCCGGGCGTTTCAATCCACTGACCAATCATGAAGTTTGAGAAGGGCTCCTTAAAAGATACATTTTGCCCAATTGAAACATGTTTTGTTTTTCCAAGGGAAACCACCATTTACAAGTTGCAATGTGCAGGTGTATAATGCATCCGGATCCCTGTTGAGAACCAGAGGCCATGCGTTGCAAAGAGATGCCAGGTGTGCAATAGGCTCATTGATCCTGCCATCTTGGGAGTAAGGAGGATGGAGAGGATGATCCGTGAAGTGGACAGTGCCCAGTCCCTTCAAAGTCAAAGCGGGTTTTACCGGCCTTGATACCTGTGAGTGAGAAGGATGGCATTTACATTGCGGGTATGTTGCTCCCAGAATAGCGCAGTAAACCTATCACAACCATTGGCAACTGTTTACCACTCCAAGTTTCACAACATTTTGAACACGGGAACCGCTTTTTGAGCGCGGCTCAAGGTAAGCCAAAAGGTCCGTTGCCAGCTGGAGGCCGTTCTTACGACGCAAACAGGTTGTGTCTTTTTCGAGGATACGCTTTTGCGATGGTTAAGTGGGCAAATAAAAACCGCAACACCTGCACTTTGCGATGGTTCGATGGGGAATAAAAGCAACACCTGGCCATTTCGAGTAGCTGAAAAGCCACAAGATTTCGTTAACCTTCAAGCCACGTCGCTTGTAGGACCTCTGCCTCGCGGACTCGGCGGCTCGACATGGTGGAACCTTGGGAAAAGGTTGGGCTGGGGCGGCGGTTTCCTGGTCAGCAGTGAACTAGGTCCCCCAGTAGTGCCCTTTTACCCTTTGTGGGGGGAGATTTCCCCTACTATCATAGACTACAGAAAAAAGTTGGTACCCTTATTCTAACCTCTCTACTGGAGGAGCTAGTGAACCTGCGTCAAATGAAGTAGTGATGGCGAAGTTGGGAATGTATCACATAGGAGGGGCCATCCCCTATCGTTTCCTGGGGAATCTCTCGCAAACCCTGGGTCTGAGCACCAAGGCGAAACCAGATCTGAAAAATGAAGTTTGAGGAGGCTGCGTGGCTGGGATCTTCGGAACCGTCGACCTTTTTTTTTTTTGGGCCAACAGACCGATGCCAACAGACCGACTTGGCTGTCTAAGGCATGCGTTGGCATCGAGTTCTCCTCGATGTTCATGAACTGCGAGGCGCGGAAAGGAAGAAACAACAAGGCCATTGGGCTTACAAAAAGAACAGCTTGCCATGCCCCCTACTCCAAATACCATTTTTTGTCTTTTTCTTTTTTCGGATATGTTAAACACAAAACCTGAACCTGGGTTTCCATGGTAAATACCTTCTTTTGTAGTAGAGGTCAAAATCATCCCTCAAAAATAGAGGGTATTTGGAGTAGGGGGTGGGACTTGCTCCAACCCTCCTTATCCAGCAATCATCCTCGGGCTCGGGGCAAACTCCCAAATGATCATCGACTACAATGGTGCTCTCCAACTTGCCACTTTCATAGGTGTCCTTTTGGGTTGATTTGGTTGAAAAATAGAGGGCCCTGGTTTACCTGGTGGTTCAATCAACTACCAGGGCCATCTATTTTCCCAAAAGGGACACCTATGCCACATTGCCAACTCACCCAGCTTTGCAGTTTTGAATCATGCAACGCTTTGATTGGTCGTTGGGCCCTGCTCAATTTGATCGGGTGCTGCAACTACCAACCTACTCAATACGGAGGACCCAATCCCCACACCACATGCTTGCCTTTGGGGTCTCATTCGAGCTTCTGTTTATCTCAGAATTCCCATTCAAGACTATTGGAGGACGGGCAGTAAGCCTTGCAGGTTGCCAACCTGCAGCCTTGGATACCCTGCCCGCAAAGTTTTTCTCCCTATACGGGTGTGGGGCAAAATGAAACCAGAAGACCACAGGTTTTGGTCCATGTTGCCACTTACCAGGGTTCTATTTTGGGTACCTATCTTTATTAATTATTAAGGCAGGCCCCTTGGTGAACCACAAAGGGTTCACCATTTGGGAACCCAATGATTCACCACAGTCGGCAGTTCGCGGTTCTGCATATCTGCGAAAGCCCAGCCACGATACGTCCTTGTTGTTTCGGTATTCGGTTTGTTCCGGGGGTCTCCATCAATGCCTTTTTAAAGATTGCAGGACGACAGCTAAATGTGAAGCAGAATGCAGAGTCTGAATACATATTTTTCAGCTACGGATGTGGGGTAAGTGTCCCCGTTGGATCCTGTTGTTGAATGGAAAGGGACACCACCTGAAAATGTCACTGTTTTGTGGCAGCACCGCACGCGCTGATGGAAGAATGTCAGGTTGCACCATGTATTGCGAGCTGAGGGGAAAGGAAGCTTACCAGGTGATGGTGTCAGACATAGCTTCAGACACAAAGCAGGTTGCAGACAACTCGTTTGCTATTGGACCGGACGTTTAGCCCGTGAACCTTAGCACAACATGTAGGGTTTGCCCCGTTCATTCAGAGTCGAGCTCCTTGCGCAGGGCCATCGCCGATGAACACCCCAGACTAGGTGATAAACCACGCCCACTGCCAATATACTTGTATTGTGTGTACCCGTTTTGGGCCGTGTAGGACAACCGAAGGGGGAACCATATATGATATATCTTGAGGTCGGCAATATGCCAATCTTGAATCAACACCAATATTGAGGGCCTCTTGTTGAAAGAAACCCCTATTTGTAGGATACCGTGGGCTTCACCAGTTTCAGCTTCCCAGGATCGCGTTTTCGCTTCCAATCCTTGCACAGGTGTGGACGTCGCCCATCGACACCACGTTGCCGGGGGTGGGGTACAGCTGCTATGTTTTGTTGCCGTCAACAACAACATCTACAGCTTCCACCAGCTCCTCGCTTGGAAATATTTGTCACCTCAATGTGTTGGGCGTTGCCCTGAGGATGAATGTTGCACCGTGGGATACCTTTGGCAGGATCAATGTGTCCAGTGCCAAGAATGCAAGACATGATCCGAGGTGATCCGAGTTATTACTTCGCAACAGGCACAAACACATTACGTGCTCGATGGTTCCCAAGGTCTCGACAGTTCTATTTGTTCCGAAGGGGCTGGAAAAGACCCTGTGTTGCTCTAGGTGCGCCATGGGCAAATATGTTTATGTGAGATAAGGCACGGCCAGGATCCCTCAGAGAATTTAGACAGTTGCGAAGATCACAGTCTGGCCACGTCACAGAGGCTCTGGAAATGAAAAGGATGTATCGGAGGACTCGATGACATGTGTGAAAAAAATGTTACATGAACCCGTGGCGTTTTTTCCTTCTTCTTCTTTTTCCATTGCAATGAAACCAGGGGGTTTCCAGCCAGAGGGTCCAACAAGTTGGCAGCTTCCGAGAAGTGTAAGGGGCAAGCCGTGGTAACCAAAGGGACCTTGTCCATACATTCGGCCTTTAGCGGAAGAGAACCGTGTATGGAGCGGGCTGGGCATGGTCTTGGTGAATGAGTGCCGCCAAGGCATGACGGCCACTTCTACCGCCACACAGACCACCTCAGGCGGAAGTTCAGCATGGTTGTGGATAATTCCCTTAAAAATCACAAACTACCCAGTGACTCCATTTCCCTTGGTTGGTAACCAAGGGAATCACCCTTGACAAACTACTTGTGGAGGGATGATGACTGGCTCCCTACTATAACTCCCCTCCACTGGGGGCCCCTTATAGGCCCGGGTTTTGGTGTTTTGATGCTAAGCTTGCCGGTGGTTGGAAGAGGACCGTTACGGAGCCAGGGAAAAGGGTCCCCAGCTGCGACCAGGCCACTCTAGCCCTGATCGTTTGATAGGCGCTCAGCGCCCAGGCCATTTGGCAGGTCCGAGCTTTCGAGTTTGCAGGGAGACGGTTCACTTTTGGACGCCTCAGAGGTAAATTGTGACCTTACAGGGTTTGGGTTTGCGACAGGACCCGTGATGAAGGATTTGTTGGTCCAAAATCAAATCAACATATCAAGCTAGGTATTGTCAACAGAGTATCTGCAAATCAAACCGATCCGAAGAGTTGTTTCACAGACTTGCTAGCTGAGCAGCGAAAGCGAGCTGCATTCACAAGTCTGCTCTAAGAGGGTGAACGTGGATGGCAGAAATCAAGTGAGTGAAGGTGACTAAACCAACATGAGTTGGAGTTGCGCCACCAACTCACCCGGCTGTAGCAACCTCGCAAAGGGGGACAGCGCCTATGCAGATTCCGAAACTTCAGGTTCGTGAATCATAACTCATGCAATGGTGCTTACACGTTGACAAGCTGGAAAAGGCTTTGCTTTGGGCAAGGTCCCATCAATCCCTCAGAACTGTTCAGTCACTTTTCAGTTGCTTGAGCTGTTGCCGGACGGAGCTTCCCTGACAGAAACTAGCACCCAAACATCGACGTTGACTTCAACCATTTCCAGCACTTTGACCTTTACCAGCACTTGGACCTTTACAAGCACCTTGACGTTGACAAATACGCAGACGGCAACTAGCACACTCACCAGCTCCGTGACTGCAACACTGACAACCAGCTTGACTGCCACGAGCACGAGCACGGCAACCTCAACAGCCACAGGCACCTTTACTACCACGGACACTGCAACTACAACAGCTACCGCTACAGTCACAGCAACCCGCACTGTCACCGAAACCTCCACAGCAACCGCCACGGCGACCACAACAGGCACAACAGCAGCAGCGACCACAGCAGCAGCGACCACAGTGACCACAACCACAGCAGCGGCGACCGCAGCAGCAGCGACCACAGTGACCACAACCACAGCAGCGGCGACCACAGCAGCAGCGACCACAGTGGCCACAACCACACCAGCAGCGACCGCAGAAGCAGCGACCATGGTGGCCACAACCACAGCAGCAGCGACCGCAGTGGCCACAACCACGGCAGCCGCAGCCACAACTGTTGCCGGCACAACTGCCGCAACGGCAGCTACGACTGCAGCTTCCACAGTTTCAGTGGCGACCCTCGCCACAAGCACAACTTCTAGCCCCGCCGCGACGGGTACTTCACAGTCGGCCCATACCTCAGTTGTTTCACTCGACAGATCTGGGCTGGAGAGCACAACATACATGTCACACCTAGAGGGTGTTCAACTCGACCCACTCATGGGCCTGACGTGTTGCTTCAATCCTCATTCACACATGTGGGGCGTTTTCGATGTTCTGCTCACAAGCTGCCGGTTTTCCGGTTCCAGACAGGGTCTTTCTTAGGCCATTCCGCGCTTCAAGGATTTGATCGTGTTTGGCATGGCTTGTTCCTCAGACAAAGAGTTTCGCAACTCGTCCAGTTCTGGGGACAGCCTGCAGCAAAAGAGATTTGGGTGTGGCTCGAAATCCAAGAGCTAGGGTTACGCAGGTTTTAGTCTTTGGTTGCAAGTACCACGGTGCGATTTTGGAACATTAATTTGAGCAACACCCATTGCATCCACCTCACTTCAATAGCCTTTGCTTGCGTCAACCGGACACTGTCCTGGACTGAATGGCCCGTGCTTTTGCGGGGTTTGTGTGGCCATCTCAGCACCAGATTCGCTACACCCACGGGTCTTGCTGGGATGATGTCTGGCTTGCGAGAATCCTGGTACCAAGAGTTCGATGTGTCTGTGTGTGTGAGTGTTTTTTGTTGAATCTCAGTACCCTTTTCACCTTGGTTCAATGGCCCACAAGAAGGATAACCAGCATTGGGGGGTCACCTATTTCGGCACATACTCATGTCAATGTGGGTGCCGTGGTTTTATTGCTCGTTCTGCAAATGAAGGATCTTTTTTTTTTTGCGATTCATCACTTGTAGATTCGGTACTTGCAATGCGTATGCTTCGAATGCCTGGCCAGAGCTATTTTGGTTATACCCTCCTGGGCGCGTTTGATTCTAGAGTACTTGGGTCACGCTGGATGCCGTAAGACAAGCAGACGCAACTCAACAAGACAGAACGTCGCAAACAGAAACTCAAGCATAAACACATACACACAAGCACAAGGCAAACATCCCCCCTGCGCGCGCACCAAAGACTTTGTGGATATATCTTTATTTGCCGGGCTAGAGTTATTTAAAAAAGAAGCGAGCTACGAGGAAACTAGATCATTTCACAATGGGCGTGACTCACTCGCACAGCCGCGGAACGCGACTTGAGCCATCTGAGGCTGATGCAAGGACGGGGCTGTAGCTGACTGAATTTGTTTGGGCAAATGGTTACAAGCATACATGCGATAACTGAGCTCACACATCATGAAGGTCCTTTACTTGTTGGGGGGTCCTTATTCCACTTTGGGAAGTTTAACCATTTGCCCATAATTGTGTGTAATTGTCAACAGAGCTGGGTACGTGAGGCTAGTGGTGCTAAATAGGGAAGTCAGTCAGACCATTGTTAGTGTTTCCACGGCAACCAGCCGAAGGAGCTAGTTTCCTTGGCGCAGTGGCTGCATGTTATTTAATGGGTTAGTCATGGTTGTTGTTGGGAAACTTTTTGCATTTTTGCTTGTTGTGGTTTAGTGGAAATCCGCACTTAACCGCTAAAAATCATTTTTTGCTCCCCTTCCAACGTCAACCAAGTTTCCTGGTTTTCCCACAATTCCTATATGCGTCGTTCCCGTTCGGGCTGAAGACGACATGTGCTGCCACCTTGCTGTTCTGGACTGACGGCTGAAGATGGGGACTCTAGACTAGGTCCCCCAGTAGTGCCTTTTTACCGTTTCGTTTTTTGGGGGAGGGTTTTCCTACTAAAATCGACTACATAAAAAAGGGTACCCCTTATTCTAAGCTCTCTACTGGAGGACCTAGTAGACTGTGTCTGTGGTGTTGAACTGTACTGACATTGAGTGAAGCTGCTAAACGAAATGTACCGCCAGTAAAAGCACCACAGGCAGCAATTCTACTTGATCGGGGTTGTTACCAAGCGAGGTTTGGCAGAGCCCTTCTTAGTACGCATCTATTGGTGATACTCTCAGCCCAAACCTTATGCGAGGGTGCCCTTTACCATCCTTTTTTGTCTTCCAAAGCAGACCTGTGTTGAACGCCAAACTCAGCATTGCTGCAGCCAGAAAGTACGGGGCAATAGAACTTGCCGTGATCGAAGGTATCTTCGAAGCAAACATGGGGCCCAAAGCACACATAAGCAGACACATATATTTATTGTTGCGTCCCAAAAGAAGGAACTTAAGAATGGTTGGCCTTTGGTTTCCGCACATGTTGGACATCTGAAAGAGCCCCCCAATTTGAGTTGTCCCTTGCATAGTTGTGTTCTGACGCTTTTCCTCGGCGAAGCTTTAGCTTCAAGTCATTTCATGTACATTCCGTTTGGATAGGTGTCATGCTGTGCTTTCCCATGCCACCCAATATCGACACGCAAGTTGGCAACCCGGTCTGCAGGAAAGTGTGGCGATGCAAGACAGACGTCCAAGCAACTAAGCAACCGAGCCAGTAAGCAGCCAAGCCACCAGACGAGGGCATGATGTTTTTTGTAGTTCCTTCAAAAAGCACATCCCCAAAAGCACAAAAAAAAACATGGGTAGAGGATTCTTCTTTTCGAGCTTTTGGATTTCCGTTGAACCAACCCCAAAACGGGTACCCTCAAAAGACACACCTTCCAGATTCCCATTGTTGACATATCCGTTGTGCCCATTGTTCCCCTTCCAGACACATGAAGGGTACCCTCCCTCCCACTCACATGGCACCTAGTTAGGGGGTCCCTTTGACTGCCCTTCAAGAGGAACCTGATTTTTCAGGTACTCGCCGACAGATGCTATGTTTGGGGGAGGAAGGGTTCTCTGCAGAAAAAGACACACGCGCATAATTCCGAGTCAGGCGAACCTTAGCTCCAGGACAGCAACTCTGTGCCTGCAGAATGGCACCGACTGGCAGTGCCAAGAAACCACGTGTGGGGGCTCAGAAGTCGACGGGTTTCTTCGGTCTTGACGGGTTGTTTGTTCCCGATGCAGTTGTATCCGGCGGTGTCTTCACGGGCGGTTTGCGAATTTCGGAAAGGGTTGCTTGTGCAGAACGCAACTAATCAAAGGGAACCAGGGCCCTTGTCAGCTTATTTTAATGTTGACCCCAGAGTATCACCGTTTTCCTTTTGCCTTTTTCGTATCGTACCTAACGGCTGTACTGATGAATAAATATCTTCTCTTTTCGAAGGTCCGAAGGACCGACTTAAGTAAATAGCCACGCCTGCACCTGATGCACAGGCAGATGGCCGATCAGGTGCGGCCGATCGCCTGGCCAATCAGGTGCAAGCAGGTGGGCCCAGTGTAAAATGACTGGAATTTAATAAATCCTCGGTCGATGCATACGGGGGGTGGTACCTGTGAGGATTTGTCACTTGTGGAGGCAGCACCCCGAATATTGGGTCGGTTTTATTAATTCGGGGCCAACATCCAACTGCAGCCACCTGGCGCAGCACTGAAAAGAAAGTCCATCCGCGATTTTGAATTCTGTTCGGGGTTGTCTAAACCGTGGTCATGTGGCAAAATAGCGGAAGCCTAACATGGATAACGAAGAACCCTGAATTGGGCGTAAAATTAGAGGTTTGTGAAACAACTTGGCAACTTGGTTTGCTTCTGACGCGTTTGAGGGACATTGCTTTGCGTGCGTCGTTGTTGGCGGTTTGTTTGGGGGGTTTGAAGGACACCGATTGCGCATTTGCGGAAGGTGTTGTTTCCCCGTTGGCTACACGTGTGTTTGTTGGTTTCAAAATCAAGTAATCGAGGTTTGCTCAAAGGTCTTGGTTTCTTCCCAGCATGCAGATGTTGTTTCCCTGTTAGATTACAAGCGGCATACTTGGCGTGGGGGGGGGTTCGGCATACGCATCAGAAACCAAATGATTTAGAATCAACTAACAATCAATTCAGGATCAATAGCAAACTATTCTAGACCATGTAAAGGGGAAGGCAGCTAGTATGTTAGTATCCGGTGCACCCTGGAGCAAAGGGCGGTTAGTGAGTCAGCATCCGGCGTGGAGACACAAAATAAGTTAGTAAGTTAGTAGGTTAGCAAGTTAGAACTCAGGTAGTTAGCCAGTTAGCAAGTACGCAAGTTAGCAAGTTAGCAAGGTGGGAGCGCCAGTTAGTGAGTTAACAAGATAGAGTGGAACTGGAGGAGGGGGAGACTAAGTTAGTGTGGAGGAAAGGTCAGTTAAACGCAGTAGCAGGCTTATTACCGCTACTCCTCCTCCTCCTCCTCCTCACCACTACTACGACTACTACGACTACTACTACTACTACTACTACTACTACTACTACTACTACTAAGCTTGGAGGGTTGAGAGTTAACAAAACCAGTTTTGCAGGCCTAAGGGTAGCAACATATGTGCCTTATCCAAACCGGGAAAGCGGCAACCGGCAGCGTCGAGACCTGAGGTCTGAGTCGGAGGTCTCCTTGGCGGAGCGGGAGCTGGAGCTGCTGCGGATGCCCACAGCCTCGAACAAGTCGAGCAATTATCCAAGTGGCTCTAGGTCAAAATTTAAATACCAGGAAATGGACCGCAGGTTTTAGTCCACGTCTCCTTTGCCAGGGTTCCATTTTGAGTACCTATTTTTGACCCACAGCCAAGTCAGAAACTGGTCTGGGCTCCGTCCAACTTACGGCGTTGGAGGGTGAAGTCGAACGAGTTCAAACAGGGAGACCTGTGATTGCTTCCTTGCTTGCTTGCATTTGCGGGGATGCCTTATTTCGGATTTTGGAACCACTGCAAAGAATTGCAGATGCATGCATGTCTGAATGCTCACCTAACACTGCCCGAATTCACAGAAGCAACCCCTTAAAGCACCCGGAAATTCTGTCTGGGCCAGGCTGCCTCACCCCATGACCAGCTACGACTCCCTTTTTGCGTGCTGCAAAAACATGACCTTCCGGGCAATGTGTTTGGAGACACGCAAGGAACTCGGGGTGAACGTAGATGGCTTCTTTATGTCGGTAAGAAAGGGGGATGACTAAACCAACATGGCGGAATGGCGCAATTTATTTTCACCCACGTCTACATGAACCATTACCCGATCCTCTCGGGTTTGTTGGGGTAGGGTACGTGGAAACTGGTATCAGATCCGACCATGGGACTTTTACTTGCTCAGCCAAACATCTCAGGACAGAAACAGGGCGGCATTATCACAAACGGGTCTGCCCTTTTGTGAGACACTCAGCTAAAATTCACGCGTGTGAGTACTTGAATACTGGGCACCGACCTGCTTTTGAACAGGTCCCAAAGTCAAGAGGTAGAGTTGTGCGGTTGGGGAGCAAAGGTGTTCAACTTCGCCACAAACTTTCCTTTAACAGACCCAGCGAAAGCAGCAAGTGCAACCTTCCTCTACTGTCAACGCAAGCCCTCCCCCAACCACCTTCCCCCTAACCACCCTGCCCCCCTCCCCCAAAAAAATAGAAAAAAGGGGCTAGCTGGGGGAAGTGCTGTTGAGGGTTGCCTGTTCTGGTTTTTATGTTCATCTCAAATCTGTGTTCCCCCTTCTTCGTTTTGAAAAGGTGTGTTTTGGGGGGGGAAATATCGTTTTGTTAGATGTGGTCATTTGGGAAATTGTCCCCCTTGTTCATTGTTGGTCTGGGGGGCAATGTTTTGAACAATTGAATGAGGTTAGTCATTAAGTTGTTGCGTGGTCTGGGGAGTTGGGTGGTGCATTTGGTTGCGTCCTTCTTGGCTGGCGGCCGCGTCATCATCGACTTCGTCCTCGTTCTTTCTGTCCGGATGCCCAGATGCAAAAGAGACGGGAGTGTTTGCCATTCTGATACGGGCCTGGTGTATGTCTGCACCCTCAACAGCAACATTCACAAACAAATCTTCTTCACGTTCAAGCCGGATGATGCAGAGTGTGCAGCCGCACACAGAAGTTCTGCCAGAGGCTGTGAGTCATGAACTTGAGCAGATGTTTCTTGGCAAGCAGCGTTTGGCTCAAGTTATCAAGCCACCAGTCTAGGACAGGAAACCATGTGTTCCATGTCCAACGTGCTCAGACTCTTGGATGACATACCCGAGGGTCACAGAAAAAAGGCAAGACTTGCAATGGAAGAGATGGAGGGTGTGATGAAAGAGAAGGAGGGTGTGATGAAAGAGAAGGAGGGTGTGATGAAAGAGAAGGAGAGTGTGACGAATGAATTAATAGTTATGCTGAAAGAGAAGTACAACAGACTGGTACAGGAGCTAGCAGAAGTCAAAGCAGTCTATGCTACCCGACCGTTGCTGGAACTCGCATTGACTCGATTTATGGAAATGAACCCAGATTCGCCTACACATTCGTGGACGGCTGTCAGTGAACATTTCTTGGACACATGGATTTTCGATTCAACAACCAATCTGCCACAGCAGCGGGTACAGAAAAAGCTCGTCAAGCTCAACAAGCACTTTCACTGGTCCATCAATGCGTACGATGACATCTTCCTGGACATTCTGTGGCACACATACGGCAAGTTTTCAGAGAAACACCGCGGCTTGTCGGGAGCTGGCATTGGCTTCGTGATCAGTGGTGGGAGCCCGATGACCACAGCGGCGGCAGCACTCGTGATCAGTGGTCTGCGTGGGCAACGGTGCCTGACAGAATCAACTGTTGTCTCGGTGTTAGGCAGTGAGGGTCGGGTGCTTTGGATCGCCAGTGATGGCAGGCTGACAAACAAGTCACCTAATGCCTAATGAAGCAGTGCGCAGAGCAAACAAATCTGAATAGCACTAGCGTCAGCGTGGACGAAAAAGCACGCTGCAGCAGCGGCGAAGGAATACCATCAGGGCCTGATGACAAATTGAAGTCTCATTTCATGTGCTGGTCCGTGCATGTGTGTTCTGGAGGGCGGGCGACCGGCCCCAAATGTGAATGAGAGTGCGTTTTCAAGCTGTTAGACACAGTGATGTAGTGGTCTGAACAGGCGACCACATAAGCCGTCGCATGAGGACAAAGCGGTTTGCCAACCGCTGCAAAATTCGAACCGCAAGAAGGGACATTTTTCGGGAGGGTGCAAATAGATTTCGGGCAATATCGCCCTAAAATGGTCAAATTAGGTCGGGGTTTCTCATTTTACGGGTTGGTGCAAAATAGCCTTTTTGATTTTGCGCTGGGGTTGCAAAATCGATTGCGGAGGGGTGCAAAATAGATTGCAGAGGGGTGCAAAATAGATTGTTGAGGGTGGAAAAATCGATTCAATAAACATGTTTGCTTGCACCATGCCCTGAGGTTGAGAAGACAAGCGGGACATCACCTACCACATCTGTCGTCTTCATGGTTATGTCGCGGGTTCGCTGTTGAAGGGAGGGTTCAAACAATTTGGAGGTGGAAGTGGAGAAGGGTTCAAATGAGACACTTTCAAGGTTGAGGTGGAAAAGGTTTCCAACATGGCACTTTGAAGGTTGAAGTGGAGAAGGGTTCAAATGAGACACTTTGAAGGTTGACATGGAGCAATGTTTCAACCAACACTCCCACCAACCCCACCAACCCCACCAACCCCACCAACCCCGCAACCCCACCAACCCAACCCTAACCCACTCGTTTGTCCTGACCCTTTCAGAAGGCACCCACCTCTTCATCTACAAGGAACTGGGAAGGACGGGAGGGCTTTTTCATTGAAACCAATAGGTACATAGAAGCGTCAACTCGCATTTTTCGGTTCAACCCTTGCCACCCTCAAGATTTTCAAGGGATTTTCAAACACATTATCGGGTTTCCACTGTTTCCCAAACTACCCATTTCACCTACAAATTCCACCAACCCCAAATTTTGACTTTACTGTATTGTTAATCCAACTCACCCAGATGAGGGTCGTTCAAAATTCTTAGTTTTTCGAAATATGTAAGGGTTGTCCTTTGTTGTTGGGCCGGCTGTGTGGGAGCTGAGTCGCGTAAGTAGCGCGGAAGCGCGGCGTAAGGCTTAGAAACCATATGTGCACGTTAGGTTGCGTGGCTCATTTGTGGTGGACTTTGAACAAGGTTTTGTCGGATGTCCCTGCGCGTAAGCGGCGCGGAAGTGTTAAAAAGACACGTAGGGTACTTTTAAGAGTGTATAATAACAATACAGTTGATCATGCATGGGTAGGCCAGTTGCCTTTTATATTGCGGTCCAGCTTCAAGACATGGCAGGCTGAGCCGACACTGACTTTGGACATTGCTCATGCCACATCAGCTGAAGTTGCGACTCAGTCTGTTTTTTGAAATACCTTCTGGGGTTACATTACTTGGTTGCGCTTCCGCCTGCCAGAATCACGTTTAAGACAATCTCAACTTAACTGCACTTGTTTGTTCCTGGCTGGGATTCTCCATGGCCGACCTGCAGGCGCTTTGGCTGTTGCAGGCTTTACGGCGCTACTGGCAGCCTGCTATGTCGGGCGTCCTTTTTGAAGAGATCCGCTACAAGCCTGAAGGCGCTCAAAGCTCTTGGGTCGTGGCCTTCCCGGGCCGGGGCCAGCGAATTTGCTGTCGCAAACGCAAAGAGGAGGCCGAGGCTTTGCTCGAAGCTTGCCTGCAAGGGATTGCCCGGCTTTCAGTGAGTTGCTTCACGGTCTTGGATCGCACGATTCGATGTTTGATTTGCTTTCACAGTCCCAGCTGTTTGTTGTTTAGGCACGACCCTTGCTCAAATCATTCGCAAAGGTTTTCTTTTCGGAGCTTCGACAGGCAGTCACGTTGCTTCTTTCAAACAAGACTCATCAGGCTCATCAGGGACAAGAATAGGGGTCTTAAGAGGACCTACAGTGTTTTGTTCTGCGGGAGTTGAAGCCACCATAAGAGGGCACCTACATTTTTTCCTGCGGGGGTTGAAGCCACCAGTTTTTTCTTGCGCGGGCGAAAGCACGCACTGGCCTTCAACGGTCGCTTTAAAGTGCTGCTTCCAACAAGACTCTGTTTTTGTAGGGGTTCCCTGGAGCTAGTCCTGCAAGTTCTTGCTTCAGAAGCTCCTTACGCGTGCACCTAGATTCTTGAGGAGCTTTGTCGCAACAGTTTGGACAAGACGCTGCCAGCTTTGAAGACGTTGTGCCGGAAGAAGGCGCGCCTTGATGTAGCTGCTCGGCCTGCAGGATTGACAGTCGCAGGACCGCAAGGTCTAAGTCTGCAACATTTCCATTGTTCAACACGGCGCAACATTTACAGCAGATCATTTACACCCGCCACCAAAGATCAGAGTGTGCGCCAGGGAGTTTGAAACTGGATTGAAACCTGTTTGAAACCGGTGTAAAAGTGAGCTGTTACGGGTTCAGTGCAGGAAAGTAACAGAGCACGCTGTCTGAGGTTCAGCCGGCGCAGATGGCGGAGCCCGTTGAGGATGCGCCGCAGTCCGTGCAACAGGAACAGCCAGCTGCGGTGCTCATGGAGGAGGCGCCGCAGACCGTGCAACAGGAACAGCGAGCCCCGGCAGCTGCTGAGCAGAATGCCGAAGCAGGAAGACTCAGAGGTGCCGCCACAGCCTCTGACTAAGACAGCAAAGTGGCGCCAGCTGTTGTCTGTAGGTGCAGTTGGAGGTGTTCAAGTCAAGTCCCCCGGCTGCCAAGTGTGTGGCGTGCAACGCCAAGAGGGCCAAAGAGGCCGGGCGTGCCCGGTGTGTGAGAAGTGGTGTCGCAAGCTTTTTTTGCACCAGCGGATCAGTCAAGTTTTGGAAGTGAATTCACAAGATGTGCGGCAGCAGATTCGGGCGAAATCGCTTGAGGAGCGTGCGCATGCGGGGGCATAGCGCCTGCCATGCTTTTCATGATGGGCTGCATTGCTGATGCAATGCGTTGTGGGGGCCAACCCAAGTCTTTTTCTATGCGGTATTCCCTTGCAATAGCGAAAATACATGTGTGTGTGCGCTTGATACAGACATAGCTTGTGCATTGATGTCAGTCACTGTTCAGCCATTGATGTGGGAGTTGATCAAAAGGTCCTTGTAAAGGATTATGATGTAGAGGGCCCAGATGTTGCATGTTTTAGCGCCCGCGATGGGGTCGCAAAAGATTCACGATTTCTTGTCAGATTTTGGCTTGTAACCTATAAAGCCAATCCAAGGGCCTTCGCCCTACTGTTTGATTCTCAGTACGGCCTGCAAGCAGTTCCAACACGCAACACTCTGCTCTTGCGCAGGCCTGCTTCCCCAGCTACTTTTGCGCAGCTCTGCTTGCACAGCGGCTCTTGCACAGCTCTGCTTGCACGGCGCAGGCATGCCCATGGCAATTGCTGACAGCCTTTTGCTAGGATTGCTCCGCCGCGCTCCGCCGCGTACTGCCGCGCTCCCGCCGCGCTCCGGAGCGCGGCGGAGCGCAGCGGCGGAGCGGCCAATCAAAGCTTTTCTCGAACCAAGCTTTGTTTGCCTGTTGTTTTCTGCTATTTGTTGCAATCTAGCTGCTCATGCACTTTTCCACTGCCCGTGACCAATCCTCGGGAGTCTCGTTTGCCATGGTGTTTGCGGACACGGACGAGCAGTTCGATCCGAATGCTTTTTTGACGTATGACCAGCTGGAAGATGTTATGATGGCAGCCTTGCCGGGCAAGATCAAGGGCGGAGAAGCTGTGCACCGCAAGTTAGCTAGGGTACTGGTGGGCGAGATCAAAGCCGCTGTTCAAATGAAGACCAAAGCTTTGTCTCCAAAATGTGCGGGTGGCGACCCAGAGCCCAAGGATGTGGCGAAACAAAAAGAGACAATAATCAAGAAGGAAACCGTGCAGAAGGACACACAGAAGAAGGGAATCATGAAGAAGGACACACAAAAGCGAGCCAAGGTCCACAGCGGGAAGTCCAACTGGGAAGCATTTAACCAGAAGAGACGCCAAGATCGCCAAAATCGGCGAGAAGCAGCTGCGCAGGGGGCTGCGCAGGGACTGTGAAATTTGTAGATGCACTGCGTGTGAATAGCGTAGCGTGCGATTCCAGGTTTGCAGTGTCTGGCGGAAAGTCATGCTGCCGCTGTTGCTACTTGATAATGAGAATGACATGTCAACGGTGGTTTTCCATGGGTGTTGTCAGACCTTGTGCTTACATGGCTGTGAAAGGCGATGCCGTGCATCCGGAACAACATGACATCCCCGGAAATCTTGTTGCAGCGCAGCACTGACTGCCTGACTGGCTCGACATGGACTCCTTACTCGTTAATCTAGGTGTCTTATACCCGTTTTTGGGATCCTTTCTGTGGGATGTAGGCAGGCGCAGGCAGGCGCAGGCAGGTTCATTCAGGCCATGGCAGAAGGAGGCGCGCGCCATTCCACATTGAATAGGGGCATGCGTGCTCGCAGGCAGGCAGGTAGGCACAGGCTCGCGCGCGCAGTATGTTTTAGCTTGACACCGGGCTGTCGAAGGCTTCTGTTGTACTTTGGTTAATCGCGGCGCACCGGGGTTGTAGCAAGGCACGCGGCCCAATACCCCCGTTCAATACCCCTTGGTGCCTCCCGACTTGGATTCTCCCAGGCTGTAACCAGTTACGGGCCGGGCCAATAGCTTGTTTTTGCACGATTTTACATGGTTTGCATGACATGAAGAACAGATTGATTTTTGCATGATTTTCTTGC
Organism: Effrenium voratum; assembly: GCA_963377175.1. NCBI lineage: Eukaryota > Dinophyceae > Suessiales > Symbiodiniaceae > Effrenium > Effrenium voratum. The sequence continues at coordinate 452,148 of CAUJNA010001624.1, read as the reverse complement.
GTTTTTGCATGATTTTGCATGATTTTGACATGACATGTGGAACAGCTTGTTTTTGGCGCGGTTTTGCATGCTTTTGCTTCGTTTTGGAACGAATTTGCTTGATTTTTGAACGATTTTTGCATGATTTTGAAATGACCTGTGGAACAGCTTGTTTTTGGCACGGTTTTGCATGCTTGTGCTTTGTTTTGGAACGAATTTGCTTGATTTTTGAACGATTCATGGTTTTGGCATGGCATGATTCTGCATGATTTTGCTTGAAACCGGCATGTGGTTCACCCCCAGACACCCCCCCGAAGTTTTTCCCCTGTCAGGCTGCCGTGCGTGTGAGGTCGGACATCCTGGCGAAGAAGCACGACTCCGGGGTCTGGCGCTGAAGCTGTCAGAAGGTCGTGGCGGGGCTGTGGGGCTGTCACAAGCCCGGTGGAGGTGTCACAAGCTCGGTGGAGCTTCGGCTGTCGCAAGCTCGTTGTGGGGCTGTCACAAGCCCGGTGGAGCTGTCACAAGCTCGGGGTGGAGCTGTCACAAGCTCGTGGTGAGGCTGTCACAAGCCCGGTGGCGCTGTCGCAATCTCGGTGGGGCTGTCACAAGCTCGTTTGATACTGGCTCGCCCAACGACCCTTGATACTGGCTCGCCCAACGTCTCAATTTTCGACATATGTGCATGGCGTCAACCTGCAGAGCCTCCACACTCCCCCGGCTCCTTGTCAAAGGGGAGGTCTGGCAGCGTAGCGCTTTGGAAGTTATTGGCAGTGCAGGCCGTAGCAGATTGGTCGCGGAGTCGTGGGAGGAGCAGTTTCCTTGCCACCTGGGAACGAAGCCCGCAACACGAAAAGTGACATGCGTCTGATTAGGGGATTGGCGGTTATTTGATTTGTTACTACCCATTCTATAATCGTAATTCGGTCTGGCGCTGTTTTGTTTAAGCGCCATCCTGTCCGAGCAAGGAGTGAGTGGGGAGCGAAGTGGTCAAGGAGAGATAAGCATACCCACCACTCCTTGCTGAAAAGGGAGGGTTGATTATGGAATGGATAGTTTTGTTGTTTTAAATGGCACCAGCCATCAGGTCACAAACCACCCTTCTTTTGTTTCAATGATGATGGTGCTGGTCGCTGGTGATAGTGGGTTTTTATGATGCTGTGGATGCCTCACACGCTGTGAGACACAGACTGTGCCTGATGCCACCGCTATCTCAAGCTTTGAAGCACTCAAGCTCTCCCGCAAGCATGGAAGAAGTCCACGCGCGCTTCCGGGAATGGGTGCAACATGGCATGCCTCCCAGCGCGCTGTCTTGGCCCCAGCCACGGACAACCGACAGCTTGCAGTCAGCAGCCAAGACGAGGATCATGGGAAAGTGCGTCACGGAGACCGTGAAGGCTCTAGGCAGCAGCCTAGATAACGTCGTGTGCAATAAGCTGAAAGCAAAAGCGAGGACCAGCCAATTCCGCAAAGTGGCACATGCTTTTTTTGTCCATCTCCAGCCTGCGTTGCAGCAGAACATTTGCAGCTTGGCGCTGGCTTGGCAGACCAACACTTTGACGCCGGAAGCTGCAGAACTCCTAGGCTTGCCTTTGGAGCACGCGCAGCCAGCAGTGACCGCTGCTGGAAATCTGGAACCGCGCACGCCGAAACCTGGGCAGAAAAAGAAGGGGAAGAACTGGGGCCGGCCCTCCAGGGCAGTCAGAAGCAGGGTCATAGCCCAGATCGCTGACAGAATTTCAAGTCGCTGCAACAGCTTTTTGGATGCTGACAAATTTCTACAAAAGTTGCGCTGCAGGGTGGCTCGCGATTTTGGAGTTCACGCGTTAGCTGCGGCCAACGAGTGTGGAACCTGCGCGAAGCTCATGCCAAGCATTGCGGAGTACAGGCACAGCTTGGCAGAGCCGTCTGCGTTGGATGCTGCGCTGGCCTCAAGCTTCCCTTCAAAGAAGCGCATGAGGGCCAATGGCTTCCTAGTCAGCGGTCGCTGCTGGAAGAAGGCCAAGGCGCCGCAGACTGAAGGCAGCGCTCGTAGAGGACGACCCAGTAAGACATCCAATGCAGAGTTCAAGGGGACGGTGGTGCAGGCAACCAACGCGAACTCTCAGGAGTCTTCGATTTGGCTGAAGAAGCAGGAGGTCATGGCCAGAGTGCTGACCAAGAGCCTGCACAGCATCTACTGGGAGGAGCAGATAGCTCTGAAAATGCGTTGGAGCACATTTTTCCGCCTTGTGAAAGCAGAAGCTCCATGGGCTGTGCATGGCCAGAAGTCCACCGATGTGTGTGATCACTGCTGGCTTCTTCAGAGCAGTATACGGCCAGAGCTCAAGAAGCTGTTGACCAAGATCTGCCAGGTGCTGGAATCACGATTGCCAGCATATTGGCAAGGGTTCCGTGAAGAGATGCCCAGGCAAATTACCGTGCAGTACTTGAAGACGTGAACCAGCGCTGCAACACGTCTCAGCAGCTTCGAAGGAAAGTGGTTGGGGCAAGCAGGGCAGAGTTGCATTCCATCGAAGCTCGGGCAGAACATTTGCTCAAATGGGAGAGGGAAGTCTTGACAGCCTATGAATGGCATGTCACGTGCGCGGACAGACAGAAAGACGCCATTTCCCGCCTGCAGGCAGAACTGCCGCAAGATGGTCTCATTGTTTGGCCTGATTGGCGGCAAAACATGAGCACCCCTCTGTCAGGGACAGAGATGGGTGACCAGTTCTACGGCCGTGAAAGGCACAAAGTGAGTGTCCATGGCATTGTGCTGATCCACAACGACGGCGGCTGCTTGAAGACAACAAGCCTGATTCAGGTGATACCGGTGATAGAACACACTTGCTTGGCTACCTGGCAACTTATGGAGAGGGTGAAGGCGCATGTTCTAGGCTGGAAGAGCCTTTCGATCCTGCACGTTGTCTCTGACTGCGGTCCAAGCTACCGTTGTCTGGAGTGGATAGCCCGCCTTGGCGGAGAGGAGGGGAGGAGGGAAGAAGGCGTGTGTTGCCCGGAAGGTTCAAGAACATAAGGGGCCCTCTCGACTTGCAAAACGCAATTTTGCCAGTGTGATCAAGAAATGGAAAGGGCAACAGAAGGGGCTTGAAACTGGTTTGAAACTGGATTGAAACGCTAGCCCGGCCCCACGATTGATGATTCCCACTTCTCGCCCGCCACCTTCCCACAAATTTCAATCAAAGAGCATGCGCTGCCGAGGTACTGGACCTCGTCTTGGTTCCAGCACATGAAGTGCAACTGCGTGGTGAGCTTCTTTGCGGAGAAGCATGGAAAAGGAGCTGTTGATCGGGCGTTCTCGACAATCAATCACTGGGTGGGCGCCCACCTGAAGGACAAATCGGCACGCATTGACACATGGCAGCGCCTGGCAGAGATCTTGCAGGCTTCCGCACGCAGGGCAAACGAGCTGAAGCCAGATGGGCCTCAATTCTGTGTGGAGTCATGGAACCCAGATGTGAAGCCGGAGAAGTCAATGCATATGGCCTGGCAGGAGTTTCGGTGCGGAAAACGTACTGCCTTGAGATTGCCCCCATGAGCAACGATCGCTTGAAGCCCTTGTACCTGGACTACATGCTGACGGATATGCGGGCCGATGCTCGCAATGCAAAACGATATCTCGGCCAATTAGAGGAAAGAGACACAGAAGGCAGATTGGCGGAAAGGCTATTATGCCAGCAAGAAATGGGACAGACGGAAGCCGAAGAGAGATGAGCGAGATCCGCTAGTCGAGCGACTGAGGTACTGTGAAGCCTCTGGGCGGCCTATTGTGTTGGCTGCAAAAGAAAACCCTGTAGAAAAGCGTTTGCGCCAGTCAGCCCGCCGGGCTGCCCTTCGCCGAGAGAACTTTCATCAGAAGATGGCTGCAAAGAAAGCTGGAGCTGCCAGAGCTGAAAACAGCAGCAGCCACAGCAGCAGCGACAGCTCTTCTGATTCATCATCGAGCAGTTGACGCGGTGTCAAAAAAGGCTTACCGTGTGGCAACGAAATTATTATGAATGTAGACGTTGCATGGTGCCGACGCACGTCTCGCTCATTTTGACTCCGCGGTCTCGCGCAAAAGTTCCCTCTGGAATCATTGCAGGCCCAGACAGTGGTTTTCAAATCTGATTGCTGGCAAGGGCTGGAAGCTGCAAACCGAAGTTTCACGCCGAATTCCGCGATTGGACCGCGATTGGACGGCGATTGGACGGCGATTGGACGGCGATTGGACGGCGATTGGACGAGTTCCACCAGTGAGCGCCTGCCAATCCGAGCTTCCTGTTTCCAGATATGGATGGAGGAAGGCCAGCGCTTGAGGTAAGACGGCCAAAAGTGAAACAGAAACGCCCAACATTGCTCCGCGATTGGAATTTGTGTGGCCGCGATAGGATCGCGATTGGCCGGCGATTGGGGGGTTTCCAGGCAAAGTAATTTTGGATAACCCCCATGTGACTCTCCCAGATATGAAGGTTGGAAAAGGCGCCGTGCTTGGGAGTCTCAGGGTTGGGGCAACCATGCTTGGGTCAAAAGTTGTGTGGTGTAGTTTGTGCCCATTGTTAGTGGGAGGGGGCATAGTCCAGGAGTAAGCTTACGAGTTGCGCTGCCAAGATGCGGCCAGCAGCGCATCTGCACCCATTTGAGCCGTTGAACTGCTGCTGGTTGATATGCGCTTTGGGTTAGCAGGAGCAGTAGAAGCATTTTTGGGGGAAGATTGCCATGCTGCTTCACTCAGCTTTGACTTTGCGCTCCCGGTGGCTTGATGCCATCAACCGTGAAGACAAGTGCTTAGAACTCCGGAAGTTCCCGGTCCGTGCAATTGGCCCTGTAGCGCTCCTACGAAGCGGTGAAGCTTCGCTCGAGGCGATTGCCTGGCACCTTGCTAAAGAGTTAGCCTGTTTTTTTTTCCGCGCGGTGTTTCGGACAAGCAGTTAAGCCACTGGTCTTCGGTCCCTGCTAGGTTCTCGGATTGCACTTGGTTGAGCGAGAAAGAAGTGCTCAACCGACAGCGTGAGCATTGCGTACCACGTGAAGAGCTGTCCGGGTTTCTCCAAGGCAACGGTGGCTGCTATGGCTGGCGCATCCAGAGCGTGAGAGTGCTCCAGCACAAACTCCACATCACTCGGCCTTCGGGGGCAGCCACCCAGCGTCCAATGTGCCCATGTAAATAGTGTAGAGCTGAAACACACTAAGGTCATGATTTCTCCAAACAACAACAACCCAACTGCCATCTCAGGTCAACTGGGTGAAGTTGGATGCAAAGACCATCGAGACCCTGGAGCTCATGCTGTCTGACGTGCCTAGGTCCCGCGTCAGTTCCAAGAGGCCAGGGCCAGGGCTGACTGCGCCCACGACGAAAATCCGAATCCCTGCTTGTGACACCCCAGTGAAAGTCAAGCTCGAGGTGGGCAGTGGCAGCGCCAAGGACAATACGCCTGAGAAGGTGTCCAAAAACAGCGCTGCGGGGAACATGTCGAATGAGCAGGATGAGAAGGAAAATGCCGGCAACATGGGCGATGCCACAAACATGGCCATGGCAAACCCAGAGTGTCCTCCAGCTACAGCCCCGACGCTGGCTGCCCTGCAGGCCGAGATTCGCCTTTTGCAAGCCGCGCTGGGGAAGCAAGCGCGGCATGGTCGTGGCAACAAAGTCAAGGGCCTGATCAGAAACCCCCGTGGTGTCAAAGTGGCTGCAACGAGGTGCGCAGGATGCGGAAGGCCTAAGTCGAACAGTGAGTCCGAGTGGTACATCTCCACTCAAAGTGGAACGGCCACCGGCACTTTGTGCCGTCAATGCAAAAAAGAAAAAGCACAGGAGCGGGCCCAGGCCTGGAGAAGTGCTGAGCGAGACGCCCGCATGCGGGCAGAAGATGCAGATGGCATTGAAGATGTTGACTGATGGTTCGACAGCCATGTGTTCGGGAATGGATGTGACAAACAGACACAGGCAGCCAAATGTTCAGTGTGGCAGTGCTCCGTGTGTTTCGTTTGTGTTTCCAGGGGATGTGTAGTCACATATTGAGTGTGGCTGACCCCCAGGTGTTTTTCGCTCTCGTGCGTTTGACATCAGACGCACGTCGCCTGGGGTCGGTGTTTCTTTGGGGATGTGCGCTGGCAACAGCCGCATGCACCTGCAACCGCAGGAGCCAACTGCAGAGCTTGATAGAAAAATAGAGCGTACCTTCCAGCCGCAAGCTGGCAGAAAGCGAAACCATTCGAGGGTGAGACCCATTCGGCGGCGCCTGACATCTCCGATTTCCCCTAAACACACCTGTCAGCAGACAAGAGTGCGCAGTAAAACCATTCTCCCTTTCGGGAAGCCCCCTGTTTACTGCGGTGTTTGAATGAAAAAAGCTTCAAAGTGCTGGGGCCTTGTTTGTGGGGGTTGCGTCATGTTTCAAACTGGCTTCTAACCTGCTTCAATCTCCCTTGGAAAACCAATACCTTTTGTCTTTTCAGAGGCCTCAACTTTCACTTAGTTGCTTGCAATAGGCACAATCAAAGCAGCCACATTACTATGCCCTCTCTATGTGTGTATGTATATGATTCCTCCCTGCTAGCATAGACACTGACATCGTAAATCCTGGAACAGTATGAACTGGGTTCAGAACCATCGAACAAGTAGAATTGAAGGGGCTGGTGCAAGCCAGGCCTGATGTGCCAAAAACACATCAAAACGATAGGGCGCCCAAAAAAAGATAAGGGTAAGTTTCACCAAGATGGGCAAAACTTCCACAAACTACACAGCCTGTCTGAGGAAAGATACTTCGCGTTGCGCTTGTACTGAGTTCGAGCTGGAGATTTCCAAAGTGTACTTCGCATACTGCACTTGTACTGAAAAAATGCGATTCGGAGCTGGAGCTAGGAAAGACTACTTCGCGTACTGCACTTGTACTGAAAAGCTGAGATTCAAGGCTTGAGCTGAAAAATGGGCGTACTGAAAAGATGCGATTTCAGGCTTGAGCTGAGAAAGTGTTCTGGGCGTACTGACCTTGTAACTAAAGTTCGCGAAATCGAGCTGGAGCCGGGGAAAGGGTACTTCGCGTACTGCACTTGTACTGACAAGTTGCGATTCCTAGCTGGAGGTGGTGCTGTCAAGTTACAATTCCGAGCTGGAACTGGGAAATTTGTACTGAAAAGTTGCGCTTGAGCTGGGGCTAGGAGAATGTACTTTGCGAACTGCGCTTGTACTGAAAAGCTGCGGCTTCTTACGCTGGAGCTGGGAAAGTGTACAGTGTACTTCCCGTACTGCGCTTGTACTGAAAAGTTACGATTTCGAGCTGGAGCTGGGAAAGTGCACTTTGCGTACTGTTGTCTGTACTGGCAAGTTGGCATCCGAGCTGGAGCTAGGAAAGTCTACTTTGCGCTTTGCGGAGCTGCACTTGTACTGAGAAGTTGCGATTTCGAGCTGTGGCCTGGAAAGTGTATTTCGCGTACTGCACGTGTACTGAAAAGTTGCGATTCCGAAATTGCTTACTGTGCAATCCGGAATGTAAAGCACTACTAGCTGCGCGTTTTTTTCAGGTCAACGTTTTTTTTACGTGTTCCTTCGCGTAAGCGCGGCGTAAGCCCCAAAATGATAACACCTGGGAAAAGGAATTTAGAACAACCCTCAGATGTTTCAAGTTTGAACCCAAACCCAAAGCTGACAGACTTAGAACACAAGCTCAGTTGCCCAAAGCCGACCTTTTGACCTTTTGGTTTTTCCTTTTTGGTCTAGTTTTAGTCATGGCCCCAAAAGGTTAACCTTTTATTTCTGGGTTCTTTGGGCAAGTGAGCAAGAGAACCAAACGTATCACTAATTAAATCAGTAGGGATTTTATATAAATCATCTTTTTTATGTTCACACACACAACACTCCATTCAGATTTCTTACCCGATGGCAACCTTTGAGCAGTTTCAAGATGTTTACCATTCCTTACTTTACCACAATTCCCACAACATAAAGGCTTCGGTATCCATGCTGTTAGTCCACAACCTTGTTCTCTTCCGATAATTGAACCCATACATACAATAATCCACATCAACATACCGAAGTGTTCCTTGAAAAGACCCGTCTGAGGATTTTCAATCACCCACCAAACCGGTTTAAAATAATCAAGAATCTCAAGAGTTTTCAAAACAATACTATTAGCATAATCTATCTTGGTAAGTCCTGGTGTTTTAGCTCTACGGTATTCAGTGCATGGAGGGGATGCCCAAATCACTTGAAACTCACCCTCATCAAACTCTTTGTAATCCCAACTCAACATATTCTGATTGATATCAGCATTTTTCAAATCCAATGAAATCACACTATAACCCAAATCACGAGCGACCCGACCAACCGAGCCCGTACCACTAAATAATTCTACTGATTTCATATATATTTCATATTATTAGAACTATTTAGATAATTATTTTATAGTATGATGCCCATAAAACAGTGAATTGAAGGCATCAATATAAAACCTGCTATTTTCAGAATTACTCAGACTTTGCTTAACTTGAGTCATTCAATATATTTGATGAGACTTACTCCTCATAAAATTATATGTTATTTCATGCTTTTTGTTTTGAAATAATGCTTCGTGGTAGTTCTGATATGACAGTTATTTCTTCACCTTGTGTTTCACAACACCATTTGACTTCTTATGTTCATCATCCTCACCATGTATTGTGAAGGCATATGATTTAGGTTTTAAACCAATGAATTTTGTAATGTTTTTTTCCATTCACTTCGTCCTTAAACATTCCTAAGACCTTCTTATTTGTTTTGTCATGACATGGGTGCTCAGCAGGGTAGTCGCTAAAATCCATGTGTTGCTTTATCTCATTGAAATCCTTATAAATATCATCAGTCATTGTTTGAATTACATAACTGTCAGTATCGGTATATTTCAATTTGATGGTTTCATTGTATTTTTTCTTCAGGACATCATAGTAACACTTATACATATGAAGTTTGCCTAAATCTAAAATGCTCATTCCTAAGAAAGTTGGTTTGTCCAGTTTCAGTTTCGCTTTAGTTTTTTCAACTCCTACCAGATTTTCATTTATAATAAATCTGTTTTTGAATGTTGGGTTATTCACACATTTTTCATATCTAACTTCGTTATCAACCAGTTCAAAGTCCATATGGTTTCGCTCGTCTTCCATAGTTTTTCCAAACACCACGTAATTCATAAATTTAAATAAATCTTTCTCAAAATCGCTTTTGGCTTCTTTCCTTTTACCAGTGTTGAAGTCAATCCACGGTTTCAACCATGCCCTTTGTTGAAATTTGAGTATCCTATGGACTTTGGTCATTTTCAAACCCATTTTTAGATAATACTGTAAAGTCTTGATATGAACCACATATTTTTCTTTATCCTTTAGATTTAATATAAACTTACTGGTTTTCTCATCCTTCGGTGTGTTTCCATCATAATATATTTTGAAGACTTGCTTTTGAGAATCGGAAAGCATATCCACATTTACATTCATTATTTCAGGTGCTAGTGGGTAGTCGGAGTGGTAGTCGTGCAATGTTTCGGGGTATTCCAAATCAACTTCCATAACATAACCAAACTCATCGTTTTCATTTCAATTTTCAACATTGGGTTTTTTCTTTGCCCACTTGATATTGTTTCAATGGCAACTTCTGGGACATTGCTAAACCATACAGGTTATTAGCATCCAAGTAACTAATATAATTTGATGGTTTGTTCTTATCATATGCTTCCTCCATATACTTATTATTTGCCACTGCTAATTTATGACTGACTTGACACATACCACCTCTCATTCCCTTTTCAACCATCTCAAACATCTCTTGGTCATGCAATTGTTCTATTTCAACACTTAGAAGCATTGCGTCCCATGCAAAATTAGGTAATGTATAATAATGAGCAGGGTCTGAACCGTAGTATTCCATACACAAGTCCCTAAAGTTTTCAAATACATCAGTCAGTAGTAAAACATCAGTTCTTAAATACAGGTCGTGATACTGCCCGAGCGTCCTGATGCCGAAGTGCTTCCATACTTTCAATGCCCTTTCATAATCTTTATCAGTTACATGTTCTTCACTCAATTTACTGTAAAACGCTTCTTTAGGTGGTAAAGCCTTTCCTTAAGTCTTTCAAAGTCATCAAAGTAGTCATAAGGATAAATGCCCTTGTCAGTCAGGAAATCCAAGTCCTCATCAGTTTTAACATAGGGGTTTCTGACACTATATCTGAAATTGTTCTTCCAGTTCTCACGCTTCATATCATCCTCATATTTACTGAGTTTAACTAACTTATCCAAAGAAGATGATAAGAAACTGAAACTGTCCTTGAAACAAATATTTTTAAAACCAAAGGTTATAAACTTTTCGCTGTTCTGAGCGATACATTGTATTTTAGAATTCTTCTTCAGTTCGTGTGCCTGGTTGATGATTAAGTGGGCATCATAGTTTTTTTACGGTTATGAAGAAACACAGGGATTTTATAATATCTCATACTAAAACCAAGATTACAATCATCGTGGGCACATCCTCTGTAAGCTCCAAGAAAGTGACAATGGTCACGAACCTTCTTGTCACCTTCCTTGAAGTCAATTCCACAGATGAAGCACTCTTAAGCATTTTCAAAATATTCCTTGTCCTTTTCAGTCATGATTATCTCTTTTACTTCCTTCATCCTATTAATAATATCTTCTCTGACTTCATTGTTTTTTCAATGACCTTATCCATACAATCTTCACCTCTGTATAAGTAAGGCTCACTACTTCCAGTTATAGCATTGACTACATTAATCATGAAACCGCATGGACGATGGTTTTGATATGATGTACTTTTAGCTTTTGCTGATTTGCTTTTAACATCAATGGGCACGGTCAAACATTCAAAGTCGGCATAAATTACGAAGGGTGCTTTAAGTTTCTTGAAATGGTTTTTGAATGCTATTGTTTCACCTGCTTTTGGCATTTCAATTTTCTGTCCCTCAACTGCTAGACATCCCTGTTCTTCGTGTTTCTTTAAAAGTTCTTCTGATTGAAAACCGTGAGAGCAGAACCTACAGTGTTTCTTCGTTGTGTGTTTCTTGTTGGTTTGTGTTCTCATCAATTTGTCGTAATTTTTGATGAACACATAATGTGTGTCATAACCTTCATCTAATTTAATCAAATCTATTTTGTGCTGTGCTTGTGGGTTGTTGCTTCTTTTGTATAACAAAATCGTTTTACTATTCGTATCAGAGTTGATTATTATCTTCTTCAAACTGTTCAATCTCATCATTACCTACTGGAAAGTTAATATTATCCCACTTGATGAAACTATCACTAACGATTTCTTATAATGATACATCTCGCAGGGATGGTCTTTTTTGTATAACTATAGAATCCGCATTGAACGGAAAATTTAAAACATAAGTCATCCTCATTTTAATATTAATACAAGCCTTTTTGTTTGCCACCCAGTCGGGTAATGGAATGAATGATGAACCACGGGTAGGTTTGTATCTATCATAACTGATGACTAACTTTTCAACTTGACCAAGAACCAATCCCGACTGAACGTATTCGGTTATTTCAATTTGTGTCTCAATGTCGTGTCCAATGTTTTTTAACACGCTGTTCAACTCATCGGGGTTATGAACATTGTATCTTCTGCTTCTTAACCTCCTTTGGATAACTTCGTTGGCAGGAGTTTTGAATGATAAATCGGTTTCAACGATTATTTTCATATTCAGGTTTCTGTTGGGGAATTCTGCCAGTCGTTGCTTCTGGTATTTTAAGTAGGATAAACCTTTCATCCCCTTTAATCTTATATCACTTACCGAGTAGGTGTTGGCATATCCCTTGAACGCTTGTTGCTCGTCAGTGATTTTGGACTTGAAACGCTTGACATAATCCTGTAAGGGTCTGCCTCTCGTTAGTTTTAGATAATTAGCACCTTTCATTAAAAGGCTATGCTTTCTATATCCGTCACTCCTCGCCACTTCCTTGAGTTTCGTGTTCAATACCATTGAAACTGGTTTGTTCTTGTCATATCTGTATGTCTTATCGCCTATTTTGAGTTCTTGTGATTGCCTCCCTTCTTTTTGTATCAGTTCGCCTTGTTGGCTGTTTAAAATGAAATCTATGATTTTTCCTTCTGCCATGGTAACCATAATACCATACTCTATATAATATAAGGTATTTTCTCTTTAAGTAGTTTTTCGGGCTGGGGTTGGCTGTTGGAGAAAATGGGCTTCGGATTGACAATGAACGCATTAATTTCATTAAGTGTTTTTAATAAGATGTTGATGGTTGTCTGTGCTAATGGTTTGGCCGTTTCTGTACTTCCCACAAATCTGGCTGAGTCTGGCTGGCTTGTGGCATTTCGCTTCAGTCAGGGCCCCTTAGCTGGAGGGGGAATTCCCGATCGGGACCCGGGCACTTACGCCGACCCTAGAGGCCTGCCTAACCCCGACAGAAAAAAAACGAACAAAATACGAGAAGGCATTAAACCAAGCACGAGAAGGGGTGCCAAAGTCACGATGAGCTATATAGACCGTCTAGGCTGCAGTGAGTTTGTGTGCCTGTCACGGGTCTTTGCGAGCTCGAATTCCCACGACCCGTCTGGTGCGGATTTGTCCAAGCCTTTCTCGGCCAAAGTGTACTTCGCGTGCTACACTTGTACAAAAAGGTTGCGACTTTCAAGCTGGAGCTGCCAAAGTGTGCTTCGTACTTTGTGTACTGCACTTGTACTGAAAGGTTGCGATTTTCAAGCTGGAGCTGCCAAAGTGTACTTCACGTTCCACACTTGTACTAAAAGGTCGCGTTTTGAGGTTAAAAGCGCAGAAAGCTCAAAACGGCAGAGCGGTAAGGGTTTTTTTTTTTTTTTTAAAAAAAAAAAAGGTGGCCCCAGAAAAGTAAGCCCAAAAACGCCGAGCTTTTGATACAACTTCACTTACTGAGCACGTTCGTTGCTAGAAACAACTTCAGTGTGCCACACCCCTCTTTGTCTATGGCAAGGAATTCAGGTCTGTCAAAAAGGGAGATTGGGATGATGGAGCAGATGTTTGCCCTGATCAAGTGGAAAGCAGCCTGTCGGGAACGCTTCATGTTTGCCATTTTTGTCAGCAGGCCTCCACGCCTTTCGCCCACAAACTGCGGCCTCGCTTTTGGCTGTTCGCAGAAGGAGCCAAAAAAACCCTGACCCTCCAACAGCAAGAGCTGTCTTGGCGCTTTTGTCTTCCTATCGTTCCCATGGATCGTTTGTCGAAGCAGTCTTTTTTGAAAACACTGCGCTTTGGGGAATCTGAAAATGAGTGGCGCCCAAAGCACACAAACGCCCCAAGACCGTTTAGTAAGCTGATGCACCCCACACATTGACTGCCTTCCGTGTACTTGCGGCAACCTTTTCCACGGACCAAGCCGGGACGCCCAGCTCGAGCCGTGGACCAGGCAGCACTTTGGGGCTAGAGATGTTGCCACGGAACTAGACTTTGACTCTGCCTGACTCTCCCATTGACCAATTGTACGATACACCCCACCGTCACCTGGCGTCAAAGCGAGAAAGCTGACGCTTGTAATTAGCCAATGCCTGCCGCATTGTTCGCAATGTGAGACTCATTCCAATCATCCCGCAGTAAGTGGCGAGCGGGCAAACCCTGCACCATGGAGTGTCGCACTCCCATCATCAAGTGATGTCTCGGGCGCAGCTAGGTGTTGGAAAGATCATATTGTTGGTAATATGCCAATGTTCAAGGAAATCACCGCCAAAGGTTTCTCAAAATGGTAGACCACTTCTTGAAAACCCTTTTAGCGGGAGGTCTCTCAAAATGGTGGACCTCTTTTTTTATCGACAGCCCTTTGGTGGGAGTTGCTCAAAATGGTGGACCCTTTCTACAATATTGCATGGGAGGTTTCTGAAAATGGCAGACCCCCTTTTGGAAAAAGCTCTTGGCGGGATCCCTTGTTTTACCGGCCCTTTTAGTGGCAGCTTGCTCAAAATGGTGGACCCCTTACCCCTTTTTTTACAATGAGAGGTTTCTCAAATTGGTAGACCCCTGTTTAGACCCTTTTGGCAAGAGGTTTCTCAAACTAGTGGATGGGAAGTTTCTCAAACTAGTGGATGGATATGTATATAGGATGCGGAATGGCTTATATATATATATATGTATGCATATGTCTATCTCTTTCTCTTTCTTTTCTCTTTTCCTTCTCTGTCTTTTCTTTTTACCCTTTCTTTATCTTTCTCATTCTTTTATCTTTTCTTTCTCTTTCTCTTTCTTGTACCTTTTGAGGATGTATTTGAGGGTCAAGATGGGGTCAAAGAACATTCGGACAAGATATACCTGGACCAACGCAAGACTTAATTTGCTTGCAAACATGTTTGGTCGATTCAAGAAGGGAAATCCCGCAGAATGTCCAAATTCCACGAGTCACAGGACAACGGCCGAGATAGGCAGCCTCATTTTGAGCACTAGGGAAGGCTGCTATTTCACACCACCTTGTTTGCAAGTTTTCTGTTCTTCAGCCCTTATTTACGGAATCCGCAACTTGCTCGCAAATTAGCCATATAGCTAAATATGTAACAATAATGGATTCGGCTTCCCTTTCAGCGTTCAGAGAAGTGAGACAGCGACGCCCGTGGAAATCGGGGAGCCCAAGGACTACTGGCATCCCCGGCTTACCCGTGCAAAGGTATGCTGTCAGACCGTCACACGGGCACGGGCAAGACTTTTGCCCTCATCACGGTGCTGACGAACCAGTACGCCGAACAAAGGCTAAATTTGCCATACTTCCCAAGAACTCGATTGTGGAGCACTTCAACGAGGTATCGGCGCTAAGTGTGGCCACCTTCGACGCCGCCCACAAAGGCTGCTCAAACCAATTTTGCAACCAACCCTCCTTTTGGGATGGTTTGAGAGGGAAACCAAAAGGAAAACCCTCCCATTTTCAATTTTCAAGGGTCCGGTTCCTATTTTGACACATACCCAAACCTCAAGAAAACCAAAAGGCTTGAACATTATGTTAAAATAGAGGACCCAACCCTGCGGGTTCCTTCTGGTTCTCTTGGGGCTTGTTGAATGGCTTGCCTCTGGTTCCCTTTTGGTTCGCTGATTCCTTTTGGTTCACCACGGTTGGGGGAAATCTGCGGGTTCTTGGCTCTTTGGTTTACCCTACAAGTGACGGCTCCCCTAGAAAAATGCATTTGGTAGATGACTGCCCCCGGCCGCCGGCTGCTCTTCGGCTTTCCCTTGAATATCAAATCCTTTGGGACGATGATTGCTTTCCTTCGAGCCAAAGCTGTCACCTTTTGAAGGGGCCAAAGACCAGCCCAGGGTTGGTGCCCGTTGGTGTCTTTTGGTTCCCTCGGATTGCTCGAATGGTATCCTTAGCTTTCCTTGGGTTCCGCGTGGTTCTTTTTTCTTTTTTTAATCTAAGCATGGTTTGCCGTGGTGTCTAACCACTTGGGATTGAAGGGTTTCCTTTGCTTCCCTTTGGTACACCACAGGTGCCCCCTTGCGTTCCCTTTAATTCCTGTCACTTCTGAGCTCAGTGAGTTGGCCGACCTGGATTGACCTCGCGTGGCTTCCCACGGAGTGGCTTATGAGGCCAGCTTTGGGGTCGCATTGAGACCCAGCTATTTCCGCAGGGTGCCTTTTTGGGGGCGGGGCTCAAATAGAATCAGAAACCAATTTGATATTTAGGTCAGCAAAAGCAATGAAGAATTCTCATGTCAACAACAGCACGCTGGGGGAGGGCTGGCCGGTAGGGGGCCTGCGCCAGAGGGCCGTGCTATGTGCGTGAATCCGTCCTGTGTGCGTACATGTGTGCTGATTTTCTGCTTCGAATCGAATGGAGATGTCGCCAGCACCATATGGGTACTGCCGAGAATTATGGAGCCAGGGGACCACAGATGGTAGTGGTGGTTTCCATTTGCTAGGGTTCAATTTCAGGCTGTAGTGTATTTGGCAATAGACATATGTTGTATGGCCTCTCGTAGCAGACTCGTTTTTACTTTGAGCATCACTTAACGCAACTTGTCTCAACAAGCAGGGCAGGCATAGGCATGGGCGCACAAACGGCAGAGCACCGCAGCAAAGGCTCCAGGGCTGGAATGATGAAAAGACAGAGCTTGAGCAAGGTGTTTGGCCCACATAAAATTTGCAACCTTCTGTGCAATTGTGGTTTCTAGCAGACATCCTTCATGCTAGGCGTTTCCTTTTTCACTGGCTATTGCCTCTCATGCCATTTTGGCCAGCGCCATGCAAACGAACTCGCCGTGATCACTTGGCGATTTGCTCTCTTGCCCGCAATGCCAAGCAGGTCAAAAAGCTCCAACAGGAAACTACTCGCATTTGGATGCTGCGCACTGGGCAGTGAGCATGGCCGAGGTCAAGGAGACCAAGTCAGCCGCAGTTCTGGAAATGTTGGGACGCTTTGGGCTGAAAGAGCGGGAGGGGGCACACCAACTCCGGAAGCGTTGTTTGCTGCCGCAAGCTCAGCTCCAGATGGCATTTTCGGGAGTTCCGCAGAAGCGGGAAGCAAAAACAAGAGGCTTACACGCAAGCACAGTCCAGTACACGCGCAAGGCAGTTGCTCAACAGTACTTGGAAGCTCAAGGACGGGAGTTGGGCCGCAAATATTTTCACGCTCCGCGCCCCGGCCTCGCGGGACGGGCTCATGATGCATGAGATGGATGGTGAATGGGATGGATCAAACAGGTTCGGGTTTCTGTCTGAACGAAGGAGATGAATGATGGATGGATGGATGGATGGATGGATGGATGGATGGATGGATGGATGGATGGATGGATGGATGTATGGATGGATGGATGGATGGATGGGATGGGATGGGATGGGATGGGATGGGCTTGGATGGGATGGGATGGATGGACGGGATGGATGGGATGGGCTGGCTGGGATGGGATGGGATGGGATGGGATGCACGGGATGGATGGGATGGGCTGGATGGGATGGATGAGATGGATGTTATGGACGGGGTAGATGGAATGGATTGGATGGATGGGATGGATGGATGGATAGATGCATGGAGCGTGCGTGCGCCCACCAAAACAGAACAAGCATGGTAGTTTTCAACGTTTTAGCTCAAATGAGGTCGAAAAACACTGTGTTTTTGCAGGGGGATTCGAGCCTGCGACCCCTGTTTTTCCACACCGGCTCCCCGAAGATTACTTTCAGTGGAACGTCATCAAATTGCCGCGCGGTACCAAATGCACCCACCCCCCCCTCCCGTCCAGCACGCCGAACAATGTCGGTGGATTTCGGCAACTCATCCCAGCTGGCAGAAGTTATATTTCAGGACATGCAAACAAAAAGGTAGGTCATAAAGTGAGGGGGTTCACTTTATTCCAACCCCGGGAGGAGAGGCGTGCAGGCAGTCATCGCGCATCATATCCTCCTCCAGTTGCTCTGACTTTTGCATGTTTGTGTCCCATTGCAAATGGGACGAGACGCAACAAAAAGTGTCAGTTCTGCGAAGGGACCATATGGATCAGCACTATGGCGATGTTGCACAAAGCCAAGCTGACAAGTTCATGTCCCTGAGTGCGGCCATCGAGGCTGCAAAGTGCAAGGACCCATGTTTGCCAAGTCAGCAGAGAAAGCGAAAGGCGGAGACAAACTGGCCCAGACACAGGAAGGCAAAGAAAACAGGCTCAGAGCTGACAGGACTTCGGAGGCTGAGGAAGAGGCGACAGCCGCGGATCAGGGGAGCTGCGAGCATCCTCGTGCAACAGCGGCGATTCTCCTGGATCGGAATCCATGGCTGGGTGCGTGCCGAAAGACAGGTTCCCTTGGTAGTCCCCCCCTTAATTTGCTGGACAAGACAAGCGCTCATCTGAAAGCAAGCTTGGACTCGGCCGAGGATTCGCTTCACATTGACAACTTGGCCTCTGGGGCCAACCTAGCAATGTACTTGTTTGAATGTGACAGCGCGGCGACCAACACGGCAGTCTGCAAGGCCAAGGAGGTTGAGCTGCCCAGCAATGGGGTGCTGTTCACTTCATACTGCGTGCTTCACCAGATCCACCACCCTCTCCCCGCAGATTGACATGATCTCCAAGCTTTACAGTGCTTCCCGTCTGCTGAGGTAAGCTGCCGAAGCAGCATGCCCAGACAGCTGCAAAGCAGAGCCTCAGATGGGGATTGCTGACCGCGAGAACTGTTTCTACTTGCCGCCTGGCCTTCAAGTAAGAGTTGCATGCTTCTTTGCGCCTTCTGCTTCTTGTAGACGGCGTAGTGGAAAATAACCTATGCAGTGAGAAGGGGCCCGGCGGGACACTTGCAAAATGGGATTGAGAGTTAAGGTGCGTTCCAAAGAGTGTTTTCCCCTAAAAGCGTGATTGCAGGGTTCTTTGGAATAAACGGTTGCCGGTTGCAAAGCCTTCCCACGCAGCGCAGCTCACGCAGCCTGACTTACGCAGCTTAGCCTACGCAGCCCAGGTTACCCAGCCCAAGCTCGCAGTCCAGCTTACGTAGCCTGGCTTACGCAGCCTGCCTTACTCTGCTCGGCTTCGTAGCCTCGCTCACGCAGCATGCAGCCTGACTTACGCAGCTTAGCCTACGCAGCCCAGGTTACACAGCCCAAGCTCGCAGTCCAGCTTACGTAGCCTGGCTTACGCAGCCTGCCTTACGCCGCTCGGCTTCAGCCTCGCGTACGCAGCGTGCAGCCTGACTTACGCAGCTTACCCAGGCTTTACTCCCATCTTCTTTGTTAGGGCCCGCGATGCTGTAAAACTCTTTCAGGATAATCGGGGTCGGGGTCCAGTTTTTTTGTTACGTTTCCAGGTTTGGAGAGGACTGTCGCCTTCCTTTCGAGCAAGACCCTTTCTGACAAGTTGCGTGTGATGACGCAAGTGGCTGCCACCACCCAGTTCTTATCCACCTGGCTTATGCCAGAGAACAGCCCAATTTTGACCTTGGCCAGCACTGGCAACTCACCAGTTCTCCTCATCCAGCAGCACCTTGCGAAGTTGATCACAGAGGGCGCTCTTCCCAGAGGACCACGCAGACAGGTTAATCCTGATGCTCACGAGCTTATGCTGCAGCAAGGCTTGACAACCTCAGCTGGCATTTTTATGCGGATCCAGCTTCGTCTTCAAGGGTGGATTTTAGATTGCTGAAGCTCCCTTTCCTTCAGCCCACACAGGCACGGGAGGAAGCGCAGCAGTTTTTCGATGCCAGCCAGCGCTGCCTGCCAGCTGGCTTTTCTCGCAGGATCAGGGCGATGCTCGTGGCTGCAGCAGCTGCACCTGAGCCTCGCGCATGCTTGGCGAGCATTTTGACTGGGCCGGTTTGGATGCAGGTGCTCGAGGTGGCCGCCCGGCAGGTGAGTTTGAGCACACTGGATGTGGAGGCCGCTCACAGCAGACACCGATTCCTGTGTAGGTCCGGAACTTCTGTCTCCCTAGAAAACATGGCTGCCGAGGCTGTGCTCCAGGAAGCCCGGCTTCTCCATGGCCCAGGTCAAAGCCAAAATGGCACGCCTGCCTGCGCTCAAGATGGCTGCAAACAAGGCGCAAAGCAACGGATGTCAGCTGTTCAGCTTTTCCACTTCATGCGCCTGACCGCCAACGAGGGGAGGGGCAAATGGTTCTGCAAGGATGCCTGGAGCGAAACTCGGCGCATGTGGGACTCCTTGGTACCAGCAGCGAGGAAATCCTTGTGCATGAGCGCAGTTCCCCAGAACATTGCGCAAAACGCCATTCGCAAGGTTATGCAGAAGGAGAAGCCTAACGTGGCCACGCAGGAGCATCCTGGTTGGGCTCTGGCTGCGAGGGATGTCCAACAGACCATCGCTGCAACGAGCCCCTTGCCTTTGCTGGAATCGACCTGGGTGCAGATTCATGCTGAGCAGGGTAGCAAGCCGCACGACTCCTGCAAGTCATTGGCAAAGAAGTGGGATGCTTCCTTTCAGGAGCCAGCTGGGCATTCCCATGTGCCTCAAGCAACAGCAGGACAAGGCTCTTGCCACCCTGACATGTGCAGAAGTGAGTGGACTGCAATGGCGAAATCTGCCAAGGCTGTTTGGGCCAAATTGCAGGCTCTGCGGCCAACGCAGATTGCTTTCTGAAGCGGTATCCCTTGATTGCACACCGCACGCTTGCCAGGCCATGTCTGCCGGCTGGTTTCTCATCGTGCACATTGCCACTTGACTGCGTTGGCATGCTTTGACTTTTGATTGCGTTGAAAGGCGATGTTGCGAAAGGCGAAGTTGGCCAAGCCCAGGTCAAGAAGCCAATATTTCAAGTTCTTCTTCCGATGCATTGGCAAGGCGACCAACTTGTTCCCACACATCACACCTACGAAGCCGTGAGCATGCAGACTGCCAGAAAATTTGCGCCAGACGTGGGCAGCCTTTGCATGCGCAGTAGTTTTTCGGTGATCAAGGAGGTGGCTGGCCAGGGATGCAATCTGATTACTCAGGTCTCCTGCGCGGGCCTGGCAATGGCCTTGCCCTGGTTGAGCTGTGCGTGCACCAGTCTCACGACACTGCTCACGCCAGCGCAGACTGGGATGACTGTGAAGAAGAAGACGAAAGTGATGACTTGGACCTTGCGCTGGCCCAGGAACTGGTGGAGAAAGAAGCAATCCCACTTGTGGCTGCAGCTGCAGGCGCAGCTCCTCTAAGGCAGGCGCGGTCTGCTGCTCAGCGCACGGAGGTGCCCTGGCTGCGCCAGCTTCTTCCACACCCATTACGCAGGCATTTCCTACGTGGCGCTGCTTCGCCAGCCCAGGAAGCATTGCTACATCGGCTACCACAAGGAGGACAAGCAGGTCGTGTCGCCTCCTCAAGGGTTTCGGCGCCAAAGCTTTCAGACAAGTTTCTCTGCGCAGACCACAGAACATCAAGCTGCGAAAAGCGCTTTGGGCTGGGTGTGGACAAAGCATCAGCTCATGTTTCCAACCAACATGCCAAGCCAGGTTGCTGAGTTCATGGCCCCATGCGCGTGCGATGAGCCAGGTGGGGCGTGCAGAGTGCTGCAGGACATAGAAGCAAATTGGCGCAAGTCCGGGCCAATTGCCTCTAGCAGCAGCAGCAGCAGCAGCAGCAGCAGCAGCAGCAGCAGCAGCAGCAGCAGCAGCAGCAGCTCTGACACAGAGGAGTCAAGCAGTGCAAGTTCAAGTTCATAGCGTGCAGCCTGAGGCTCTGCCTTGGATGGCGTTTGGATGGGCAGAGGATGGAAGGGCATTGCGTGCTCATCCTTTGCATTGTGGCCGATCCGCTGCATGAATCTCAGTACTGACTTGTCAGTGAAGTTTCATTGAGCTTCTCCTGAGCAAATCACCTGGTGAACAAATTCCTCAGAGCACATGCCGCGCACAAGGTATGGGCTCAGCCTCCCATGCCCCGTCACGACTGATATTCTTGCAGCAGTTGTAGAAGAGTGGCAATCCTAGACTCATGAAAGGGACTGGGCCAAATGTTGTGTAAGTGCTACAAAGCGCAGCTCGGAAAGGAGCCAATTTGCGATTTTGTCGCCCACGTGTGCATGGCGGTGTTGCACGTCCGTCTTTCTCTGCCAAAGGCAAAGAGTTTGCTGCAGGCCCGCAGCATTGCAAGTGCAAGAGATCCACTCGAACTACACGTGGGCTTTTGATGGCAGCTGCAGGGGCGTCTCCGCAAGGAGAAGTGGGGTGCAGCTTCCTTGTGTTGCAGGGGATCAGGGGTGCGCAGCAAAAAAGCTCGGCTGCAGATGTGTCAAGTGTGAGTCACGCTTTGGGTTTTGGCAAGTTTGCAGCGCATGCGCTCTTTCTTTGGCCTGTGCAGGTGGTGGTGACCTTGAAAGTGCAGGGGGAAAAGTACGGTTATTCATGGACTGGATCCAAACCCTTTGGTTCTTTTCTGGAATCCTTGAACGGAGCCTAGGAATCTGAGCAAGAGAGACACGAGCCAGGCTCCGCAAGCACTTCTACCAGCGCCACTGCCAGTTCCAGGCGGCTTGGGGCAGGAGTTGCCCCTCTGCTTTTCCGCCTGTGGAGTTGGAGGTCTGATATTCATTTTCTCAAAGAGGTCCCCTAAAAATCGGCAGGTGCCTTTTGGTTTCCCTGTATCCAACAAAAGTTACCGTTTTGAGGGACCCTGCTTTTGACCCCGGCCCGGGTTTCAAAGTCAGAAGCCGTGGTTGTTTCCCATGAACAAGCCAGTTTGGGGGTGTGATTCATGGGCCAGCAAAAGTGAGACCATTTGCCCAATCATGGTCAACTGTGACTTTGATCCTTGGGCCCAGTGTTTTTTTTTGGCTTGGCTCTTAGCAAAATCATGGGGCCACCGTTCACTGCGACAGGAGCTGGCCCAAGACTTGGGCGTTTGCCCAAGGCCCAAAACCCGGAGCTCGAAACCCGCCCGCTCGCTGGTCGGTTTCGAGAGGCGAACACACCTCTCCCAGGGGCTTGTTGCAACTCCCATTTTTCTCTCAAAAACAGCAACTTGGAACACCTTCCCCGCAATTCAAGGGATCAGCTTTAAACTTCTTCTCTCCCTAATAAGCATGCTTGCGTGCAACAGGTTGTCCATGTCAATATCCCACTGCAACAGCCGTTTAATTGGTCCAGCATTCCAAGTACCTTTTGAGGATGTGTTGTTTGGTCGATTCAAGAAGGGAAATCCTGGAGAATGTCCAATTCTCATGAATCACAAAACAACGGCCGATACTGGCTGAATCGAATCTGGCTGAATCCGCGCATTTGAGTAAATTTCAGCAAGAGAGAAGGCTCGGGTCGGCCAGGCTCTGCAAGCACTTCTACCAGCGCCACTGCCAGTTCCAGGCGGCTTGGGGCAGGAGCTGCCCCCTCTGCTTTTCCGCCTGTGGAGTTGGAGGTTTGATATTCATTTTCTCAAAGAGGTCCCCTAAAAATCGGCAGGTGCCTTTTGGTTTCCCTGTCTCCAAAAAAGGTTACCGTTTTGAGGGACCCTGCTTTTGACCCCGGCCCGGGTTTCAAAGTCAGAAGCCGTGGTTGTTTCCCATGAACAAGCCAGTTTGGGGGTGTGATTCATGGGCCAGCAAAAGTGAGACCATTTGCCCAATCATGGTCAACTGTGACTTTGATCCTTGGGCCCAGTGTTTTTTTTTGGCTTGGCTCTTAGCAAAATCATGGGGCCACCGTTCACTGCGACAGGAGCTGGCCCAAGACTTGGGCGTTTGCCCGAGGCCCAAAACCCGGAGCTCGAAACCCGAGAGATGCCGGATCGTGGCCGTGCCAGTGGGATTGCACTTTCGGCATGGGTGCATTCGAGGGGTGTGGGCGGCTCCGTCCCGGTGGGATTCGGTTTCCGAGGGTTGTGCCGGTGGGATTGGGTGCAGCCTTCACTGCCCAACTGGAGGGTTGACCTGCCCGGAGGCTCCCGGACAGGTCAACCATGGCCAGGTTGACCTTCCCGGAGCCCTCCGGGCAGGTCAACCATTGCCAGGAGGTAGTCTTGGGTCTCAAGGCTGGAGCCAAGAGGCCAACAGGCGCAGCACAACGTCGACCCGCAGCCCGCTATCTGGCCAACTCCCTGTGGGTCACATGTATTTACATCATGTGACCTACAAACAGCGCCCTGACAAACACAGGGGTAGTCTCGGGTCTCAAGGCTGGAGCCAAGAGGCCAACAGGCGCAGCGCAACGTCGACCCGCAGCCCGCTATCTGGCCAACTCCCTGTGGGTCACATGTATTTACATCATGTGACCTAGAAACAGCGCCCTGACAAACACAGGCCCGCGGCCTGCTATCTGGCCAACTCCCTGTGGGTCACATGTCTTTACATCATGTGACCTACAAAAACTGCCTAAATTGACACAAGCTCAGAGCATGCGCGGCTGTGGATGTTGGGGATTCTAGACGCTGTCGCTGGCGCCCTCCCTCTAACTATTTGAAAAAGACACGCTCGTTCCCTACGTGCCGTCGCAGGCGCCCTCCCTCCCTCCCTCTGCCAGCGACGGCACGATAGCTGGAAGTCCTCAACCATAGCAACAGATCCATGTTGGGACTGCTGTCTGAACACCTTTTTTTGTCGCGCTCTGGGTGAAACACTCAGGCTAACCGACCTGTCACGCCCGATGTAAATACATGTGACCCACAGGGAGTTGGCCAGATAGCGGGCTGCGGGTCGACATTGCGCTGCGCCTGTTGGCCTCTTGGCTCCAGCCTTGAGACTGCATAGCTGCCAGCGTTTCAGGCAGTGCAAAAACCCTCCACGCTTTATACGTAGTTCCGCGCCGGCTTCGCTAGTTTCGACGTATGACAATCCATTCATTCGCAGCCAGGGTGTGCATGAACTGAAAAAAACACCGGCCGATAGCCTTGTTTGACAACGCGCTGTTTTGCGCAGGTTTCCGCGCCAGGCGTTCGCGAAGCAAAGAACTCGAAAGCCTATCACGACGCTTGCAGATACTTGCTGTGGATCCTTGTCACTTCCGCTGGCACAGCAATGGCGCCGAAGCGCAGAATGCTGCTCTGCGCTTGCGGCTGCGGGACGGCAGTGCCGTTTTCCCGCGTGGAAGCCGGGCAGTCCTGGCGGTTGCGCGTGGCAAGCAGGTGGATGTGTTTTCGTAAGCTGCAGTGTTTGTCCCGCGCGGCTGAGCACAATTGCATGGCGTGGCTGTATTGTCCGGAGCTTGCAGGACTATGTCGGAGCTAGGGGTGGTCGCGGCGCAGTCCAGCAAACGCTGAGCTACATCCAGAACCTGCAGCAGCCTGCTGACAACGTCGCCGAGCCCGTCGAGGATGACGATGCAGCTTGGAATGACGATGCCTTGGAAAGATACATGCACCAGCTCCTTCTGCAGCAGCTGCAATGGCATGCTCGCATGCGCACCCATCGCAGCGCCCAATCCTGGCACGACAAGCTCCTCGCCACGTACTCCCCTCGCAGAGCCTACAAGGACACCCGTCGGTGCACGGCGTGGGCCTTGCTCGACTCCACGAGTGTCTACATGCTCTGTAACTTTGTCCGGTCAGGCATGCCTGGCGAGCAGATGCTACTTTGGTGGCGGGCACCGTAGTTTTCAATGCCTGGCGAGCCATGGACGCAATCTGGGGCCCTGGCGGGATCTCTTTTCCCACAACGGCGCTGCATTTCGCAGCAGCAGTTGCTGCTGCAAGAGCGACCGCTCCGGACTTGCCTCGTGGCCCACCTGGTGGGCTCAGTGGTTCCGGCCGCATAGCTCTATGTAACTTGGCTCTATGTAACTTGGCTCTATGTAACTTGTCCAAGGGCTCCGCACGGAAGAACCCTTCGCGATGCTTTCGGGAAAAACAAAACAGATTCGCGCTGACCTGATTCCATCGCCACTTCGAACTTGGGGCCAGGAGTTGTTCCCGGTTCCTTCGCACTGGAAGCCAGTGCTGGTGGGCCGCACTATGCAGCCTGCGCAGCTCAAGAAGGCAGCCAACCTAATGGAGGCGGTGGAGGAGCTGCCTGCCATCCAAGCCCTGACCTCAGCGCAAAGTGCACGGATCGTGCGAGGTGGTCGGCTTTCCTTGCTTTTTGCGCCCATCTGCCTCTTAGCCCCACATGCCTCCCTTTGTTTGAGTCTTTCTGCGCCCTGTTCGGTTGATTTTGCCAAGCTCATAGTGCTGCGCCGAGGATTTCCCACCCTCACCACCCAAAAGACCTTAATTAAGGTTTCCAACCTTATTTAAGTTTATCAACCTTAAAAAAACTCCTTAATTAAAGGCTTTAGTCCTTATTTAAAGTCTTTTTCTTGAAAACACATACAAAAGTCCTTATTTAAGGTCTTTTTTTAAGGTTGAATCCAACATTTAAGGACTTTAGTCCTTAATTAGAGGGTTTTCATTTTAAGGTGTTTTTTCTTAGTTAATGTGTGTTTCAAAAGGAGAAGCTTGCATGCGCTTCTCCTGATCTTTTTTTTCAAAATGGGAGAACGAACGTGCTTTCTCCTGTAGACAAACTGCTGCAGCAAGTTCATGCATGGCTTCATGCGCGCTCGAACCTTCAAGGCAGCGCCTCGATCCAAACAGCTCCTTTTTTTCTCACACAGCTGGCACATCGTGTCGGCACAATACATTCTCGGCGGTTGAAGTCACAGACTTTGGCCCTCCCCTCCTCCTCCCCATCAGGGCCAGAGCCCCTCCAAAATCCTCATCCCGATATGTCCACGTCAAACTGGGATTGGAGGCAGCCATCTCGCACATTTCTTGGAACAAATGCAATTTTGGTTTCAGCCTCCACTGCGCGTGATCAGAGTCATGGACCAAAGCTGCGTACAAAGTGCAAAATTTCCGACAATGTTCTTTCAGTACTGCTATGGAAAAATTCTGATGATCCAAGCATTCATAGCATCGCGACAGGTGCCCAGCTGCCGCCTTCAAACTTGACTCCCACACATTGTCATCCCTGCAGTACTCTTGGGCCAGGAAGTTGACAAAAGGCACAGTCGCCCTGACTTGAGCCGCTCCCCCTCTGAGCTTGGGGGGGTTGCTGGCTTTCTTCTGCAGCATGGTGGCGGTGAGGTTGGCAAGCCTGTCCTTGGTGCCATTGTCCTTGTACCATGTCTGGAGCTTCAAAAATAAATCTCTGCATTGCTCGTCTTTGTTGGTGCCTCGCATCTTTGGTAGCAAGGAAGAAAGAAAACTCCCACAAAAGTCTGCTGCAACTCCTTTGTCCACTGCGTGCAACCAATCGATTTG
Organism: Effrenium voratum; assembly: GCA_963377175.1. NCBI lineage: Eukaryota > Dinophyceae > Suessiales > Symbiodiniaceae > Effrenium > Effrenium voratum. The sequence continues at coordinate 425,598 of CAUJNA010001624.1, read as the reverse complement.
AAAGATAGAAATATCAACAAACGGGCAGCCCATGATAGGAGAGGTTGATCTCTCAAGTTCTGCTTGCCTCGTCATAAACTGCCAATGGGAAAGGCGGTGCTGCGGCATCCTCCAAAATGCTTGGTCATCACAGAGATGGATGCGGTCAGGAGTCATGGTGCACCTCCAACAGCAGCCGCTCAATTGTTTCCAGCCGGGCAGCCTGAACAATTCCTTGTAGCAAGCCCAGTCGCCGCGAACCTCAGCAAGGATTGCCCTGACATAGAGGGTTTGGCCAGCCAGCTTCTTCCTCACCGCATCTTTGGCGGCAAAAGGAGACCCGTCGTGTCTCCTGCTGGGGTATACGCCAGAAAATAAAATCTCAAAACTCCACTTCAAAATATTGAAGATACAGTCAAAGGTGGCGTGCTTGATCACAAAAGATTTGTCAATGACCGTGATCGGCAGCCGCATGTTCTTCCATTCTGGGACGCCTGGGAAATTTAAGGCAACAACTTCCAGCGAAGAACTCTTGTCCCAGTTGTAAGGGACGCCGTCGCACCACAGACCGCAACCCAATAGGTGGCTCCAGCCTGAGCTTCCACCTTGGTCACGCGGGCAGCCGTGTCAACGGACATTCCGCCTTTGTCCAAAAAATTCTCCAACGAAGACCACTTCGCAATATAACCCACCAGCTCATGTGGCAACCACATAGGCAAGAGCTTGTGAACTGCTGCCTTCTTTTTGGGGTCCCAGACCTCAACAGATACAAAATAGGGCTTGGGCCAATTGGAATATCTCACAAGTTTCCTTTGCAAGTCCCGCTTATGATGCCCAGCGGATGGCTTAAAAGAATGCAAATCTCCAGTGTGCGCACTGCCGGCTGCCTCTGCATCCTGTAGCAAGCTGGACGCTCGCTCTGCGCTGACTTGGTTGGTAAAATACAAATCCTCAATGTTGGTTCTCAGCCTCTTCTCTTTGGGCTGGTCAGAATATTTTGGAAGGCTTCTTTTGGAAAACATTGACTCTACCATCCACAAGCAATTGCAAAACCAAAGGGCCAGCATCCATTTGGCAAGGCAAGCCATTTTGCTGACAAGAAAAAACTCAGAAGGCGTCAAGGGTGCAAGTTTGAACCGAGAAGCTTTAGAGCCTCACATGCGCAAGCGTGATCAGAAAAGCAAGCTCCGAAGGCACTTCTTTTGCGCTCAAAAAAAACTGTGCTCAATTGCGCCTCTAGTGAGGCACAAAGAGAACCCATTGCGCAAACTAGCACTCACTAGTTCTCAGCAGTCAAGAGCTGGGCCTTCTTCTTCCAAGTCTTTGCCGCGTCCAAAAGGACGTCCAAATCGGCGCTTTTGTCCTCAATGGATCTGCCTACTGCAGTGCTGCATTTTGTTTTGCAAGCATGTGTCTGCCATCCATGTGTCTCAGTGATCTTGGCCTTGCTTTGAGGCACCCAGAGTTGGCTCCCAGTTGTCACAGCCACAGCATTCCAGGTCTTGCAGTGTAGCCCCCGACCCAAATGCGCAACCCCCTTCTTTTTTGTTGGAAGGGAGATCAAGACACAGGAGAGTCTGAATGACTTTCCTTTTCTTAGGAAGACTTTGAAAAGAATGAGGATATTTAAAAGTTTAAAAAAGTTTAAATTTTAAACTTTTTTAACTTTTTTAAACTTTGCTTTTCCTTTAAAAGTAAAGGAAACACAAAGTTTAAAAAAGTTAAAAAAAGTTTAAAATTTAAACTTTTTTAAACTTGTTGGGGTTGAGTTGGGAAGTTTTCAGGAAATTTCTCAACCGTAAAAAGGAGACCAGTTTGATCTCCTGACGGTACCCCAAAGCCAAGCCAATCCAAAACCTGCAGATTAGAGTGGATATGCAACTTCAGATGGCAATGCTGCAAGGCCAGTTTTTTCCAGGCTCACACATCCAGGCTTCGGTGCAAATCCTAGTGCCTCTGGCACAGAGCAACTCCAGATACCACATCTTGGGGTTTGCACAAAAACGGCCTGTCACAGATTGCCTCTCACTCCTTGCCTTCGCCAGATGGGTCAGCTGGATCCACCGGAGCTCCACCATCCACAGGAGCTGGATCCACAGCAGCTCCACATGGGCTGGATCCACAGGCTAGGCCTGTTGGGGCTGGAGGCATTGTAGGGAATGGTGGGGCAGCTCCGCCCACCACTCCAGCAAATTGTGGTAGTTGTGGCAGATTGGCAGGCATCGGTGCCTGGCAAGGAGATGCAAAAATATGTTGAAATGAGGCTGGTAATGCAAACACAAAAAAAGAAGCCAGAAGTAAAACCATACTTTTCTGGCCAGAAGACTGGCTGCCCAGGTGCAATGGGAGCGGGGTTGGTAGGAGTTCTCACTCCCAGAGCCTGAGCTGGATGCTACCTGAAAAAATGAGGCTAGTCTATGGAATGGTAATCTACAAAAAAAACTGATATATGGTTTACATTACAAAATCTGACAAAAAGGAGACCAAGAGTCTCCTACCTTGTTTGTGCCAAGGAGCCTGTAACAAGGAGGCCAACTGCCCATCAGCTGCAGCACCCTGGCCCACATTGACGTTGATCACCTGGACGTTGATGGATGGCGGCTGCTGAGGCTGCTGGATAGGCACCACACCATGCCAGTTTCCCACGTTGGGCATCAAGTTCCTGGAAGGACCAGCCACAGCCTCAGGCCCACTTCCCTGCGTAAAGGCTGCAGGCACTGATGCTCGGCTGAAGGCAGCAGGCACCCTGAATCCTCCACCAGGGCGGCGACGGGCATAGGCCGCAGGTGGCAAATACCAAAGAGGTGATGTAACAAAAAATGAGACTACAAAAAAAGGAGATCGCATGTAGTCTCCTAGATATTGGATTGGACAAGGGTCATGGGGCACAGTCGCATACTGGGTGCCAGTTGGCCTTGAAGAACTGGCCATGCCACTCCTGGCCCTCTGCTGCCACCAGATCTTCCTGGACTTCCCCTTGGACCGGTTGGGATTCTGCTTCACCTTCTTGGCCCCAGGCTTGGCAGCAGCCTTCTGGGCAGCCCAGGCCCTGGCCTGCTTGATCATTTTCACCATGCCCTCCCGGTCGCCCTGCCAGGACTTGCTCTGCTTCTTGCCCTTGGCATGGTACTGCCATTCACGGACGTGCACGTAGTAGAGTTTCTTACTGGCAGGGCATAATACAAAAAAAAAAAGATCCATATTGTTGGTGGCAGGCCTGGCCTGACAAAAAAAGGAGACAAAGTGTCTCCTGGTGAGAGGGATTACCTTGTATGTATGGGAAAAATAAAAAGACGACAAAATGCTGATAGAAAAACTCTGGTGCGTTGAAAACGTATTAAACACCCCGCTACAGTGTCGCACATGGGATTGCAGCAGCCTCCTTTGCGGAGGTAGGAGCGGGCGTGGCACTTGGCGCACTCTCGAAGAAACGAGCTCTCAAAGGGAAGGAGCTCCACTTCATCATCCTCCTCCATGGGCTCCTCCTCCTCCCCTTCCTCATCCACAAGGTCCACCTTGGGAGGAGGCCCATCATCCTTGGCCATGGGCAGGGCCTTATCCCCTGCATGAGCCATGGCAGACAGGCAGCACTAGCACCAAAGCAAACCTAGCTGCTCAAAGCTTGAAATGGTGGAAAAAACGCACAAACGACATGTGCAAAAACACTCATGCAGTGCTTCTTGGCGCCCCTTGCAAACATAAACCCATCCCTTTGTGAGGTAGGGGTCTTTCCTTTTCCCCTTTTCTCCCCCCCCAGAACCCCAATACCCTAGCAGTTGAAGAAACACTTGTGTTTGAGCGCTCGTTTCACATCTGCTCCCTAGCCCACTGCTTGACCTGGTCTTCTGATTGCCCTGCTTCCAGCTTGGCAATGGCCTGGTCGGCAATGGCTGAAACTTGGTCTTTCGAAAGGGTGCTACTTTTCAATTGAAAAATCTGCTTCTTTGCCAAAAAATGCCTGATGGCAAAAGCCCCTGAGTTCTTATAATACATCTTACTGTATTGGTTGGGGGCAGGAGGCTCAGCATCTGAGGAAGCAGCACAGCAGCCAAGAAAGATCAATGCAAGAACAGCAGCCAAGCTTCCAAGGAAGGAGGCGGTTGCCTCCTGTGAAAAAAGTGAAAGAGGTTGCAAAAAATGCCTTAATTAAGGAAAACCAACCTTAAAAAAAAGACCTTAATTAAGGAAAAAGACCTTAAATAAGGTAGTAAAAAAAGACCTTAATTAAGATAAGGTCTTTTGGGAGGTGAGGGCAGGTCAGGACGGGGCCCGGCCGATGGAGGAGAAACTGGCAATGGCGATTGCAAAGCTGGATTGCAAGGCGGGCTGTATTAAACACAGGTCACACAACCTTCCAGGCTTCCAGTTTCCGACTTCGCTGATTGCTGCTTTTTTGAGCCATGCGATTGCCGTTACCTTTTTCTCCCGAAAGCGTCAGCGAAGGGTTCTTTGGGAGAAAACGGCTGAAGCGGTTCCTGGTTGCACAGCCTTCCCAAGCAGCCCAGCTCACACAGCGTGACTTACGCAGCCGAGTTTACGCAGCCTAGCCTACGTAGCCTGGCTTACGCAGCCTGCCTTAGCAGCTCGGCTTAGTAGCCTCGCTTACGCAGCCCAGCCTACGTAGCCTGGCTTACGCAGCCTGCCTTACGCCGCTCGGCTTAGTAGCCTCGCTTATGCAGCCCAGCCCACGCAGCCTAGCCTACGCACGTTGACTAACCATGCAGTTAGCAGAAACGACCTCTGCGGAACCGCGCAAGGCAGTTTGTTTGTTTGCTTGCTTGCTTGTTTGCTTGCTTGCTTGCTTGCTTGCTTGTGCGTGTCTGTTTGCTGTTGTCTGACAGTGACATGCGAGCAAGCGCAAACGCAGCCTTGCACCTTGCACTTTGCACCTCGTACAAGCTCCTAAGTGCATGTTGCTCTGTGCAAGTTGCTCAGCGCATGTTGCTTTGCGCAAGAGCTCTGTGCAAGTCTGCTACTGCATGTGCTGCTCCGCGCGTGTTGCTGTGTGTGTGCTCCGCGCAAGTGTTTCTATGAAAGTTGATCTGTGCAAGTGTGCAGTTCGCTCTGCGCCAGTTGCTCAGCGCATGTTGCGTGCAGGTGCTCTGTGCGAGCGCACTAGGCAAATTGCTTAGCGCATGCTGCTTTGCACTTTTGTCTTACCGGAGTAGTGAGGGCGGGCAGACCTGTTCAGTCTTGCGCAGCCTTTTCGGCATTTTTCCAACAACGCGCACAGGAGGATGCTTCTCTTCTGGTGGCTTTGGGAAGCAAAGCCAGCGACGAGCAGATTTGCAAGACAGCGAAGTGCGCCATGGCTTATGCCACCAAGGGAACCCTGTCTTGACAGAGCTTGCAATCCCTGTTTCCCTCCTATTTTGGGTAGAACAAGGCTGCCTATTGGAGCCTGCCAGGGTCGGGGGGGTCCTTTGCCTGCTTCGATTCAGCTGGAAAACCCATGACGCAAACGGAAGACCTTTCCAGGCCCAAAAAAACTGAACGTCAACTTGCTATCTCATGGAAGAAACACGTCTTCCCAAATCGTGGACCGTGTGCCCACACACACAGATTCAGTCCACCAGGCTTTGCTGCAGTAGCAGCTTTGGTTGCCGACGACAGAAGCCAGCTGACTGCAGAAGCATCAGACGCCATCGAGCATGTGTCTTTGGCAAGGAGCTCATGGTCCAAGCTATTGTCCAAGCAGCTGGACATTTCTGGCCTGCAGGTCCGGTTTGCAGAGCAGAAGGTCCAGCTGGCGCAGCTTGCGCAGCATGAGGCGCTCCGCGAGAAGCTGCAAAAGGCCTTCAAAGACTTGGAGTCACAGAGTGGCTTGGATGCCGAGCAAGACCGGGATCTTCTGGGCGATATTGCAGCGGCGGCGCCCTTGTTGCAGCCCTTGCCGCCTGACTTGGAAGCTCTCCTGGAACGCCTCAAGTCCAAGATCCAGGCGCAACAGGAGACTGTGCTGCTTGAAGCACTGGAAGGCTTGAAGTCCTCGGGCGACGCGACGGCGGCGGTGTGGAGCCCCTGGAAGAGTGACAAGGTAGAGACCCTGAAGAAGCAGCTCAGCAACGCGCAGATGTTTATGACGGAGGCCCGCAGGCTTGCAAAAGCAGACCAGCCGGAAGATGAAGCCATTCGATGTTTCTGCAAGGCGGCGAGTCTCGTAAGGTGGCTGCCAGAGTGTCTTCAGGAAGAGCGGCGCGGACTTGAAGAGGCTGCCATCCGGCTTGAACAGAAGTTCATGCAGGAGCAGGACCAGACACTATACAAGTTGTTTGAACGGTGTGAGATACTAATTGCCGCGGTGGACTTGGTGGGGAAGTCATGAACAAGATCAGAAAGGAAGAAGCTGAGAGCAGCGCGGGGGTTGAGAGGGTGGCCCAGTTCCCGGAGGTGGAGTTGCAGAAGCTGGTTGAGTGGACTGCCGCGACAAGCCTGGTTTCTGGCTCTGAAGCCACTGCCAAGCGCCGCTCTTCCCAGTTGTGGAGGCATGTGGAGCTGCTGCAGCGGCTTCTGAAGAACCTCAGCTGCTTCGACTTGGACTTGAAGCGTGATGGCAATGGTCCCGTCCCGCAGGCAACGGGCCTCCCTCCGTTGCTGGAAGCGCTGTGCTCAGCAGGCCATCGGGGGGGCTGCGCTGTAGCATTTGGGGGGTGGCATGCTTTGGGGACCGTTCTGCGTTGCCGCGCTTGCCAGGCACCGCTGGTGATGAGCCAGCTTTGGAGACTTCCGGCTGTAAGTGGTGCATAGAGCTGGACGGCTCGATAAGCGCGGACCACTGCTTGGGAGGAGGCTTGCCAGTCCTCCTTGGCCGGAAGTTCGTCATGTTTTTCCAGGACAGATCTTAATGGGTTGGCTTGAATAAATGCGCGGAGCTTTTCCTTCAGTTTTTGAAAGCTAGGGTTGGCATCGGTGAAAGGCAGTGGGCGGGCTGCGTTCCAAGCAGGGCAGCTTGCCCCAGCAAAAGTGGGTCTGACTTCAACGCATCATTTGCCTAGGAGTTTAAGAATCTCCTTTGCAGCCGAGTGCGGCCCATCCTTGATGCCTTCGAGACCAGGACGGTCAGCCGTTTGTTTGGCGTTGAAGGGCAAGCCCCCAAACAGGAAACCTTTGCTTGGCTTTGTAGCAGCCATTACCTTTGCAAAGGGGGGGGCCGCTTGAGAAATGACCCCACTGCGCGCCTGCGCCACTCACTACGCAGTGGCAGGGGACTGCTTCCGCTAGCCAGAGCGGGTTTGCGGTCTTTTGGCTGCGCCACAAGCGACAACAAGTGGCTAATTAGTGTTTGTGAATTGTTGGTTTGAAGCTTGGGCCCCAAAATTGGAATCCCTTGCTTGGCCTTGTAACAGCCCGTTGCCATTGCAAAGGAGACCGCTCACGAAAAGGCCTTCCAGGTGGAGTTGCACACCCCCAGCCTGTGTTGTGGCAGTGGAAAGTAGTTGCTGCAGCGGTTGTTGTCTGACATGGGACTTGCGTTGGCAGTTTGGATGTTTGCAAGTGCCTTTTCTTGTGGCCATTGGGGATCTGTCTGGACCAATGGGGTAAAATGGGCTCACAAGGTCTAAGTCTAATGGCTCGCCAGGTCTAAGTCTAATTACTGCGGATATGTCAAAACGAAATGGGTTCATTTTCTTGCGGGTGTTGTGTACAGGGCGCACCTTGAAACCAGCCATTTCGAAGGAACAGTTGGGTGGGCTTTCAATCGCCAACTCCGGTCCTTATCGCTTTTGTTGCTGGAAGGCGACGCATAGCCATCTAGGGCTTTCCAACGTAAGTGCAAGGTTCGGGCGGAACATGTCATCCAGGTCGCTCTCCAGTTAGGGACGCCGTTTGTGATGCTGTTTATTGTTGGGATTTTCCGCTCATTTTGGGTCGGTGAATTCATATCAGGTCAACCCGGGTCCCATCCCAACCCTTTCGGGGAAGCGAGACGCCTACGCTGTCCACCACGCCAGGACGTCAGCGGTCGTGGCAGATGTCACGACGTGGATCCAGAAAGAGTGAGAAGGTGTGGACGTAGCCGCGTGGCTTTAACTTGACGCTTGAGCTAGGTGTGGACGAAGCCTCCCCATTCCTTTTACTGCTTTTCGAGGGAATTGCGTGCATGCCCATTGAGCGCTTCAGGTAATGTGGGGTACTGACTAATAGAGGGCGGGCCCCTCCCTTTCTCCCCGAAACAATGCAGGAGCCTGAATTGCGGAAAAAACAAGGTATACGGCGTTAATTTTTACACCACAGCTGATTTTCGGAATGGCTGAAGCATTATTGCCACTTGAACAAGCAAAAGCATGCGGACCTGCTGGCTTAGATTTGGAGGCCCTGGCATAAAATATAGAACTCCGACCCCCCAAAAACAATGCCCCATATTCCAAGCAAGTAGAAGCGTTTTCCATAAATCCGGATCTCTCTTCGATAATCGGCGCCCTGCAGCAGTCAAAAGCTTCGAAGTGTGTCTTTCTCTTTCTCTTTCTCTTTTCATTGTTTTTTTCTCGTTCGCTTTCACTTTCGCTCTTTCTCTTTCCTTTCTCTGTTCTTTTTCTTTCTCTTTCTCTTTCTCTTTCTCTTTTCTTTCTTTGTCTCTTTCCCTTCTCTTTTCTCTTTCCTTTCTTTTTCTCTTTCTCTTTCTCTTTCTCTTTCTCTTTCTCTTTCTCTTTCTCTCTCTCTCTCTCTTTCTCTTTCTCTTTTTCTTTTTGTCTGTTTCTCTTTCTTCCTACCTCTGCCACGAAATCTGTACCGTGCCTTGCGAAAGCGCTGCGCCTTTCAGGAGTTCCCTGACATTGGGGAGTTTGCTGCGGAGCTAAATTCCGTAGTCCAGCTGGACCAGAGCCTTGCTTTGCTGGAGCCAACCCTGGGCGGGCCTCGAGCCAACGCACAGGCCCTGTCGCAGCGTGGCGGCGTTTTGATGGCGAAGAGCTGCGCAGAGGTGCTGGCTCTTCCTTCGGAAAAGCAGGGGCGAGCAGCAGCGGCCGCAATGAAGAGCTACGCGTCGATGAAGCCGAAGCCAGCGGCGTTGCAAGGATACGAGTACCTCCAGGACTGATGCGCTCAGGGTTTGCTGCTCTGGCCGAGCTGCTTTGCAGAAGCTTTTGTTTTGCAGGAGCGGGTGGCTGCGCTTGCCAAGGGGCGCGTGTCGGCGGGCGAAAGCAAGAGAGGCACGAAACGACAGGTCACTGGCTGCACCCAGCTAAGGTGTTGAGCTTTGCCTGGCCGGTCTTTTTGGCCGCTTCCCCTTTCTGCTTGCCAAGATGTCTTACAGTGTCCCATGTCCAGTTTTGTCCTGCGAGCTGCTCAACCCGCCAAGGCAGACGGCGATGATGACGGTGTGGCTGTCAAGGAGCCCAAGCCCAAGGCCCCACTGAGCCAGTTGTGTGAGGCCCTCCATAGGCAGCGCGTAAGTGAGCCCTCTGTGGACTTTAGGTGGCTCGGGTCGCTCTCGCTGTGGCGCGGTGCAAATTACAAACGTCAAAGTACAGGACCAGCAAAGATACTCTTGCAAGAGATCTTGTGTATCCTGACAGAGAAGTTCAATATGTAGAGGATCCTGTCATGGATCCTCTTGCCAAGAGATTCTACCAAGAGATCCTGTCCAGAGATGCGTGCGCAGATCTTGCCAAGAGATCCTACCCACACATCTTGCGCAGGGATCTTGTCAAGGATGCTCCCTATAGATCTTGAACTTGAACAGAAGAACACCGTAGAGGGTTGGCTAAAAAGAGATCCTACCCAGAGATCCTGCAAAGATCTTCCACAGATATCTTGCGCTGGTCCTGTATAGAGATCCACTCAACAGATCTTGCGCAGGACCTGCCAAGGTTTCATGTCGAGGCATCTTGTAGAGGACGCTCTTTACAGATTGTAGAAGGTTCTCTCAGAGATCCTGCGCGCAGATCTTGCCAAGAGATCCTATCAAGAGACCCTATCCACAGATCCCGCAAAGATCCTTCCACAGAGATCTCGTCCAGGAATTTCCAGAAACTGTTGCTCTTGCAACCTCCTACCATTTTACATGTTACCTCACCTGGACCTGTTGTGTGTTTAAGATATGGTTCGCTTTTCTATGTTCATACCTCCCCCCAACGTCTCTCGTCTGGCCAAGTGAGAAGCCTTCTGTTGCGACTTGCAACCCATTTGCAAATGAGCAAGTTGGAAGAACATCGAGTCGAGGGCAACCCATTTTGGCCTTGTTCCTTTTGTTAGCCACAGGTGGGACCGGGTTGACGAACGCGTGGGAGTTTTACTTGAACCACCTTCGGATCCAATGAATCTCCGGCTTTGGATTCAAGCCATCAAACACATATGATGCCCGAAAAGACATGTTGAGTATTGACAAGAGCACTGCGTAGCTCCTTGACGCTGGGGCCGAGCTGCGATGGCAAAGGCAAAGGCAGCTGGGAAGAGCCAGGGAAAAGCCGCTGCGAAACCAAAAGCGAAGCCTAAGCCAAAGGCCAAAGCTTCAGAAGCAGCTCCCAAGAAGCGCGCCAGGAAGCAGAAGGCGCCTCGCTCTGAAAAGAGGGACAGCTCGAGCCGGAATGTTTTGGGCGGTTGCTGAGGATATCGATCGATTTTGTCTCTGGCACCTTGCTTTTGGCCCCTTGCCTGAGTTGGAAAGCCAAGGCAGAGGATGAAGAGGACCTCTGAGGCATTTCCAATTTGGAGTTTTGCGCTTGCCAAAAAAAGCCCGAGGCACAGGTTGAGATTTCAATGGGTCCATGGAAGGAGGAGGAGAGTACCATTCCCAGTATGCATGTGTGTCATATAGTCTCGCTGCGCGCTATTATCTCACTGATATCAAGATATCAATCGGGGACCCCCGGGCCTTTCAAATGTGTTTCAGCGTGCAGTGTTTGAGATAATATACGCATTTATATAATAGAGTCAACTTTGCTCGGCTGCTGGATTATGGGCGACCTACGGACAATGCGTAATGCAAATTTCCTTCAAAAACAGCAACTCTCCCAGAGAAAATGGGTCCAATATTGCGCGTTCCTCACGTAGACATGAGCCAGCATCAGGCATACTGTGGTTGGTGGCTCCCAGCCAACCAAAGCGACTGTTCTTGTGATGCTTTGTGATGCTTGCCGATGGACGCACTATGTTTCTTGCATTTGCTTCGGGTGACTCCTTGGTTTTGCCCAGTTGGTTTCAAAGGGAAGTGGGGATGGCGAGTAAATGTTCATGGAGCCACCCTGTAACCCTCATTTCCCCGATTTCCTCCAGGCCGACCTTAGGATCTTATGTTTGGGTTTCGGGGGGAGGGTTGGGAACCTATGAAGTTCTTTCGTTTCCGATGCTAAATAGCCTAGAGGCTGGAGGGTCCACCAAGGAACCCTTTAGGTTGACAGTTCTTTGGGGTTCAAAGGGCTGGCTATTTAAACAATTGTTATTATTCCAGACACTCCATTCACACCCAGTCCGTTCAGAGCCTGCTGCGCAAAATGGTCAGGCAGTTTTGGGCTTGAGTTTGGACCCTTGTGGGTTCCAAACATGGGGTGCTCCTTGGTCCTTGAACAAATATCCCTTAGAAGGGCTCAGTTGGTAGGTTCATGGCTGCCAGTGTTTTCCTTCAACCTCCAACGCTGTGCGAAGGTGAGGAACCCGTTTAAGATGGCCGTTGCTGCTTTGGTTTTGATGCTACTTCCCTCCAAGTGGCGCCCCATGTGAGCAACTCTGAGTTATTGTTGTTTGAACTGGTGTAACTCAGAGCAGGCCGCTTGGGGTCACCCCCTTGGAATAACCCTCTCGCCGCCAGCTCGCGGAGGTACGGCAGCAGCTTGGAGCTGGTTTCACCAGCCGAATCTTCAAAATCTACGCAGCGATCGACGGCTGCGTTGCTCCATGTTTTCCTCAAGATGAACATCTTGATGACATAAAATTTTGCGAAGTCACCGACCGAGGTTTTGCGCACACCCCCCCAATGATAACCTCTCACTTCCCAAAGGAACCAAATGCAACCTTGTTGTGTGAGCGTCCCAGCTGTAGCAGCCCTTGTTCTGCATCACCACCCCGAATATTTGAGGTGAGCCCTAGTTTGTTTTTGCCCCGCTTCCTACATCTATCATACACGTCAAGAGCTTGCGTATACTCTATTCGACGACTCTAAACATCAATCCCAACTTGCCAGAGCCAAAGCCTTGTTCGTACACTTGTCACCCAATGTAGGCCAAGGTTGTGCAGGTCTCAGGGCTCAGGGCAGCCAAAAGGTCCGGGCGATCATCTGTGCTACCCGAAACTAGGGGGTATAGAAACCATACGCGAGACAACCCTCAAATAAGATGAATGATTTGTTTTTCATAATGTGCATTGTCTGCTCTTTGAACAAATGTTAGATTTCTTGTGTTTAGATAAATTTGATTTGCTTGATATCGTCCTTCCACAGTCCTTGCAGATGAAAGACTGTTTTTGGTTTTGTTGTAGTAATTCTGGTGGTAGGTCTTCTGGTCGTCCCTCCACCTCACGGATTGCTCACTGTCCTCGCTTGAAGTCTGGTTCTGTTCGCTTATCATCTGTAAGACTAAGTCGTTTTCTGCTTTCATCAGTTCAACCATCATATCAAATTCGTCATTTGTTATTCTCTGTTTTCTATTACCATTAATGAAAATTCCTGTCATTTTACTATATTAGGGCGTTTTCTCTTTAAGTAGTTTTATTTTTTCTTTTTACCGCGGCTACTTTTGGTGTTTGTGCTTTCTGGGCTTCTGCTCCTGCTTCTTGTTTCCATTTGTTCCCTCGTCCATTCACTACCTCTTGCTATTTCTTGGTGAGTTACTCCTGCTTCTTGTTTCCAGTTGTCTTCTGTTCATTTGATTACCTCTTGTTTTTTCTGGTGAGTGACTTTTGCTTCTTGCTTCTACCTGTCGTCTTGACCATAATGATGCCCTCGGTTGTTCTTCTTCCTGTTCTCTTGATTGTTCTGATGGTGTGGATGTCTTCTTGTCACGTTTGAATAGTTCAAATATGATCTTGTCTTCTCCACCTAAAAATATGTTTCTTAACGACTTTATTTCTCGGCTTTCCTCTTTCTTCTCTTCCTCTTTCACGGTTGATGCTGACGATGATGACGTTAAATGAAGACTTTGTAAATCTTCCTGCTTTTCATCAGACTGTTCCAATTATCTTTTACATCTTTTGGTTCATCTGACTTTTTATTGTCCTCAGTCTTGTCTGAAATTGCATTACTATAAATTCATCAGCAACATATTTTGCTACATATCGTGTTGTGTGTGCGTCTGCCTCGTTGTTTTCATACAACTGTGATGTCGGTGCTACTTCATCAAATATATCAGGAAACAATTCGTGTTGAAGAATTTGTTTATCAGTTTGAACCCTAGCATTCAACCGTAGTCTCCTATCGTATTTTGAAAGGTCAAAATCGTCAAAATCTATATTGTTAATTGATGTGTCAAATGTCTGTCTTTCGGGGATGATTTCAATTTTTAATCTGTGTGTCATCGCTTCTTTCAGCATTTCATCAAAAGTAGGGCGTCGGCGTAACCCAAAATATTTATCAGTCATATGACATATTATAGATTATGTTTATGCTCCTTCTGGCATTTCTTTTGGTATTCCAAATGAACCGTCCATCAAGTTTTGACTATCTTCTTTTTCCTTAACTGAGTAATGCACTTTATCATTGTAAAACCTTACGAATTTCAATCTGTGTTCCTTCTTTATAAAATCACCATCGCTATTAATTAAAGCATTATATATTTCAGTGAATTCTTCATAAACACTGTCTTTAATCTTTCAAAATCCTTTCAGTCTGTCCATGACTTCTTTCATCTCTTCTGGTCTGCTTGCAAGATAAGCGGGTGTTAGTTCAGACGTTCTTTTCTTAAACTCGTTGTAACCATAAGCGTCTTCTGCTTTTGTTTCTTCTTCAAAAAGTGGGTCGTCTTCTCGTTCATCTTCTTCTTCACCTTCCTCTAATGGTTCTAATTCTGGCATTTCATCAGCGGACACCATTGAATGAACTTCTACACCGGCAGGATATGAACTCTTTGAAACAGCACTTGCCATTTCTTCATCATTCGTTCTGCAAGTTCTTCTTTCTGTTTGTTTGTTTCCATCAGTCTTTCTTGAATGAAAGACAGGTGTTGTTTCAGTGTGTCAGCAAGTTTCAGGTCATCACCAAGTTTAGCTCTCACACTGCCACCGTCCGACATTGCTCCTTTCATAGCTTCTTCTCTTCGGTTCAGTTCTTGTTTCTTTTGAATATCTAAGGCGTCTTTATTATCAAATTGAATACCCGTATTGGTTTAATCTGTATCTTGTCGCTTTTCTGTCTGTTGCATTTTCAACTGATGGGCGGTTCTCATCACTTACCAAAGTTAATTTAACAATTCATCATAAGAAGGTCTCAAATGTAATTGTGATTTCAATGACCCTACTTTTACCGGTCCTACTGTATTCAATCTATTCAGTGATTTAGTCACAGTATATTATTTTTAGAAAATAAATTGATCAGAGATATTCTTAATCATTTATTCTAAATGTTTCTTTCTTACTGTTAGTTGTTCTTTTGTCTGTATTCCGTCTGGTGACCGTGTGTTTTCTAATATGTTTCTTATTCTGTCTAACTCCTTTCTGTAAGTTTCGGTTCTGTTGCTTTCAGCTAAATCATTTCTATGCTTTATTACTGCTCCCTGTGATTGTCTCGCTTCCAGTGTGTCCTTCAACTGTTTAAAATGATTCATTCTTGAAGCAACTCCCCATAAATCTGAAACATCGTAATGACGTTCTACTTGTGGTGCCCTTTTGAATTCTACATTTCTATGACTTTTCATAAGCATGATTAATATATATATATATATATATTATAATTAGATTATTATTTAAATCATTGACGATAATTTGTTTATTTTTCTTGTTTATCTTGTTTTTTCTTTTGTTTCAGTTCTTCATAATGTTGGTTTAATAATTATGTTGCTGTGGGTTTCTTAATGGTTTCTTTAATCACTTCTTGTTTAATCTCATTCTGAATTTCTTCTTTTACTTCTGGTTGAATATTTCTAATATTCTTTTGTGGATTGACTGGTACTAACTCAGTAGGTAGGTACTCCCTTGCAATTTTTGGGGTGTGAGTGTCTCAAACTTTTCAACGTCATCTTTTTAGAGCAATGTTCGCATTGAACTAATTCAACTTCTTTTTTAGTTCTTGGTAATGCTTTTGCTTTTGCTTTTGGCTCAGGTTTTACCTCGTGTTCTTCTGGTTTAACTTCTTCTGGTGTTGATTCTTCATTAACTGTTTCATTTTGTTCGACAACCTCATTATTAATAGGGGTTTCTCCATCTGCTTTAGTTTCATTATTAACATCTACTACCTCAACACTTGTCATATAATATATATAGATGCTCCATATGGAAAATACATATATATATATATATATTATTGAAATAGAATCACTTCTTAACAAACAATAATGAAAATGAACAATTAACCCCATTCAAATTAATTTCGTTGCCTAATGAATTAGAAAGCCAAATGACACATCCAAGTAATCTAAGGGGTTCATCTCATTGTCAAAAAGACTTCCTGCGTGTGGTGCAGTGACTGGCACTTTCTTAACAACTGTGCTATCGCCCGTTCTTAAATTTACTTGAATATAATTAGACAATTGAGAAGAATGAATATAAATATTTCTAATGGGTTGAAGATTAACGAAACCAGAAACATAAGGATTATTATATTGATAAACTGCCATTTGATAATGTCCTAAAACTTCATTAACAGACTGCAAGTTATTAGCAATAAAACTTCCATTCCACATATAATCAGCATATATTATTTTTATTTTTCATCAGTTAATACTGCAAATTGTCTATCGACATAGTTTGAAGAAATCGTTATTTTATTAGTTTTACACTGTAAGTAACTTCATAAGTATTTGAGAAGTTAGTATTATCTACAACATGGTTTATTTTTGCTTTTAATTCTGTCGCTAGTTCTGTACCAGTACATACTCCTTCGTCCAATTGTAATGCTAAATAATGGACATTTGTGATATCTTCATCTGGAACTAACGGGGAAGAATAAAAGTATACTATATTATTTAATCCTGATTGTATTGAATACCAAGAGTTAGGCAATGTTACTTTGTGAATGCTACTTTGTAATGTAGCAATGAACACCGTTATTAGCTTGTAATGTTTCTGGCAATTCAACTCTAAAATTTGATGATGAACCGCTAATCCTATGAGCACTGTCAATATAGACCTTCTTATATGTAAGCATTATTAATTAATTGAGACATTAATTTATATCTTTAATTATATGATTAACAATAGAAAGTTAATTTATGAAATGAATCATGGGAAAATTAAACATTATCAACCTTATAAGACAACAACTAAAATAACTGATGTTATGAAACAGACTGACAACATATTAAATAGAGCACTAGGATTAAGTAAAGCTTATGGTCATGGTAACGGTTTTTTTATATTGATGGCGATAAAATGTATGTAGCAGGAACATTTGGAAACTGAACGTTTGGAGGTGCTGTTAATGACATTCTGGCGGATGTAGGACTTCCGTTTAAACTGACAAAATACTCGCAACGATATGAAGACACATCAAAAGCACTGGATGAAAACAATGAAGTTAAACACCTTATAACACACAGTCTCGGTTCAAGTGTAGGGGCTCAAATAACAAAAGATTATCCTGAAAGAGAATTAACTTTAACCACTTATGGAGCGCCGTTTATATCACGAAGGTCTAAATTTACCGATGATTACATTAATCTTAGAAGTGTTTTAGACCCTGTCAGTATTGCTGACCGTGGTGCTAGAACTGTTTATACTGGTTCATTAAATCCATTTACTAACCACGATTACATAACTGGATACGGAGATAAGGGGCGTGATGTTTCAAGAAGTGTTGAACCTGTAAGAGAGATAATATAGTTAAATAAGCACTTAAATATGCAAATATGTAATATCATATATGTATAATCAGTTAAATCAAAACTTGACAGAAAGTGAAACAAAATATACACCATTAACAATTGAACAAAGATTAATGTATTTATATAGACATAATAAACGAACATATGTAAAATGTCAATGTGGATGTTTTATTATTAGGAGTATCAGAGTCAGACCTGACGATATTGATTATATCTGGATTATTTCAATTTATAATATGTTTCATAAGAATATGAATTTGGTTATTTCCTCATCAATGACAACAGAAACAAGTGTAATCACAGTCAATCAGACATTGGTGAAATAGTAAAAAGAAAACATATACAATTATTTTCATATTATAATCATGATACAGCAAAAGAAATATGACAATGAAACAACAGATGATATGATTAAGAATGAAAATGAAAAGTATAGGAAAAGTTCATATGATGAAATTAGAGAATTAGTAATGGAGAAAGAAAAGGGAATAATCCAGTTGAAGATAAGATTAAGAAAAGAAAATGGAAATATTTAAAAATAATAATTTTAATCAAAAGGATAATACGAAACTATTCAATTTGTAAAACATAATTCTTAATTATGTTTTAGAAATTAATGAAATTACATTTTTCTTCAATTTGTAAAACATATATAAAGTATGGTTTATATATGTTTTGTAAATGGATAAATGTATCAATTTAGTTTTAATTATTTCTAAATTAGATTATATATATAGCAATGGAAGCTTTTAGTGCTGAAGATATTCTAATTGACAACCTCTCATTCAAATTAAATAACGGTGCAAGTTATATAAATGAGCGTCGTAGCGTTTCGTTCTTCCCGTCTGGTTCAAATGTTTATATTCCTTCATCAGGTAATCGTGTATTGAAAATCGCTTTGAATTCCGAAGATAATAGTTGGTTAGACCCTCAATCAGTGATGGTTTATTTCAATGTTGAAAACAAGGATGCTACAAACAACAAACGGTTACGACCTCTGTCTCCTGCTTATTCCTTCTTTAGAAGAGCACGGTTAATTGCTGGTAATCAACTTGTTGAAGACATTGATTACTACAACAGAAATCATCAAATGATGAGTTGCTTAGTGTCTAAGGGTGCTCGTGATAATGAAGATGCCCAGAGTTTTGGTTATAGATTTGATGACGATTTAACACAAAGAGTAGCAAGCGCTACAACTGGTGCTATTGGAACTGCTTATGACAGTGGAACTATTCCGGGCTTTCAATCAAAAATGGTTGTAGGATTTAAACCAATGCTGGGTTTATTCAATCAATTTAAGTATATTCCTTTAAAAGCTTGTCCTCTTGTTTTAGAACTTGAACTGGTTTCAAACTTCCTTGATTGTATTGTTGAACCCGGTGTTTCTTCTGGTTTCCCTAGCAATGATGGCTCTGAAACTTACAAAAACACGAGCGGACAATTCGAACTAAATAATTGCTTCCTTGAATGTGATGTGGTGGGCCTTGATAATGATTTACATAATAAATATGTCGCCCATCTACTTGATGGAAAAGAATTGCCTATAACTTATAATACTTATATTTGTCAGTCTAATTCTGTTGTCGGTCAGTCATCCATTAATACAACTGTTGTTCGTTCTGTATCTAAACTTGCTGCAGCTTTCATCACGTTCGGTAAAGCAGACCTTACAGGAGCAAGCACGGAAGTTCATAAAGAATACAACTCCTATGAGTCGTATTACTTATACTGCCACTGGAAATTATGACCCTGACCTTGATTTAGAATTCCAATTACAACTCGGTTCAATACTATTTCCGGAAAATCCTTGTAAGAGCATAACACAAGCGTTCTATTATTTACGAAAAGCATTGAATTTTCCTTTATTTCATCAGCATCATTTATCTATTGAATTTAATCAGTATAAATCAAATAAGTTCATCTTTGCAATGAATATGGAAAAAGTGCCAGATAGTAGTTATACTGAGATAAATACCAAGTCAGGACAGCAACTATTAATTCGTGTCAATCCGTCTGGTTCTATGATTACTGCTTTGATGCCAGATTCAATTTACATAACATTAGTATCAGAACAAATATTAAGTATTAGAGACGCTGGAGTTCAGATACTTGGTTAAGAATAAGTAAAAATGAAAATATTAAAAATAAATGTTATCATTTTCTACTATCAATATTTAATGCCTTCAATACATTTAACAAACTTTGAAAGTGTTGTAGCGCATACAATTAGCGAAATCAATTCTACAAGTGGGGTGACAAACGTTAGAAACATTTACACTAATCAATCAGATATAATTGATTTACTCAACAACAAAGCAGACGAAGTAGATACTTACACAAAAGCACAGATTGATAGCAACTTTTATGATATAACTCAATCATACAATAAGACAGAAGTTTATGTATCATCAAATAATACTAGTTCAATTGCTTATTTCATTCAAAACAATACAGCAACCATAGCAAGTAACTTAGTTAATGTCTCATCAAATACATTTTTAATAAGTAATCTAACATTAACTTCAAATACAAATTTTGATAATATTTCATCAAATACACATTTAATAAATAATTTACATGCTTCATCAACAACACATTGTAATAATATTAGTTCTAATACTAATTTGATTAATACAAATAATAATAATACTATTTCATCTACTACACATTTAATAAATAGTTTAAATTCTACAACAACAACCAATTTTCAAAATAGTAGCTCTAATCCTAATTTAATTAATACAAATTTTTGTTAATATTTCTTCAAATTCACATTTAAAAAAATCTACTATGACATCTAATTTTAATGATATTAGTTCTAATTCTAATTTAATAACAGGATTAATTAGCACAATAAATTCACATATTACTGCAATATCAGATTTACAGAACAGAGGTTCATTTGATAGTAATTTATATTGTAATAAAACATCAACTAATAATTTATTATCAGAAAAGTTAGATACATCAATATTAAATAATACATTACTACATAATATTACAACTACTGCAACTTTCAATATAGCAGAATTTGGAAATTATAATAATTTCTTTGAAATGTATAACAATTATTTTGATAGTTATACTTATGTAAGTTTAACAGGTTCAACGATATTTTAACTCAACAAGGTTTTGGTGATGTAGAAATTCATAATTCTTCAACTGTTCAATATGATAAAATAATATTGAATCATAATACTACAATATTGAGTAATTTAACAAGTATCAGGTTTATTTTCTTGTTCGTCTATTTTAGATATAACTGGTTCTGATGCGCGTTATGTTTTACAATCGGATAATTTAGCAGGATTGATAACAGGAAATACAAATACGATTATTTACAAATACAATTGTTGCATTAATTACTAGCAATAATTCACAGGATACATCATTAGGTCAAAAGTTAGACAAAATAGATACCACCGCTCAATCAGTAGCAGGTGCACATAGAAGGTTTATATATGTTAATTGTAATAATGTTAATATTGGTACTGATGGTAAATTAGCAAGTGATACAAACGGTGAATTATACAGATATGTTAGTGTTTTTTTCATCTTTTGATATGAGAAATACTGACGCGAATTCTTCAATTAGGTTCATTTGTGGAGACCCTGCCGTTCAATCTAACATCGTTGGAGCTGTTAATATTTCTACCGGATGGACTTTTAACACAAGCACTGCTGATTTTATGGGTAATTTATTTGCAGACGATGTTTATGTTAAAACCGGTGGAGCATTAAGAAGTAATCATATAGCGCCTAATGGTGGAACATTAGTAACCGTTGATACCAATTTTGCAGTTCAAAACGCATATTTATCAACTAATACTGTTCAATCATTCAATTTAACAACGGTTTCATTTTTGAATAATATTTCAATGACTACTGGAACAGATATATTAATGGGAACAAGTGAAATATCAACTTATCATGATGGAACTAATTTATCTACAATTGATGCAATATTCAGAACATCAAATACAGCGTTTAGAGTTTCAGATAGTTCAACTACACCTTCAGTTTTATTATCTATTGATAAGAAGTTTGACAAATAATGCTTCATCAACTTTTAATGAAAATGTAACAGTTGCTGGAACGAAAAAATGTTATGTAATACACTTGAACCATCAACAGGAACTAATATAGATTTAACAGCAACGACAGTAACCATTAACGGAACATTCGTTGATTCATCTGATTCACGGTTGAAATATGACATAAACAATGTCAAATCTATCTGCATGAATATTATAAAACAATTTTTAAACCGAAGAAATTTAAGAGACACGATACAAACGATGGCGGTAAAACACATATAGGATATATCGCTGACGGAGTATTAAAAGCAATTCCGAAAGAGTTTGACAATATTGTATGTAAAGATAAAGAGTATTTAGGATTGAATTATTTAGTACTGCCTGTGTTGGTTCATAAGGCAGTATTAGAGCTGAATGATAAAATAGATAAACTTGAAAAAGAAATTAAGGAATTCAAAAAGAAAAGTCTAAATAATAATATAATATGGGTAATTCAAATAGTAATGTTGAAACTTCAAATATTGATAAACTCAATGATATTGATGTAGAACAATTAGATATAAGTAATATTGATAAATTACAGTTGAAAGCAATTAAGCAAATGAGCGAACGATTAAAGAAACTAGAAAAAGAACAATCTGACAAATTAATCTATAGGTTGCCAGTGCAAATTTGCAATTATAGTTTGTTTTACTCAATAATATTAACATGTAAAATTAATATCATTAATTAATCATCCGGCACTCTTGTTGAACCACCATCACTATAATTTTCACTTTCATCTTCACTACCAGTATCATTTTCTATGCGTAAATGTTCTTCTAATTCTTTCCTTCTTCTTTCTTCTTCCTTAAAAGTAATATGACAAATACCACTAATGTGGTCATACGCATCCTTCATTAAACAAATTTCACCGCATTCGCACTCAACTAATTGTAGTAGTCTTTGCTTCGTATATTCTTGAGTCTGTTTTGGTACATCATCACCGAAAAACCTTATTGGTTCTTCGTATCTTCTTTCTTGTATCATTCTGAACATTCTATAATATGATTAATATATTAATTACTTATAACACTGTTTTCACTTTTAGGTGTTGTGGTAGAAACAGTGCTACTTGTCTCATTTATTAAATCCTCTTCATCACAAAAACAATTTTGAAATCTTAATAATTCCTCGTCGGTCGCTCTTCTTTTCAATACCTTATAAAGTGTATGTATCCAAGATTTACAATGAAACTTATATTCTCCTCTATGATAAAATCCACTGCATTCATATTAGTATATTGTATGAAAATAGAATATCTTTATTCATTATTTGTAATTTGTTCTGGTGTCTCTTCTGGTTGTTGTATTGAGTTTAGATATGCTTGGTGTTTTCTCCTTGGTATATGTTTTGGTAGGTTATGGTTCAATAACTTTTGACCACATTCACATTCAATTTCTTCTTTCGTATTATTATACCAGTTTTTCATCATTAGCTTTACTTCTTCCTTATGTTCTTCTCTATATTTTTTACATTGTATTGAGTTTTTCTCTTTCCCTCCGTGATTATGGTATTTGTCTTTCTTCGCTTCATTATTTTCATCATGTTTTAACCAGCATCTTTCTCGTGCATGTTCTTTCATTTTATGACTAAACTTCTAGTATTTTGCTTTGTCTCTTTCTTTGTATTTGTCAGGATTTTGTTTTCTGTCTTCCTTTTTCCATTCATTATACTTTTCTGCTTGCTCTAATCTGTCTTCATCTGTTGCTATTGGATTTAGTTGATTTAAAGTCGCTTTTAGTTGTTCTTTATATTCTCTTTCTTTCATTGATGCTTCTAAACGGTTTTCACATTTCAAATTAGTTGTTAAAACCATTCCAAAAATATTCCATCCTCCATTTTCACGAATAAATCGATATACACATTGATTGTAGTTTTCACCGTTTTCTTTCTCAGTATTATTTTTATGAGCACATTTGTGTTTAACAAAATGTGTAGTATGTCCAACATAACAGTCTTTGATACTTAAATTTTTACAAACAATTTTAAAAAATAAGTATTAGAATAGTCCATTACCTTTTTAGGCGTTGTAGAATATTATATAGGATATATCTTTAAATATTATTTATCAGATATTCTTAGATGATGTGAAAACTTATTCATAAACATTTTTGGGGGTTCTTTTCTAAAAGGTGAATATATAAAAAACTATGTGGTTCATCAGTGGCGGTCTCATATATTTTATAAATTAGTTTCTTGCTTTCGTGTAAATTATCGCTTCGAACAATTGCTGATAATTCATGTTGCAATATTTCAATTTCTTTGAAATTTCTAACTTTATAATAAAACACATGACTTATATTTACTCTAATAATTTGTGGTACGGTTGATGATTTTTGAAGACTTACAAGTGTTGATACTCCGCTATGACGACCTCTACAAAATAAAGAATTTAACAATTTGTTATTTCTTGTTATTGCTGGGTTATCAGATACATCATCCAATTTAACTAATATATTAAATAACTTCTTCATTCCTTGTTTTTTCTGGTATTCACTTATTTTATTTTGAGTTTCTATAACTCTTTCTAAATCTTCAACATTGAACTCATCCCACCAACACGGTTCTTTATGAGCATCGACTTTTAAGCCTTCTTTAATGTATTTTTTTCACAGGCAACCAAATACTATCTAAATTTACTGATGGCGACCAGATAAAAATTCTTTCAATTGCTCCTCCATAAATATCAAGTATCATTGATACAAGTAAAGTTGATTTTTCAGAACCAGACGGACCTACAATCATCGCTCTCATCGGTAATTTAGGGACAACCTCCTGCTTAGTTTGCTTAAAGTCATATTTGATTTCATCAATTGGTTTTACATCAGGCATAATAAAAGTAATATTCAATATATTTAGAACATAATTTAGTATTATTTATTGTATGAAAGCATTGCTATGATATGAATGGGGTCTATCGTAGTAGAACGGGCTCTTTCATCAACTTCAATCATACGCATTGAGACTAATTAGTTTGAATTAGTTTGAACCTTGCTTGCGTTGTCCAGTGCGAAGAAAACTCCATTGTTGTGGTTGTGCCCTCCAAATATTCTGCCATGCATGAGTTAATAAGTTCAAAAAATTATTTTTAAAAATATATATATATATATATTTCATCTTATTATTTATATGAATAGAAGTTATTCAGGTTATATTGATCTAATAGATGAAGTAGAGAATATAGAACAAGTTGTTATAACTGATAATAAAATTAAAAATGCTGTTATTATTCACTAGAATTAATTCAGTTTGTGATACAATATATCAAAAATGAAAATGTAAATATCAATATGAATGGGAAGAAAGAAATGAATAAGACAGAACCAGTTGTTTCTTCAACTGATGAAGAAAAAGCAGAAGTTGTTAAATAAACATCAGTTATTGAGTTTGCTTGTCCGATGTGTAAAAAGATGTTAGAAATCAAACATGAATTAGAAATACAAAAGAAAGGAAATTGTAAATGCTCGTGTGTTCCAACAAGTTTCAAAATAAGTAAATGAATATTGATAAAACTAAAGACAGTATCAGCTTAGAAACAGATGTTCATAATATTGCTATCAAATGGGCAAGGCATGCATCACCGTCCGATAAGGGTGATAACGAAACACAGGAAACTATACGTGAAATGATGAAAAAGTAGTATTTAAAGAGTAGATTTAACATAATTGCAACATCTAGTTTTAAAAGTTTAGTTTTATAATTTAGTATATATGGAGGAAAAGATTGAAAAATGCTAAAACATATGACAGAGCTTGTTGATGATGTCACTGACAGTTTGACTTAATAGCGCGGAATTTAGACAGAATAGCGAACAAATTGGAAAGCAAACCAACTTTCAACAACTACAATAATAATTATATATAATTATCAGTCAAAGGTTGATGTTGGTAGAGACAGTAGCGAATACAAAAATAAACGAAACCTTTATGTTAAAAAACTTAATGAAAAGTCATAAAATAACCTAAACAACCAAGTCTGGATTACTATCAAGTCAAGTATAACGAAGACACTAAGAAATACGTTTAATCATTAACGAACAAAATGTCGTGTCTCAAAAGCGGTTTGCTTATTCCTGCTACTTTGTAAGTTTTATTACCCATAATATCATATTCAATTTTATCAACATTGAACATTTTATTAGACCATTTAGAGTTATACTCCTTTCTGCCGGTGTAATTACCCCTTTTCTTTTGGAACACTTCTACCTTGTCGTTCTCCTCTATTCTGGGATACTTTCTTTTTTTTTCTCGTAGTTTCAGATTGACCTTTACATTTATTTCATTGTCGTCCTTGTGTGCTTCGGTCGGTGTCATCCTTGTTGATGAGTGTGATGTGCTGTTATACTGTTTCAATGCTGGTGATAGGGCGTCGGTCCATTTCTTGTTGTTAAGCCTAACTCTATTGCGAATTTTGTTTTTCATCGTCCTAATAAAACGCTCGGCTACATTTGCGTGGGTCTTAGTGACAATGTGGTTTATTCCCTCACTTTCAAAAAATCAGAATACACAGACATAGGATAGCCCATCTTTCTAAAACTTGCTCTTCATGCTTTCTCAACACTTTCACCATCTCTATTGAACATAGGCACTACATCCGCTAATTTACTGAAAATATCAATTACAACTAAAGCAAACTCTGGTGTGTCTTTATCCTTAATAAGCGGTGTCATGTGCATTATGTCTATTTGGTATTCATATCTGGCAAACGGTGCGGTGTAGGAATTGGTGCCTCTATAATTTTTGATTTGTTTATTTGGTTGTTTCTTTAAGAAAGACTTTACATCGTCTAATGTTATTGTTGGGTCTTCTTCCTTTGCCTTCTTGTGTGTCGCTTGTGTGCTTCCGAAACCCTCGTCTAAGTCGTAATAGATGTTGCTGATTACTTGGTCTTTTGTTAATCTCGCCATTATATTAAATTGTTAGAAAATAACTTTTATCAGCATAAACCCCGCCCCTTAACATAAAATAAAAACTACTTAAATAAATGTTAACTTGTTATATTAAGTGAAAATATGGCTGAAATAAGATTAGAGGACTTGAATTTAGAAACTGTCGGAGTGATTGCCGACTTATCAAACTGGACACCATCAGACGAAGAAGATGATGATAATGACAGTTATAGAAAGGATTTAGAAGAAGAGTTGAACAAAATAAAGGATTTCATCAAAAGACACCCTTTGCACGCAGTTGATGAAAACGGTGAATTCTGGGAAGATGTCATTAACAGGTTTAGGGATAATAGCGGATTAAACTTGATGACAATATACTCATTTGCTAGGTTTGACATCATGAATGAAATGTATGAAAACCTAACAGATGAAGACATCATAAAAGACTGTGGTAAAAAGTTAAACCGAGATGGAAAGTTTGAAGCAATGATTATTAACCACTATATACTATCAGGAGCGATACGGAAACTAAACAAAGAAGACAGTCTAGTAGATGGACAGATGCAAATTGTTGAATTCTGGTGGGATGGAATAGGTGTATGGAAAGCGTGAGTGATTTAGTTTAATGGTATTATTCAATTATAATATGATTAAACATAGTTTTTCAATCTAACAAGAAGGTTAAGACATTTAAATTAAACCTGAAACTCAGACTGCCCAACCAGCAACCCCTACCCAAAACTACTAAAAGAGAAAAACCTTATATATTAAGAGAAAAATGAGTGAGGGTAAAATGTCTGAGAATAACTTCATGGTTGAGAATTGGACTAACTTACCTGAAGGTTTAGTTTCAATCATCACTACTTACATTAATGGTTGTGAAGGGTGGCGAAGACTGAAACAAGGTGATGCTTTAAAAGAATTACAAAGGAAATGGAAACCTTCTATTAGTCATGATGTAGTCAGTCGGCGTAAGACTCCAGAAAAGTCAATTACAACGTATAACCACGAGATACACAGCAAAACGTTTAAAGGCGATAAGGCGCTTTCATACGCATTGAACCCATCAGAAAAGTTTATGAGCCTAATAAGATATAGCTCCCCAAAAAGCCTCTTTTTAAAACGAATAAGGGGGAACACAGATTTGAGAAATCTTTATAACCAGAACAGGCAGCCCTCAACAGCACTTCCCCCAGCTAGCCCCTTTTCTCCATTGATTCCCCTAACCACCCTGCCCCCCTCCCCTAACCACCCTGCCCCCCCAACCCACCGGAACACAGGGAACTCCACGCGTCCGAATGGCCATTCGAGGCTGGGCGACGCCGCCTATGTGCTGCGTCGGGAGTCGGGGGAGGTGATGTCCGCTCAGCGGCTGGCGCCGGGAGCGCCACTCGGGCGGTCCTTTTGGTGCAGAGGGAAGGAGAAGCGGAATGACCCCATACACCACTCCCGATTTGGTTTCAATTTGGCAGGTTAAAACTTGCTGGTTCTCTAAGCAGAGAATGAGAAATGGAATGCCCCCGAAGAGAGCCATCCCCGATTTTGTTTCCTTTAAGGGAATCCCCTTCCGGTTCATTCCCAAAACCCGTAAGGTCATTCCCCTGAGCAGTTTTCCATAGCTTTCCTCTCTTTTTTCATATGGGTGTGTCTTTTGTTAGGGTACCCTTTTTTTGAGAGGGGGGTCCGCCAACCAGAGATGCTCATGTGGGTGTGGTTGTCCAACATAGGGTAGCCCCAGAATGGGTTGCTCTGGTAAATGGACACATGCACTAAACCTGCGGTTCATTTCCTGGTGGTAAATTTTGTCCCATACTCATTTTGGGAGGACTTGAGGATTTTCCTTTTAACTTCAACCTTCAGTTTTGCAAAGTGCGTTTGGAGGGGGGGCCCCCTTCAAACTCAAGCTCCCAGATACGTACCCGTTTGTGGCTGTGGGTTTCCAGTTTCCCCATGCGCTTTGGGGAGTTGGCACTTTTCCAGCGCGGGCAAAGAATCAGCTTGGCAAAAAAAGGCCTGAAAAGCGGTTTGGTTGATGTGGATTGCAGGATGTGGGGTCTGGGGCTGAGTTGGCAGCGTTTGTTTAGGCCAATCTTGAAGGACAGCGCTGGATTTTTGGGGGACACCTGGTGGATTGGGTTGAATGGGTGTTGAAAGGAATCCAAGTCGGTTGAACCCAACAGGGGCGTCCCTTTTTGTTGACCCACCAACTTCCTCCTCTTTTTTTCTTCTTGGGTCGGGGTAAAGGGGGGGCAAACACAGCCAGGGGTCAAATTGCAGGAAAAGATGTACCTCCAACCAAACGCCATTCCGTTTGTCATATGAGGTTGGACCAAGTTTTCCTGTTGTCTAATACGGACATGGGGACTCTTAAGCTTTCTTTGGCCTGGCATCCAAGCATTTGTTTATTTCCCGTGCAACCTCAAGGGGATTAATAATCATGCTGGCATCCAGAACCACCCCCCCTCCCCCAAAAAAATCTCCCCCGCCTCAGTCACTCACATGACACGAGTAACCTGACGTTATCAAGTGTCCTGATTGCTATATAGTTGTTTGTGTTATCAGGACCCCTCTTTAGAAGCCAGAATGACATATTTCAGAACCTAGTTGATATTTGTGCGCCTGACTTCGATCCTGCAAAGAGTCTCATGCCTTTTGACATACCCCAACACCCGCAAATCAATGATTGGGTCGGACAGGGGTTATGGGGCCATTTGGGATACATGCCCCACACAGCAGGCTCCTATATGGCTTGCAGGCTGGGTAGTTTCATAAACGACCAGTCCTTTTTATGGCTTGGAGGTGTGTGTGTGTGTCACAATAGGACGTGTACTGATTGTCCGTTGAGTATCCCTCTAGGCCTCAGGTGCCAAGTATGCCACAGAAGCACGCAGCCAAATTGGGCCGAAGAGGACCGAGAAGAAGCCAAGGTCCAATCTGACAGGCCGCATCTTTGTCCCGGCGTCTTTTGTGAGCTCTCTAGGCTCAGGCGTGCCGCCGGTTTTTCTTGATTGCTGTGGATTGGGAGGGGTATCTGTGGATTGGAAGCTCTCTTTGATGGTTGCATGAAGGTATATTTGCTATCCGATCTTGTCCAGTTTGGGGAAGCAACAGCTGATTGAATGTTCACTCTACCCAGGATGCAACAGCCATGAACAGCCATAGGCGCTCCTATGACAAACCTTTGGGGATCTTGCGGAGAGAGTAAACAACTGCTTGCCATCCCAACATAATCAGATGAACACGGCGAATCGTTCCAATTCGTTGTGGGACAAGTACCATGTTCGCCGAAGAGGGCGTGGTTTCCTGTTGAATGTCCTTGACACCGGGTCACACAGGGGGTCCTCTCAAAACAAGTGACAGACAGAACCATACTGCCTACGACACGTTCCCTATGGCTAAGCACTTGCAGAGGAGAGTACGACGAGCCTTTCAACCAAGTTGAACATGGGATTCCGTTGCCCAGTGCGCAAGCGGGGCTCCAAGTATTTCCCGTTTGGCGGCCACTGGTTTTAACATCACTATTTCTTGATGTTCAATGCTTGGGCCCAAAGAAAGTGCTGGTTTCCTCTTGGAATGCCAAGCCCAGCCTGAAAAAGGTGGCAAAAGGAACACCCTCACGCACAAGATGATTTGTTTGACTTGCTGAAGGGTTATGGCAACCTCACAATGTGCTTGAAGGGCTAAGTCGAGCGGCCGGTATTTCTGCTGGCGAATCAACAAAGGTCAGCTTCGCGAGAATTGGACATGGGTAATCAACCTGCAGGCGGGCCACTGAATGCCGAGGCGCCCAATGCCGAGGCGCCCGGAATCCACGTGTTTGGCTCAAGCCGGTGGTACGGAGGATGACGTCCTTCACCGCTAGGGACATTGCCTCATGGCCACACTCTAAGGGTGGATGGACGGGTGGGCGGTTGTGTGTGTGTGTGTGTGTGTGTGTGTGTGTGTGTGTGTGTGTGTGTGTGTGTGTGTGTGTGTGTGTGTGTGTGTGTGTGTGTGTGTGTGTGTGTGTGTGTGTGTGTGTGTGTGTGTGTGTGTGTGTGTGTGTGTGCGTCCGTGCGTGTGTGCGTGTGTGCGTGTGTGCGTGTGTGCGTGTGTGCGTGCATGCATTTCCTTGTTCGGTTGTTTTTCTTGTGCTTCTTTTGTTGGCATCTTTGAGGGTATCTGTTGGTGTTCTTGTGTTGGTCATACTCCCCCAACTGCAACTGACGTGAAAGCTTTCTCAGGAAACCAAGCTGGAAGACGACTTTGGGACGTTGGGGGCTCCGAGCTTTTTGATCGCTGGGTCCTGTGCTTGCAGGCAGCCTGAAGGAAGCCTTCCTGACTGGAAGGGGAGACAAATTCTCTTGGAATCCAGGAACCAACCGAAAGCGGTCCACGACTTTGATAAGCCGTGCGCCCGGACAATTCCCACTGAGTTTCCGAGCGGGGTGGATGTTGCAAAGGCAAATATGCGCGCTGATTATAATACACCCAGGATGAAGCCTTCTCCTTTTCTTGTATTTTCCTCTCTCTCTTTTTTCCGGTACCTCTCTTCACGCCAACCCCAAGTGCGATTCGACCGTCAAGTTAGTCCGGTGTGTGGATGGTAGTTTTATCCGATGGTTTAGACCACCCCCCCATGGTTTAGGAAAGCCAGGACTAAGAAGTATTTTTGAGAAGTCCCTCCAAGACTTATCCACTGGGGCCCCAGGTAGAAGCATGGCTTAGAACACACCCTCCTGCCACCTTACCCCTAGTTAGTGATTTGGTTTGGTGGTTTGGACGTCTGGCTTCAAAAGTAGCTGGGGTTCAAACTCCCAAACCACCAATCCAAACCACCAATGAAGGAGTATCTGATCCTGTGGATTTCCCTTTCAACTTGTCCTTTACTCAGAAAACAACAGGTCACCCCCATCTACGAGGTTTTATAACCGAGTTCCGCCCAACAACCAGACAATGTTCAGCGGCCCGCTTCAAAAACCCATGTGCGTGCTCATCAATATTCCTGGCCCTAAAATGACCATGGGTAACTTTTTCCGTTGCGGGGACATATACTGTCAGCCCGGGAAGTCGCATCAATTGCTTGCGGTCATCAGCGTGCCAGTGGGGGAAGGTGTCAGGGTACTTCGCATCAACTTGCGTTAACAGTGGGGAAGCAGCTCATGTGTGATGAAAACTCAGGTGTGCTCGCGGGTGGGGAGCTGCTTCTGCGTGCCAAATGCCGACGTTTTATTGGCAATTTGTGTTTGCCAGAAAGGCTTATGGAAGAAGAGAAGTGTCGTGCCATGGGGGGGTGCTCACTCGAGCTTCCAAGTTTCGGATTTTGTCTTGTCATGTAGCCGCTAACCGCTAGTGTCATGCATTGTGTTTCACAAGATTCTTCCGAACAGCTGAAAGCGATGGGGTCTCAGCACCAGATCGGCTCCGGGGTGGGTCCGGGGTGGCTTTCAGGCAAGGTTCTGCAGGGTTCTGCAAGGGTTTTGCGAGGGTTCTGCGAGGGTTCCGTGGATGCACACAACAATTCCGAGCAGGATTCAGCGAGGACGGGCTGGCTTGGCAGAGCCAAGTGATCTCGTCTAGATCTCGTGCGGGTCTTTTCTGGATCTCGTCGCGGGCTGGCAGAGAGAGGTGGGCGCAAGCTGTGTTGCGCAATCGCGAGTTTAGGTTTCATAACATCGCCAAGGGCGCTTCATTTGGACTATTTGTCGAAAGCCCGCGCATACATTTGCGACGAAGTGCTTGCTTGATTCGCAATCGCATAGGCAACGCGGATTTTGAGGTGACTAAAACATCGTTGGCTAATAAACTTGACACATATCGCGACGTTACAGTGGCCGAAAAAGTTGAGGTGGCTTTCCGGGGCTGTTGGTGTGCAGCGTTCCATGGGGGCAAGAATCCCGGCGAGAAGTTGAGGCAACTTCCTGTTACAACAGTATCAAACCTTTGTTGGCGTCTCCAACGGTCAGCCCATGTTTTACGGACCTTTTGGTCAACTCCCATGTCTTAAGTTAAGGACGAAGGAGAAACGCGAGCCCACCGCGCCGGGTCGGAGTGGAGTTGTTCTCAGGGCTTTCGCAGCTTCGGGTCGGTGATCCTGAATGCCCGGCAGAAGACACTGGAGCCGCAGGACCGTACTGCGGCTCCAGTTTGCCTGGTGAGGTCTCACTTTCTCCCGTTTTTTTTTTTGGGGGGGTCGATTCCTATGAAAGGCGCGTGCCCCTTGGTGGGGGTGATGTTTGAAGGGGAAATATAGGGAGTCCTGCTGGGCTTGCCACCCTTTGCAAACCAAGAGGAACATGCTTGGCTACCTATTATAGAGGGAACTGGGATCCACTTGGGCCCTGAGAGGACGCCCTGGTCTTCGAGCCCGTGGATGATCCTGCAGAGAATGCCCGCCTACTGAAGGAGGCTCGATCGGTGTTTCCGTTTGGCGACGCGTGAGTCTAACCGCTTGACCCGTGGGGTTATGAAACCTTCCGATTGCTGAAATGAATAGCTGTACTTTCCCTGGCTGTTTTGTTTAAAGGGAATCTAAGACTACTGGACCTACTTTACTGACCCTATATTGCAAGGGTCGTAGACTGCTGGTACTTTGCGGAGAGGAGCGGCTGGCTTTCAAGTATTCGGGGGGGCGGGGCCGTGTAGGTGTTGACTGGGTCACTAGATGTCATTTGTTCTGTTTGCGAAAGTAGCGGGGGTCTCAGTGTCTCAGGGCCAGGTTTAGTCAGCTCACTGACACCCATGAGAGGGTCCTTTTTGGAGGCGTTGCTTTCCAAGACCCCCAGTCAGGTTCCATGGAGGGTAGGGACCCTAGGTCCTAAAGGGGTTCTAACGACCGGGTTCCAGATTGCATTTGTTTCGTTTCTGTTTGGTTTCCTTAAAGCAACTTGTTAGAACCCCCGGTCAACCAACTTGGGAGGGACATGGAAACCAGCAGCCAGGCCTGGCGCAACGGCTCGCAGGACGGGGAAAACGCGGTGCATCCTTTTTTTTGGCTTGCGACCCTTTGGAACCTAAGCGGAATGGCACTATACTTATGAAAACCGGGCAACTCGCCCATTAGGGAGTGTCCGATGTTTTTGGGGGAGGCCGGTAAGGATACCCAAAGGAAGACAGTGCAGGGCGCTGAACTTCAAAGTTGGAGGGGTCCCTTTTTGACGCGTGGCGTTTCGCCGGTTTCGCCAAACATATTTTGCCTTTACTTCACTTGGTTCAGTTTGCTCAAAGGGCGTCGGATCCAGGAGGTTGGCCGGGGCTTCCGAAAACGCTTTGGCACGTCCCTGCAACCCCCGCTCAGAGTGTGTGTGTGTGTGTGTGTGTTGTGGTTTGGGATGGGGGAGGGAAGGGGTTGGGTTGGCTTGTTTTCTTGGTATGAAGAGCCATGTTGCCATGTTGGTGGACTCAAACACTTCAAGCCTCGCAACAATCATGCCTGAAGGTGGGCCATTTTCGACTACCTTGGATAGATTGCCCACATCTTTGAATTATCAACAGGACACACTCCAGATTGAACTTGTAAAGATCGACTTCCTCCAAAAGGCTACTCCACAATCCCGCCCATGAGGACAACGTCTTCTTCATCCGCACCGTGTGGCAGCTGCAGAGGAGCACTCTCCTGCGCGCGGGACTGTTGCATGCAGGCGACATCCTGCTGGGCTTTGTTGCGCCAGGCGGGGAGAAAGAGGCCGAAATTTGGTTTGAACCCCCGAGTCGGTCCAATTCAATTCCTGTATAGGACAGCAAAAGGAGGTTGTTGAACCAATGGCAATTGAAAGTGGCCCAACATCGGCGAGGTGGTGGACATGGCGAACTAAACATTGCCAGACTTGCCTTGTGCTTGACTGGTTTCGCCTTCTTGGCGATTTGTTTTGTCCTTTTCGACAAGCAAACAGCCAGGGAGGTCGAAGTCTGGCCCAGAGAGGGCGAATTTGTGGGGCCCCAATCAACGAAAACCACTTCTAGGCCTTTCCCCCAATCTTTCCTGAGATTTGTTTTGTCTAGAGTTACCATACCACACACCAAGGGAAATTTGTTGTTGTTTCTCAGCGCGGTGAAAGAACTGATCAACATTTAGAACCATTTGCAGGAATCCAACTTTGAAGGCGCGAAGGGCGCCGTTCGCATTTCCCGCAAAACGGCCTATGTGATATAATATGTCACAGGTACATACCATATAAATGTCATAGCATTATGTGTATGTGTATATATATATATATGGTACCCCCAGGTTTTGTGAGAAAACACTGGTATTTACGTTGCGCTTTGTCACCAACACCTGCATCTGCCAGAGCACACACTTTTCAGGCCCACTGTTTGCATTTGTCAAAAGCCTCTCATTTGGCAGCCCATGCTGCAACCAA
This sequence comes from Effrenium voratum, assembly GCA_963377175.1. Lineage (NCBI taxonomy): Eukaryota > Dinophyceae > Suessiales > Symbiodiniaceae > Effrenium > Effrenium voratum. The sequence continues at coordinate 391,409 of CAUJNA010001624.1, read as the reverse complement.
GCACTATGATTGCGTAAGGGCATCTCTTCAAGGAAATAAACTGAAAAAAACTGGAAAAACTTAAAAACTGAGAGAAAACAAGGAAAACTGAAAAACCAAGGATTCAGGGGGACATGGGGGCCCCCCCAGGCATGTCCCCCTGAATCCTTTTTGTTTTTTTGTTTTTTTTTCCTTCCGTTTTTTCAGCTTTTTGCTAGTATTCACCTTTATTTCTCCCCTAGTATCTTTTGAGTATTCCCCTAGTATTGCCCTAGTGCCCTAGCCAGGACACCTGAGAGGTCAGACAAATTGAGCTTGAGAGTATACCCCTCGTATTCCCTCAGCATGCCCCTCGCATTCTACTAGTATGCTCCTTTAGTATTCCCCTGAGTATTTCCCTAGTATTGCCCTAGTATTCCTTCAGTATTCTCTTGGTATGCCCCGAGTATTTCCTAGTAAGGGAAGGGGAATACTAGGGGAATACCTTCAGAATTGCCCTAGTATTCCTTAACTATCATCTTGGTATACCCCTAGTATTCCCTCAGAATTCCCCTAGCATTCTCCCAGTGTTCAACTTTAGTATTGCCCTAGTATTCCCTGAGTATGTCCTTAGTATTGCCCTATGATTGCCCTATTATTCCCCTATTCTTGCCCTAGTATTCAGTCAATTAGCAGTGTCTTGGTATACCCCTAGTATTTCCTCACTACCCCATAGTATTCCCTTGCGGGGAATTCCTTTAGCAGTATTCCTGAATGTTATCTTGGTATACCCCTAGTATTCCCTCAGAATTCTCTAGTATTTTTCTAGTGTTCACCTTTAATATTGCCCTAGTATTCCCCGAGTATTTCCTTAGTATTGCCCTATGATTGCCCTAGTATTCCCTTATTATTGCCCTAGTATTCAGTTAATTTAGTAGTCTCTTGGTATACCCCTAGTATTTCCTCACTACCTCATAGTATTCCCTTGCTATTTCCCCTAGTAAAGGGATGGAATTGGTGGGGGAATGCCTTTAGTGTTGCCCTGGTATTCCTCTTGGTAAACCCCTAGTATTCTCTCAGTATTCTGATAGAATTCTTCCAGTATTCACCTTCAGTATTCCCGTAGTACTTCCCTAGTAGTGCCCTGATGTTGCCCTAGTCAGGAAGCCTGAGAGAAGTCAGACAGAATGAGCTTGAGAGTATACTCCCTGATTAGCCAATTAACTAGCTAACTGGCTTTAGAGCTAATTCATTACAACTATTTGACTGCCTAAATAGCTGACTTGCTGACTGTTTGTTTGACTAACTAATTGACCTTGCCAACAGTTACTGCTTGAACTTGAAAAATGCGTTTCGCAGAGGCAAAAATACACATGTTTCTCAAACGTATCATTTTTCCAGTGATTTTGGCAATTGTCCAGGTTCAAATCCTGAGTTTTGGAGGGGAGGGGTAGCATATATATATATATATATCTTTGTCGAGCTCAATCAGGAATCAGGGGCAGGCGCCGGGGAGTTATTTCCCGTGTGTTTCCAGGAACGAGAAAGGCACCAGACTTGGGAGAATCCCTCAATGGAAAAACGGGAAAAAACAAACGTTGAAATCACAAACATTAATTCGCAGATACGTTCTGGCTTATCTCATGTCAGTATTCGTTCATACGAACGGTTTCCCTGGACAGGAGATGGAATGCGAAACGCCACATTATTGTTAAAGGGGGCTCCTGACAGGCCTAAACCTAGCCTCCCATGAAACCTGGCTGGGGGTCCAAGATCGACCCTCTCGCTTGTGTTGTTTCCCGAGTGTCAGGCCTAGTGAAGCCCTTGCTGGATAATTTGGACTCCCCCTCGAAGAGCCTGGGCTATGCGATCGCCATTGCGCTGGCGCCCATGTGCTCCACGTGCCTGGGCGAAATGGGCATTGGAAACATGCCTTGACCAACAAACGAACATGGATCCCTTGGCCCAAAACCCGACTTTTCCAGGAGTGGCAAACATGAGGGGTGGCCCTTTTGTTGATGGCCCAAAAGGAGATTCCAAGCGTTGGATTTAGTTCCATGTTAATCTACACGGGAGTTTTGGCAAAATGAGGGGTGGCCCTTTCGTTGATGGCACTTCTTTGTTTTGAAAGGAAAGCAAATTGACAACACCCATGCGTGCGTGTCAGTGTGTCTAGGGGTCCCTTCAAAAAAGCTGGCCAACATGTGCGGGCTTCACGCCTGCTTTCTTTTGATACCAAACAACGCCCTTGTGCTTTGACACATCCTCTGCAACAGTGGTGTTTCCCTCTTGTTTTGCACGGAGTCGACCAAAAACGGGGGATTCGACCCCTAAAAAAGCTGAAAGGTTTGTCGCGCGTTGTTTTTTCCCATCCAAAGGAAGAACTGGTCCGAGCCACAATCAAAACTTGCGTAGATGAAGGTTAGCAAGGGATGATCCCAGCCATAAATAGCTGCGGCCGCCTTCTTAATTATTTACGTGGTTCTGGGTCGACAATTTGTGTACCAGGTTTTGATTGCGAGTCTGGTGGCGAGCCAGTAGGAAACGGCACACAATCCGGGTTTTTTTCAGCACCGAACTGATGGAAACGAAGAAGACCCTAACGACGGAGGTTGCACCTGGACGCGAAAACACATCTTGGAGTCCGATCCTTCTAAGACCTGGCGCTCTAGACACGTTTTCGGAGGTAGATCTCTGGATGCATTCCTGCTTTTTGTTTTGGTCAGCACTAAAATAGTACCCCTGTTAAACTCTGGCACCCCTGTTGTTTTTGGCTGTCTTTGTTTAAACACTACTAAAAGACTACACAAGGCACGTGCATGTGACACGAACTGCCGACAGTTCCTGCGCGCTGATGTGCGCAAGTTCACGTGACGGTAGGTTTCTGAACACCCACTTCGACATCACCAGCCGACTCCTGGGCTTCCGTGTTTGTGGAGGCCTGCCTGCGTCACCTCCACTTGGTGGCTAGCCGTCCCCTTAGCTTTTTAGCTTTTTAGGGTTTAGTGGTTGGGTTTCCATTTCACCACTGCAAGTGAAGCTTTGAGCAGATGTGAGGGCAGCCCAGATTTGCTGAAATGAATATGTGTTATTTTCCCCTGTGGGTTTTAAGGGCACGGTATATTTTTTCCTTCTTTTCTGGGGGCTTAAGCAAATGGGTCGGTTGTGAGGGTTTGGATGTAGGGAACCCGGGATTTGTTTACCGTTCCCAAAGGTCGAGACTGCGAGCTGGAGACGTCGGGCGAAACAAATGGCGGTGGCGAAATCAAAGAACCGGAATTCCAAAATGGGTTGCCCGATCGGTAAGTGGAAACATGGGTACCAAAACCTGCAGTTTGCCCTCCTGTTTAATTTGGCTGTGGCTCAAAAAAGTAGGACCAACATGTCACCTTGGTAAATGGAACCAACGACTAAAACCCGCGTAACCCCAGCTCGTTAATTTTGAGCCATACCCATTTTGAGCCACACCTGAATGGGCCCGGCAGCTTTGAGAACTTTTGTTTGCCCATTGGCCACAAGCACTCCTACTAGGCATCAGTTGGATGGTTGCATGTGTTTGCAGCGAGCATCACCAATTGGGGTGAAATTGGGGCTCGGGCCCTGGATGAAAGGGTCTTGATTCCTGAGGTAAGTGTATGCAGTGCATGATATCAGCGCCCGGTTTTCGTGGCACCATTGTTCCAGCGACAAATGTCCTGGACAACCAGAGTGCGCTTCGTGGTGCTTGGTTTTTTTGGGGCGGGGATGCTTTTGAAAGAAGAGGGCTTCTGGAACCTGGGCCCCACTTTTGAACATCCCGTCTGGCGAAAATGTGGACATTGCACAACCGCCCTGGGGAAAAAAAGAAGATCTCCAGCACCCCGCGTCCTTTTGAAGCTCATACGAGTCAAACGTGAGGTGACTGCTATTGGGTTGGATCTTTAAACTTTAACTTTTTGGGAAATAAAGGTATTTTCCATTAAACCCCCAAAAAGGTAAACTTTTTGCAGGGGGTCAACAGCAACCAAGGTGAGGTGATTACCTTTTCCTCCCACATTGGGAGGGTGAGATGAATCTTCTTTGGCGACCCTCGGGTTCCAGGACAAAGCCAAGGTATCCGAGCCCCGCCCCGGCAGTCAACTCACTCGCCTCGTCGAGTTGGGAAACTAAGGCTAGACATGCTCCTGGTTTTAAAGGGTGGCTACAAAATCAGGGACATGGAATCACAGGCGAAGACCACCGACAGAAACCGGCTGCATCGGAGCCTTTCGGAGCCTTATTCAACATGGTTGCCTGTCCAACTTGCTGGTGGCGATAGGTAGGGAATGACATGGTGTTTTTTTTTTTTTTTTTTTTTTTTTTTTTTTCAATTTTGCTTCTTGTGGCTTAGCGGTTGAAATCCAACCACTTAGCTGCTAAATTTTAATTGTTGCTCCCGTTCTAACGTCAACCAAGATGAGTTGGACAGAACCACAAAACCATCCAGCTGGTGGTTTCGATTGGTTCCCCGGGTCATTCCATTTCTCATTCCCAACTTATCGCAGCAAGAGAGTGCCTTTGGGAGCCTGAGTCAGTGTTTCGATTGGTTGCACTGGTTCCAGAAAACACGGGTCGGATCCGCTTTTTGTGGAGGTCACCGGTTCTTCCCCTTTAGCTTCTTTTTTGGTACTCTTTTAGTACTATATTGGAGAATATCCTAGAGGTTCGTGGTTCCACAGAGCCTTAGCGTTTTAGCCTTTCAGTGTTTAGTGGTAGTTTCCATTTCACCCAGTAAAAGTTCGTCACTTTGACAGGGCTCCTTAAAAGAAATTCATGTTGCAACCATTTGAAACATGTTGCTTGTTCAACACCATAATAAAAAGTTGGTTAAACCACCAAACCCACTCAAAGGGGATCTGAAAACGGAAGCCGCCAACCGCCCGTTTCGGGCCGTCGGCGGCTGCCGCCTCGGTGAGGCTACACCTGCTGGCTCTTCGAGAAGATCTTAAGGCTGTCCCCCAGCTCCCTGGTTGCTTTTTTTGACTCAGGTTGCCACCGCGCCACCCTTACCCTGTTTCATGATGATTGTCTTGGGAAACATTTGAATCACTTTTGATCTTATTGTGGTTTAGTGGTTGAAATCCAAATGCACAGAACTGCTAAAATTTGAGGATTTTTGCTCCCCAAACCCAACGTCAACCAAGGCTCCCTGGTGCAGTATGGCCACGGCCGGCTGGCGAATATCATACAGGCGCAAACTCGGTAAAATGGGAGCTTTGGAATCTGGAAGGGATCCAGAATTTGGTTGGACATGTTTTTCAGGTTGGGGGAATTCTCCAAAAACGAGAGGCCCAAGTCCAGGCTTCCAGATTGGTGTTTGTGAGGCGAGTGTTCCCAGTGTTGGAAGCTTTTTGACATGTGGATCCCCTTCTGTCCACTCGGGAGGAAGCCCTCTCCCTTTCAAATCAACCCAGAAACCGGTGCAAACTTTTCCCAACATCTACAGGCGTGCGACCCTAACCTGTGGACCCAAATGAGGTCCAAAAGAATATGATTAACATGTAGGGAGAGAAGCCAACACGACCTGAACCCGGGCTGCCTTTAAAGAAGTCTCACATGTTCAGCCAGTCCCCTTAAACCGTTGCTTTTTTTCCTGGTGGTTTTGCTTGAAACTGCAATTTTGGAGGTCCAGAAATGGGAATTTCAGCGATCCCTCCATGTACCTATGAAAAAGCATTATATTTTTGGCAAACCTTCAGCGCTTTCGCGGCAGTCGACTCTCGGCGCTTCAGGTGGACACTAGCAGGCTGCAGCACTCCTTCTTCTTCATCTTCTACCTCTTCTCGATGCCCTTGGAATCTTGGCTGGCTCTCAGTATTGCATTTAAGGGTTCTGGGAATGAACCGGAATCTCGTGTTGGATAGTTTGTACTGTGGATGGATCTTCTGTATGGAAGCAAGATAGGGGAAATGGTTGAGCTGCGCTGAGGGACACAAAAAGTGGTTGAGACCACTCCTACTCAGCAACCAGCTGTTCTTTGATGGGCTTCCCAAAGTGGCTCCTCGAAACATGGATCTGTTGCTTTTGGTTGGGGTGGGTGGGGCATTGCATATCATTCCCCATGGAACCATAGGGGAACTGGTGCAGTGGTGCAGGAGTCTATTCGTGGAAGTACATACCCCTTGTTCATAGCCTGGTTTCCATTGGCGTTCAGGTCCTTGTGGTCTCGCTGGCCATGCTCTTTGGCATGCTGGGCTGGGCCTGCCTGATGCCGGTGTTCATCACCTTCCTCACCTACAAGTGCCTTGGAGAAAATTCAACGAACAAAACAGCGAGCAACAACAAGCAAACACATTAACTAGCTAGCTAGCTAACTAACTAGTTAACTAACTAGCTAACTAACTAGCTAACAAACGAACAATCAACAAGGAATAGAAACATGTGAAGATGACACTGGGCGTATGTGCGTGTGTGTGTGTGTGTCCTGTTCAGTCATTGCTCATCACTGACTTAAGTTTAGTTATGTTTATCTACCAGCGTTCCCATTAGGCCACCTAGGACTGGGCCTTGCGTTATGCAAAGGCACCCGCTGTCTTACTGAGACCAAGCGCGCGGGTCTGTGTATTTGTGTGTTTGTGTCTGTTTGTGTCTGTGTGTGTCTGTGCGTCTGTGTGTGTCTGTGCGTCTGCGTGAACTGGCCTTTGCGTTCTCTTGTGGATTGAAGGAAAGTCCCTGTGCTTTGAGCTCAACACCCGCGTTTCCAGAGCCGACCTAGCAGATGAGTTTCACGCCAACACTTAGGTCAAGTGGGCAGTCCCCTTTCCAGAAACAGGTGCAAGGCTTGGCCTCAGTTTTTGCAGGTTTTGGGTAGACCCCTTGGAAATACCAAGTGTTGACTTCCTTTGACCCCTACGGTAGCCCTTAGATGATGGCCGATCCTCTGTCCCATGTCCAAGGTTCAACCAAACCACTTCCTCCCAAGAGTCAAAGGCAAAAACAAGGCGTGATCCCTTCACAATGGTCTTCCAGTGCCCTTTTTAAGTGCCAGGTTCAGAAACCTCCGGGCCATTTCTTTCGTCTATGGTGCTCTCTATGCATGAACTATGAACCAAGGGGTAGGGGGAATCCACCGTTTCGGATCCCATCGCCCTATGCGCCTCGATGCTTGGTGCTTCCCAGCCATATCCTTAGTTTTTGTTTTTAGTGTTTAGTGCCTGGATTTCCATTTCAAAAAAAAACAAAACAAAAAACAAAACGCATATATAAGTTTTGGTCACTTTTCGCGGAAAAGAGAAAACGGGGGCAGCGCGGATCGGTGAATTGGGGATCGCATGTTGAAGGTTCAACCAGATCCTCACCAAACAGCTCATGATCTTGGGCGCTGGACTGAACCGCGCGCGAGACCAGCGCGTGAAGCTTCTCACCGAGGTCCGGGTTCAACTCTTTTTGTGTGACTGGCAGATGAACATGGAAAAAGATGGGAGCCCCCTAAAGCAGATTCCTTCCACCCAAAACAATGGAATTGTCAGGTTCCATGTTAATGCAGGAGTGTAGTAATCATTATTGGAACAGCCAAAGGCCTTCCCTTAGCCTCTCAGGAATGTTCTCAAAACCCTCTCAGAAGGGCGTTTCTTAGATTCTGAGAGCGAGACAAAATATGGTGGGTTGTCCCAGTTGCCCAGACCTTCAGCCAGTTTTTTGACCAAGTGTTCCCGTGGCCATGGGGCTGAGTTGCTGGTTGCCGAAGGGCGAGATTCCGGGTTTCACTTCTGGTGGTTTCAGTTTTCTTTTCCTTGAGGCAACCCACTTTTCATTTGCCCTTCTTTTTGGGCTGGCAGAACTGGTCATGGCACCTCACAAGATGCGGAAATCGTTGGATCCCCGTCGGATCCCCGTCGGATCCCCGTCGGATCCCCGTCGGATCCCCGTCGGATCCCCGTCGGATCCCCGTCGGATCCCCGTCGGATCCGCAGATTGCTCATGTTGCGGATTCCACCACTTTCTGTGACTGACCAAGGGACTGAAGTAGCAGTCATGGTAATGGGAGTCCGGCGCGTTGGTGCCACAAGTTGGTGATTTGTCCAATGCGCCAGTTCCTGGAGATTGGTCATGCAGATGGGGAGAAAAGCAGTTCGAAGGGGGTATCATTGTATCACATGAGGAGAGTATTTGTATTGAAGGCGCCCTTGGCATTTCTTAGAAGGGAGCCACCGGGGAGCTTTGGACTAGATATGCGTCGCTTCACGGTTCACGCGACTTCTCACAAATTCGCTTGCAGTCTTTGGAGATGCCCTTGTGAAAAGGCAGCCCCCTTGTGGGTTTCATGTGGGTATTGGCGTGGAAACAGGTATCAGACTCGACCATGGGACTTGATATTTGTTCAGACCATGTCAGTATAGGACACACACACACACATCGGCGGATTGGCATTTCGGATGTTCTTTGACACCGCGGTTTTCTTACTAACCTTGGTGGCTGCCAGCCATGCGGTTCCTTAGCTGTTTAGTTTTTTGTTTTTTTTAATGGTTTAGTGGTAGTTGCCATTCAACCCACTAGAGCCCGACATTTGCCGCCGGATCTGAGGGCAGCGGCGAGCCAACCATTCGACTCCTGGGGTGTGTAAGGTCGAAAGCTGGGATGCGTGCGAAACCGCCCCTTTGGTTTCGCAAGGGGTCACCAGCCCAACTGGACACGTGTCTTGAACTCATGGACTGTCATTTTTGTTTTTTGGGTAGCTTCTTAGTCTGGAACTCATGAATTCATCCATTTAGTGGCCAACAAAAAGTTTGGACGCTTCTGGCCAATCCGCTCCCCGGAGGTGCTGCACGCGGTGCGGCTCTGCAAGATGCTCTCCTGGGAGGCGCAGGTGCAAGGCTTGGTGGAGGCCGGATGGACACGCAAGATGTGTGGCTGAACCCTTTGGTTTTCCTTTGGTTTTCCTTTGGTGTTCCTTTGGTTTTCCTTTGGTTTTCCTTTGGTTTTCCTTTGGTTTTCCTTTGGTTTTCCTTTGGTTCCCTTTGGTTTTCCTTTGTCCTTTGGTTTTCCTTTGGTTTTCCTTTGGTTTTCCTTTGGTTTTCCTTTGGTTTTCCTTTGGTTTTCCTTTGGTTTTCCTTTGGTTTTCCTTTGGTTCCCTTTGGTTTTCCTTTGGTTTTCCTTTGGTTCCCTTTGGTTTTCCTTTGGTTTTCCTTTGGTTTTCCTTTGGTTTTCCTTTGGTTTTCCTTTGGTTTTCCTTTGGTTTTCCTTAGGTTCCCTTTGGTTTTCCTTTGGTTTTCCTTTGGTTCCCTTTGGTTTTCCTTTGGTGTTCCTTTGGTTTTCCTTTGGTTCCCTTTGGTTTTCCTTTGGTTTTCCTTTGGTTCCCTTTGGTTTTCCTTGGGTTTTCCTTTGGTTTTCCTTTGGTTTTCCTTTGGTTTTCCTTTGGCTTTCCTTTGGTTCTCCTTTGGTTCTCCTTTGGTTTTCCTTTGGTTTTCCTTTGGTTCCCTTTGGTTTTCCTTTGGTTTTCCTTTGGTTCCCTTTGGTTTTCCTTTGGTTTTCCTTTGGTTCCCTTTGGCTTTCCTTTGGTTTTCCTTTGGTTTTCCTTTGGTTTTCCTTTGGTTTTCCTTTGGTTTTCCTTTGGTTTTCCTTTGGTTCCCTTTGGTTTTCCTTTGGTTTTCCTTTGCTTTTCCTTTGGTTTTCCTTTGGTTTTCCTTTGGCTTTCCTTTGGTTTTCCTTTGGTTTTCCTTTGGTTCCCTTTGGTTTTCCTTTGGTTTTCCTTTGGTTCCCTTTGGTTTTCCTTTGGTTTTCCTTTGGTTTTCCTTTGGTTTTCCTTTGGTTTTCCTTTGGTTTTCCTTTGGTTCCCTTTGGTTTTCCTTTGGTTTCCTTTGTTTTCCTTTGGTTTTCCTTTGGTTTTTCCTTTGGTTTTCCTTTGGTTTTCCTTTGGTTTTCCTTTGGTTTTCCTTTGGTTTTCCTTTGGTTTTCCTTTGGTTTTCCTTTGGTTCCCTTTGGTTTTCCTTTGGTTTTCCTTTGCTTTTCCTTTGGTTTTCCTTTGGTTTTCCTTTGGCTTTCCTTTGGCTTTCCTATGGTGTTCCTTTGGTTTTCCTTTGGTTCCCTTTGGTTTTCCTTTGGTTTTCCTTTGGTTCCCTTTGGTTTTCCTTTGGTTTTCCTTTGGTTTTCCTTTGGTTCCTTTTGGTTTTCCTTTGGTTTTCCTTTGGTTTTCCTTTGGTTTTCCTTTGGTTTTCCTTTGGTTTTCCTTTGGTTTTCCTTTGGTTCCCTTTGGTTTTCCTTTGGCTTTCCTTTGGTTCCCTTTGGTTTTCCTTTGGTTTTCCTTTGGTTTTCCTTTGGTTTTCCTTTGGTTTTCCTTTGGTTTTCCTTTGGTTCTGCTTTGGTTTTCCTTTGGTTTTCCTTTGGTTTCCCTTTGGTTTTCCTTTGGTGTTCCTTTGGTTTTCCTTTGGTTTTCCTTTCATTGTCCTTTGGTTCTCCTTTGGTTTTCCTTTGGTTTTCCTTTGGTTTTCCTTTGGTTTTCCTTTGGTTTTCCTTTGGTTTTCCTTTGGTTTTCCTTTGGTTCCCTTTGGTTTTCCTTTGGTTTTCCTTTGTTTCCCTTTGGTTTTCCTTTGGTTTTCCTTTGGTTTTCCTTTGGCTTCCCTTTGGTTTTCCTTTGGTTTTCCTTTGGTTTTCCTTTGGTTTTCCTTTGGTTTTCCTTTGGTTTTCCTTTGGTTTTCCTTTGGTTTTCCTTTGGTTTTCCTTTGGTTTTCCTTTGGTTTTCCTTTGGTTTTCCTTTGGTTTTCCTTTGGTTTTCCTTTGGTTTTCCTTTGGTTTTTCCTTTGGCTTTCCTTTGGTTGTTTTTTGGTTTTCCTTTGGTTTTCCTTTGGTTTTCCTTTGGTTTTCCTTTGGTTTTCCTTTGGTTTTCCTTTGGTTTTCCTTTGGTTTTCCCTTTGGTTTTCCTTTGGTTTTCCTTTGTTTCCCTTTGGTTTTCCTTTGGTTTTCCTTTGGTTCCCTTTGGCTTCCCTTTGGTTTTCCTTTGGTTTTCCTTTGGTTTTCCTTTGGTTTTCCTTTGGTTTTCCTTTGGTTTTCCTTTGGTTTTCCTTTGGTTTTCCTTTGGTTTTCCTTTGGTTTTCCTTTGGTTTTCCTTTGGTGGTGTTCCTTTGGTTTTCCTTTGGTTTTCCTTTGGTTTTCCTTTGGGTTTCCTTCGGGTTTCTTTGGTTGTCCTTTGCTTTTCCTTTGGTTGTTTTTTGGTTTTCCTTTGGTTTTCCTTTGGTTTTCCTTTGGTTTTCCTTTGGTTTTCCTTTGGTTTTCCTTTGGTTTTCCTTTGGTTTTCCTTTGGTTCCCTTTGGTTTTCCTTTGGTTTTCCTTTGGTTTTCCTTTGGTTTTCCTTTGGTTTTCCTTTGGTTTTCCTTTGGTTCTCCTTTGGTTTTCCTTTGGTTTTCCTTTGGTTTCCCTTTGGTTTTCCTTTGGTGTTCCTTTGGTTTTCCTTTGGTTTTCCTTTGGTTTTCCTTTGGTTTTCCTTTGGTTTTCCTTTGGTTTTCCTTTGGTTTTCCTTTGGTTTTCCTTTGGTTTTCCTTTGGTTCCCTTTGGTTTTCCTTTGGTTTTCCTTTGGTTCCCTTTGGTTTTCCTTTGGTTTTCCTTTGGCTTTCCTTTGGCTTTCCTTTGGTTTTCCTTTGGTTTTCCTTTGGTTTTCCTTTGGTTTTCCTTTGGTTTTCCTTTGGTTTTCCTTTGGTTTTCCTTTGGTTCCCTTTGGTTTTCCTTTGGTTTTCCTTTGTTTCCCTTTGGTTTTCCTTTGGTTTTCCTTTGGTTCCCTTTGGCTTCCCTTTGGTTTTCCTTTGGTTTTCCTTTGGTTTTCCTTTGGTTTTCCTTTGGTTTTCCTTTGGTTTTCCTTTGGTTTCCCTTTGGTTTTCCTTTGGTTTTCCTTTGGTTTTCCTTTGGTTTTCCTTTGGTTTTCCTTTGGTGTTCCTTTGGTTTTCCTTTGGTTTTCCTTTGGTTTTCCTTTGGGTTTCCTTCGGGTTTCTTTGGTTGTCCTTTGCTTTTCCTTTGGTTGTTTTTTGGTTTTCCTTTGGTTTTCCTTTGGTTTTCCTTTGGTTTTCCTTTGGTTTTCCTTTGGTTTTCCTTTGGTTTTCCTTTGGTTTTCCTTTGGTTCCCTTTGGTTTTCCTTTGGTTTTCCTTTGGTTCCCTTTGGTTTTCCTTTGGTTTTCCTTTGGTTTCCCTTTGGTTTTCCTTTGGTTTTCCTTTGTTTTCCTTTGGTTCCCTTTGGTTTTCCTTTGGTTTTCCTTTGGTTTTCCTTTGGTTTTCCTTTGGTTTTCCTTTGGTTTTCTTTTGGTTTTCCTTTGGTTTTCCTTTGGTTTTCCTTTGGTTTTCCTTTGGTTTTCCTTTGGTTTTCCTTTGGTTCCCTTTGGTTTTCCTTTGGTTTTCCTTTGGTTTTCCATTGGTTTTCCTTTGGTTTTCCTTTGGTTTTCCTTTGGTTTTCCTTTGGTTCCCTTTGGTTCCCTTTGGTTTTCCTTTGGTTTTCCTTTGGTTTTCCTTTGGTTTTCCTTTGGTTTTCCTTTGGTTTTCCTTTGGTTTTCCTTTGGTTTTCCTTGGGTTTTCCTTGGGTTTTCCTTGGGTTTTCCTTTGGTTTTCCTTTGGTTTTCCTTTGGTTTTCCTTTGGCTTTCCTTTGGTTCTCCTTTGGTTCTCCTTTGGTTTTCCTTTGGTTTTCCTTTGGCTTTCTCTGGTTTTCCTTTGGTTTTCCTTTGGTTTTCCTTTGGGTTTCCTTTGGTTTTCCTTTGGTTTCCTTTGGCTTTCCTTTGGTTTCCTTTGGTTTTCCCTTGGGGTTCCTTTGGTTTTCCTTTGGTTTTCCTTTGGTTTTCCTTTGGTTTTCCTTTGGTTTTCCTTTGGTGTTCCTTTGGTTTTCCTTTGGTTTTCCTTTGGTTTTCCTTTGGTTTTCCTTTGGTTTTCCTTTGGTTTTCCTTTCATTTTCCTTTGGTTCTCCTTTGGTTCCCTTTAGTTTTCCTTTGGTTCTCCTTTGGTTTTCCTTTGGTTTTCTCTGGTTTTCCTTTGGTTTTCCTTTCATTGTCCTTTGGTTTTCCTTTGGTTTTCCTTTGGTTTTCCTTTGGTTTTCCTTTGGTTTTCCTTTGGTTCCCTTTGGTTTCCCTTGATCTTCCCTTGTAAGCACAAAGAACGGCACCCTCACTCAAACATGGGTGTCAAAATAAGCAGCCAACTTGTGGATAGCTTTTTGCGAACCAAACCAACACATAGCCTTGGGGCCTGTCCTTTTTGAGGGTACTTTAGAGTGTTTTACATTGTTTTTTTAAGTGAATCCGAGCCGATCTTAGGTTAGGCATCCTAGGCACAAGGGAACATATTCGAAGCGCTACGCATTTCTTCCAGACTATACCTGGACTCTCAAACCCTCGACATTCGGGGATTGTCCCAAAATGGATGGATTTTCCAGCTTCTTGATTTCCACGGATTTCTCATTCAAACCATGTTGTGCGGGTAGTTTGATGGTCCATGTACTCTCCCTCCCACAATTTGTGGTTTCCCTTCATGGAAGCCAACCCCCAAAACAGAAGCCAACAACAACTGACAACTCCTGGTTGGGTAGACTTAAACCCAGGGGTGATTGATTTCAGTAGGGGGCCCCCAATTTTGGGAACATGGGAGGACGGGCTCTTTTTTATCCGAGCAATTCCCATGATTAAAACAAAACAAACCAAAACACAGAAAAAGCAGAAGTTTTCCCGATCCCATTTGGTCGGCTCTTTCGGTCAGGAGAAGCGCGAAGCGGAGCTGAAGCTGGTGAACCACTTCAAGTCGTGGCAGACGGTGCTGGGCCTTTTGTTCGGGGGCTCCATGACGGCCATTGCCCCTCGACTCTCGACGATTCGATCCCCACCGATCCGATCCGCTTCGCGTGGTTGGCGGTCGGTTTTTGAAAAAAAGGGGTTGAGGGGTCAGTCCCTAAAGCAAAGACGCTTCCTGACCCAGAGGGTCCCGGTAAAGAGGTACTCGTCGCACCACAAACCCAAAGGCACGCCTCGTACAATGAGCAGATCTCTTCCATTTTGGGTGTCTTTCTTTTCCGCTCTCCAAGTCAAACGTAAGATGTTCAGATTCTGCTCAAATTTTGTTAAGCTAAACTCATATTTGGGTGTTTGAACACAGGAGACCGTTTAAACTTGGTTTTCCATTTAACTTCGCCTTGAAACAGCCCCGTAAAGGGTCTCAAACAAAACAATCTCCTATTTGGAGACCCCAGCGTCGACTTCCTGGAATGTTTCCCAGACCTTTGAATGGGAGAAAAGGGCGCGCTTGTTTTCCCTCCAAGAGCTCCCAGGACCCCGAAATGGAAGACCTGGTTCCATTTAAGGAGGCCAATTGGAGGGAGCTTCCGGCCAGTGTGAGTGTAAACATGGAAAACCAAGCCCTGAAGCGGTTGACTTTAGGGGTAATCCCAAATTCTGGGTTTTGTCAAATTAGGGAGTGTAGTTGACTCACTTCCCCACTTCCCCAGTGGATGGCCCGAAGAAAGTCCAAACTTTTTAGTTACCACTAAAATGGTCTTCCCAAGAAATGTAAAGTCCAGGAACTCACCTGAAGGGTCCCTTGGTACCCCCTGGCTTTTGGGGTAAAAAGGGGTCGTTCAGTGCTCCGGCTGTACCCCTGGCTCTAGGGAGGGTATAAACCAAGGGCATTGCATCAGTCGGAATAGGTGAACGATGAACGAGGAACCGCCTGAAACCCAGGATTGGCGAAGACACAGCTGTTGGGGCAAACTTGAAAATCCCGAATAATTAATGCCAAAGCATGGAAACTGTGGTAATAGCAGCCCTTCGGTTGGTTGGTTGATTGGTTGGTTTGTGAGGACCACCCGAATGGCACTGCGCCGCCAAAGTTTCGCAGTTTTGGGATCTCGCCCCTTCAACAGTCATAGAACACTTGGGCATGTCAAGTAGGGGGCCCGTGGATGTGTTGTTCCATCTAAACGGGGATCCCTGCTGTGGGGGTAAACACCCCCCTTGTGAATTTTTGCCAGTGTCTTTTTGCATCTAGACGCCAACGCTCATCCGAGCTGACAACCCGTCTGAAATTCCGCCAGGCTTCTCTATGGGCGGTCTGTCCTCTTTTTTAAGGCACCTTTTATGGCAACTACCCTTTTGGTTTAAAGGCACCTTTTGTGGCAACTACCCTTTTATTACACCTTTTAAGGCACCTTTTTTGGGTTGGTTTAAAGGGAAGCCGGATAAAACCTATCCATTTCGGTTTTTCTGTTTTGAACCAAGCTCATTCCGGTCTCTGAATTCTGGGTGAATTTTCCTAGACTCAGCTGGCCACCTTCAGCGTCTACATCTTACTGGGCGGGGAGCTGACGGCGGGTGTGGTCTTCTCCTCCTTGGCCACCTTCGACCTTCTGCAGGCGACTCGATGACTCGACGTTCAACGACTTCGGTTCAAAGCGACCTGCAAGGAGAAGTGGGCCCAACCGGAAAAAACGACGTTTGAACTCCGGCCCGGAGGGACGGAAAAGAAGAACACCAGGAGAACCGTGTTTTTTGTTTCTTTTTGGTTTCCTTTTCCCCCGTGTTGTGTTTGTGTGTGTTTTTTGTTTTATCTTTGAAAACAAGGACGCCATAAGGTGTAGGTGTCCTTCATGGAGGTGTGGAATTCTTTTGATGGTCCCATGGAGGAAAACCTTTGGTTTTGGGTGGAATATGGGGAGCAACTTGTCGAACATGGGAAATGGAATCACACCAAAATTAAATGCATGAGAGCTTGTCACTGCGAGCGTGCGCTTTCTTCTCATGTTGAATGGATATTCGAGTTGAGCTCTGTTTGAATCACATGTTACATAGAGCAGGTCTAGTTCTAATCTAAAATCGACATTATATTTGGATCTGTGGACCCCTAGTTGATTGGTCAATCTCACTCCCTGTGTTCCTGGACCTCATGCTTTCTTGGAAACACTATGTTAGTGGCAACAACACAACGCTTAGGCTTTGTTTGGCAAATCCAGTCAGGAAGTTCGCAATTGACTGTTGATGATGGCAACATTACGGGAAACACGCGCCCCAAAGTGGCCCATGGATTCCCATAGGATTTATGGAGGTCCATCAGTCTTTGGGGCCCTTGGGTTCCACTCAAACGTCATTGGCCGAACCCAACATGAAAATAATTACAAGGCTTATATGTTTGTTTAGTTTTTTAAACCCATTTGTCCACTTCTATGTTAAGAAAAGGTTTGGAAGAACTTTATTTGTTGATGCCATTTGGCCACTTCCATGTCAAAGAACCAGAAGAACTCCATTTGCTGGTGTAGGGGTGTGAGGAGTCAACTACAACCTGAGGGACCTCTGCCTCATCCGTTGGGTTTTTGGGGGCGAAACCGTCCATGAGGTCTTGACAGACATCATGTGGGAAAGCAGGTTTCCTCGCAAGAGGGCAACTAGCTAATCGATGCACATAGTGGACAACCTATGGAACCACCGCCAAAAAAGGGGCAACTCCCCACCCCCCCCTCGGCAAAACTCATACCCATGATGTAAGAAGTTGCAAAGAGTCGCCTTGGCAGGTTGGACAATTGCCTAACATCACCGCCACGAAAACAAGCACCCTTCCCCCAAAAACAACAACAACACGACACACAAAACATCCATGTTACAAGAAAGAGTCGGCTCGGCAGGTGCCCATGAACATGCTGCCCATCACGGTCCAGTACTTTGTCCAGACCTTGGTCTCGGTGCGCCGCATCCAAGCGGTTCTCAGCGCGGAGGACGGGAACGGCCTCGGTGGCCTTGGTCGAGGGCAGTCAAAATGCGGGGCTGAACGGTCCAAGAATGTCGCTTTAAGAAACGGCGCCTGAAAACAGGGGTTTCCTTCAAAAACGGCGCACTCATTCAAGACGACTTTGGGCAAATGAAATCGCGCAGGTTTGAAGGTTTGGTTCGCGGCCTCCGCCCCCGCAATGAAGGCTGCTTTCATTGCCCGGAGCCTTTGTGATTTTAACCTGGTGCAATTAATGAAAACAAACGGAACGGCTTCAGGGCCCCCCCCCCCGCGATGTTGAGGATCGAGTGCCAGCAGCCCTTTTTTGGCCAGAGTGAAAGCACTTGCGCAACACGTGTTTTTTCAATCAGCGGATTTTGCGCAGACCTTTGGGCACATGTGTGGATGTGTTGTGTCGGTGAGCCGGCTCTACTGCTCGGTTTGTTTGTGACGACATGAGTTTTGATGACCACAGTAGAAAGTCGCATTTCTGAATGTGATTGCTTCTGACCCAGTGTGGCTTGCCCAGCAACTAAGTCCAACTTGAGCGACGTCATCAGGCATTTGCTTGTCCATGAACTGATGAAAGTCCCTTTTACACTTTTTTGAGTGACGTCCATCGAGAACGTGCAGAAAGAGGCGGGGTTCTAGAGTTTGTACCCCTCCCACTAACATAGCATTGTTGGAGGTACCTGCAAGATAAATTTCCTCTTCAAGGGACCCTCTGTCAGGGGCCATGTTAGTGGGAAGGGTAGGTTTCCCCTACAATGGTGTTTGTCAAAAGTAGGGGCCCGTGTTTGGGACCAAAGGGGCATTTCGCGCCGCAGTCCAAGATTGAGAAACAGGCCTTGTTTCCGGTAGTGTTGCCTGGCAGATGGTTTTTGCTAGAAGCGCTTTTTTTTGTCTCCCATGAAATCGCTGACTTGATGTCTGGTTTATTGTCCGAGTAAATTTTGTTTAGATGCTAATTGCCACCTTGCTTCGGGGTTCCCTGGTCCAGCTTGCAGATCGTTCCGACTCATTTGACCAGTGACCAGGCGGCCTTACCACCCATCAGCCAAACCATTTGAGGCACTCAACAACCTTGGTACAAAGCCTCCCATCAACCAAGCCATTTGACAGGGGTCACTGAGTTTCCCCGTCAAAAGTTTCGCAATTTACTGCTGGGATCCATTGAAACCGATCCACGAGTGGAGCGGTCCAAGCATGGAAATTCAGGGACTGTTCGGCAAAGCAGGCACGCCATTTCATATTAATATGAGTCACAATCAGAACCTGGCTACTTGGAGGGTAAGGGACAATACCCAACCATAAATGGTTGCGGCCTTTCGTTTTGTCCATGGTCCTGTTTTCTTTTCCCCCCCCCAGGTTCTTGTGTCTCATACCAGGCTTCACCTTAGGTTCTTTTGTACCAGGTTCACCTTTTTTGTACCAGGCTTTTGTACCAGGTTTCTTTTTGCCACCTTTGTCTCAGGAGTGGGGCGGCGGTGGCTACGAGCGGAACCCCCTGGGCTCTCCGAGCCTGCGCTTGGAGGAGACCCGATTTCGCTGGCCGGAGGCGAGGCCCTGGGTCTCCGCAGGGCTCCTTCAAATGGAAAAACACGGCTTTTTCCATTTGAAAAACAGGGCTTTTTCCATTTTAAGATTGACACATACAAATTTTGCAACCATTTGAAACAGGTGTTTTTTGAAACCTTTGAATAAAGTTGGAAACCACCATTTACAAGGCAATGTTCAGGTGTATAATGCAAGGATCCGTGTTTAGTCAACTGGTTTCAAATCTTTAGACTTTAACTCGTTGGGAAATCTGGTCTTTAGACTTCCCCGGAATGAGTTCCCCTTTTCATTTGTTTTGCTTTTTTGGGGTTCCCTTTGTTTTCCACTACCGGGCAAAAAAGATGATGTTTCCAGCCAAGTAGACTTTAACTTGTTGGGAAATCAACTGTTTTCCATTGAACCAACAGCAAAACACTTTTTGCCGAGGGGTCCTTGCAGCAACCAAGGTTCCCTTTCAAAGCATCTCAAACTGGCAGTGGCTCAAAATTTAAGAGTTAGGGCTACGCAGGTTTTGGTCCATGTTTCCCCAGGGCAACCCATTTTGGTACCGGTTTTTTGAGCCATACCCAACTGGGCACCCTTGAACAAAAGGTGCACGCCGCCCGGCAAACCAGCGTATGTCATACTTTTGCCGTCGCAGGGCTCCAATCTATGTTTCCCTTTGTCTGACCCTGATCCATGGCAATTGTCTCTCACAAGTTCAACGGGTCTTAGAGTTTTTACGGGTTACTCCTTTTTAAGGTAAACTAGACCAACCATATGAGGGGCTTCAAAAACACTACTCCCATAGTCAAGACTCGACGATGTTCAAGTTTTTACGGGTTATCCCTTCTCGGTTTTAGAGACCAATCATATGAAGGGCTAAAAGATAGCTTACTCCCGTAGTCATTACTCGACGATATCATGTGTTTAATGGGTTACTTCTTTTTGGCTTTCCAGACCAATCATATGACGGGCTAAACAATCACTTGCTCCCATAGTCATTCCTCGACAATCTCCAAGGGTCTTTGAGTTTTTTACGGGTTACCTAATTTTGGTCTACAAGACCAATCACAGGGGCTAAAAGACAGTCAATGGTTTGTTTACTCACATTATCATTGCTAAACCTAGCTGAACACCATGCGCGTTCAAATCATTAGCCCTCATAGTCTTGTTGGATCTCAGCGGGGAACGAGGGAATGAGGGAATGACTCTATCAACCCTTCCTCGTCGTTTCCTTTGATCCTTTTCCGGTTTATTCCCAAAAGCACCTCTTGGTTCCTTATGAGAACCTGAAAGTAGTAAACCAGCGCTCGCAAGGCGCTCGCTTGTTGAGCGTTTTGAAAATGACAGCGAGGGACCCGCGTTTCGCAGGGCGAGCTGGACTCAGACGATGAGGCCGTGGGCGGCTTCGGGCGGCAGGCGGAGGAGAGGCGAAGGCGGTGATGGGTCGGGGCAGGGGAGCGGGGGTTCAGACACAAGCGCCACAATCTCAAATGCTAGAACCGTTTTTGGGCCATTTGTTCGAGCTGCATCCAAAACCCATTGACGTTTAGGGCTTCAAATCCCCAAAAATCCAAAGCACCAATTGGGGGCTATACCTGAAAAGAAACATCTTGGTGATTCCAGTTACGCGGAAAGTACTTGCAGCCAAGGGGACCAGCCATTAGCATCAAAATGGAAAATTGCTGTCCACTCGGAAAAGCAAAAACCGACGCCGTTTTGGGGTTGCTCTGTGAGCAACATCCACATGCTTTGGTTTGGAAATTTGCCTTCAATGGTTAACCGCATTAACGTTTTTCAGTGTGGGGGGGTCATGTAGCTTATTCCTGGCCGCAACCACATTGCTTGATAGGAGCCTGGAAGAATCATCCTGGCGGATAAATAGGCCGGTGGGTGTTTCCACCAAACATCAAAGGACTGGCTCTGAATTTAGGCACCAATCAGGACTCAGTCGTCCGACTGCATTTTCAGTCCGAGCCTTCCAGACGCGAAACTTGGAAATCCAAGTGATGGCGTTTTCATCGCCCTTCCTCAGCCTTCCTCCCCAACCTGGTCCTGCGACGAAATGCCTGGAAGATCAATTTCCTGGAGGGACCGAGTCCCTGTCAGTGGAAGGGAGGGTAGAAACCGGTCACAACCTGTCAACCTGCGATGGCTGCTTGGGGCCTTGGCACAGACCGCTTGGACTGGCAACTCGGCCATTTTTCCTTTGGTGTCCATGGTCTATCTGGGAGAGCATTGGGAACTCACGTGACTAAATGCCAACCACAAATCCTAGGGGACTCCACTCCATTTCCCAACAAGCCCTGTAGGCCTCCCAACCCCCTGGGCCCTACCACAGACCTATGCCCGGCGCTCCGGGAGATGGATACCCCAGCTGGCTAGACAGCTCGGCCACTGCTTTTCTCACACTCCGGTGTTTTTGTTTCTCTCTTTTTTTTTGGGAAGGGTTTAAACTCAACCAACCAAAAACAGGATGCCCTTTTTTCCCCTGGCCACTGGGCATCTGAGGGAAGTAATCAAGTGTCCCGGTTTCAATCATCCCCACCGAGCAACAGCGCCATGGGTCTTCCGTTTGGATGGGACAAGCCACCTCAGCCGCTTTGCGTCATCTGCAGATCACTTATGCAACCAGAATAGGGGGCAGGTGGAAGACTGTTCCCTTTTTAGTTTTTACCTTGCAAACTCCATCCGGAAAGGCTCAAGACAGGGGTTACAAATAGGGGAGTGCTTGTAGGTCTTGCTCAACTGATACTTTAACATGTGATAAATATGGCCGCATATGGCCCCAAAATCATGAGTTGATTTTACGGGTAGGGGGGTCTTGCCTAAGCCTTTGAAAATGTTTACTCCCACACAGAAATAAACCGGCCGCCTTTGCTTCCCGACCTCTGGGCGCAGGTGTTGCGCACGCTTTCGACGCAGACGTGCTGAGCCTCCTCTGCTAGACGCCGAGGCAGGGTTGGGCATAGACACCAGGCCCTTATGTAAAGGGCTACCAAAAGGAGGGGCAAACGGTAGGTGAAGTCGAACGTGATGGTCTAAACAGTTGGCGCCCAACATGAGGTTGTCCAAACTGGCGAGAATCAGCAAGTCTTAGCAGGTCTCGGTTTTTCCGCCTGGCCCAGGCGCCGGCGACGCAGATGACGGCGGCGCGGCCAAGTCAGCTGTCGGTGCCTCTTCTGACGCTCCTGGAGGGCAAGCTCACCATGGTCACGGGCTCCGTGGGCGCGGCTCGGCTGCTTTTGGTTTTCCTCGAAGTGGATTCGAGTTGGAGCCCTCGGATTTTTCTGGAAAGGAAACCAACATGGGTGTTTTTGATGTTTTTGAGGGTATCTTTTTCGGGGGGTTTAAAGGAAAACCCTTTTGAGTTGTTTGAGGGTATCTTTTTTTAGGGGCTTAAAAGGAAAACCCAAAGGAAAGCCTGGCAGGGTGGGGGGGGTCCCCTGAAAAGACACACCCACACAACAAACAGAACTCATCTAAGAATGATGCGAGCGAGTGACGAGTGCGATCGTTGCAAGATGTTGCAAGCCTTTTGTTGGTTTAGCTTTGGAAGATAAAATAAGCCTCAAAGGAACATACGCTTTAATGCTTGTTTCGGTTGGTGAAGCAAATTGAGTACATCCTCTCAACTTTGACATGGATTTTGTCGCTTGAACATGTCTCAAGCTTCATGTTTGGCAGGGAATGCACGAGTCCTCATGTAAACGCCCACCTTGGCCGGGCTCAAAAAAGGAGCAACTCATGCCGGGGCAGGGGGCCTCTGTCTTGCAGCTGGCCACGCCGCCATCCCTCTAAGCTGGGCGCATCCGAGCGCCCAGCTTCCAGCGATAGCCCGCGCCGATGCCCCGATCTTGCTCAGCCACCCCACTCATCCCTAGCTCCTTAGCGGCCGTACCCCGCCATCCCGTCCAGCTCAGTGCCACCCCGTTGCCGGCAACTGCGCTGAAATTTAAAGTTCCCGGCAGTCACTTTCACCAGACTCGCTGGCATATATAGGGATTAGGGCTGAGCAAGATTGCGGAGAGTACACTAAATCGTGGAAGTGCAGATCAAGAAAGAGGGGCTGGGTTGGGGTTGAGTCTGGGGAGAGGATTGAATTGTATTGGGGCTAAGTGCGGGAGCAACAGGGCTGGGGTCAGGCCAAGGCAAGTTTAAATGGTGACTTGGAATAGCACCTCTTTGATTGCCAAATCAAGGTCAGATTTCTTTTGGTGACCTTTGATTCTTTGTGGGCAAAGTTTTCACTTTTTAATTTATACATAGACGAAACTTCAAAGCACACGGGCAACAGCAATGGCGTGGTTGTCTCTGGGGCGAGCTTCTCCGGAATGGGTTGCTTCCCTATGAACCATCCCCAATGGTGTCCTTTCGGAAAGTCCTTAGGTTCATTCGCAACACGGGTCATTCCCTACCTATCGCACCAGCAAGTTGAAAGGAAGCTGACTCTTATTGAGTTGCATCCTTAGACTTGAACTTTTTGGATACCTCTTATGTTTCCACGCAAAAAAAAAGCTCCTCGCCACGCATGCTTTTGTTACCCACGCGGTCCTTTGACCAGCAGGAAGGTTTTGGGGTCTACCGCGCAGCTGATCTGCCGCATGTTACCTTTCCGCGCGACCTTTTTTACCAGCACAAAGGTTTGGGGATCTACCACAGCCAAGCTGATGGGCAGGCGGGCAAGAGCACCCTGCTCTCCGCGATGCTGGGGGAGGTGCCGCAACTCAGCGGGCGCACGGTGCTGGCGGGCTCCGTGGCCTACTGCGCGCAACAGCCCTGGATCTTGCATGGCACGGTGCAGGACGGGACCGGATGGGCCACCCCAGGGGAGTCTTGGTGGAAACCATGGCCGTCCGGTTCCTTAGGTTTCTTAAAGCTTTTTCGTGGTTCCTCAGGTGCTTTTGGCTTTTTGGCTGGTTTTGTGGTGGGATGTGCGAATTTAAGCGACTAAAAGTTGAACTTTTAGAGGGGGATCTGAGGGTGGTTTGGGTCGAGCCAAGAAGCCTCGAATACTCGAAGGTCCTCAACGCTTAAGAGATGACAAACCTGATACGCCAAGTAGCCAAAGGCCTTATTCAGGGTTTAATGGACGACAACCAACCCCGGTTCGCTCCCCTTGGAGAGGCCAGGTACAGAAACCGCCTTTCCATGATCCCTTTGGGCCTATTGACTCTTGACAACTTGGTCTCATCCGGGCGGAATCAAAAGGATGTGTACAAGTGAGGGGCTCCCTGCTCCAACCATGTCATTTTTGTTGGCTCCCAAACTCCCAGCTTTCGCAGGGCTCCTTAAAAGATCTCCATTTTGCAACCATTTGAAACATGGCTTTTTCCACCAAAACAGAGGGACACCACCATTTACAAGGCAATGTTCAGGTGTATAATGTAAGGATCCCTGTTTATGTTGAACCTTTAACCCCCGTTTTTAAGGACCGCCTGGCCTGTCGAAAATGCCAGGACAACATCACCTTTGGACGCAGCTACCGCGAGGAGCGGGGTGAAGTGAGTGCTTGGCCAACATGCGCCGGACCCGGATAGATTTGTTTCTCTGAGATTGATTCCCCATGTTCAACCATTCTGGGGTAGACTTAGGATACATTTTACATTTTACCTGTGACTCAGTGAAGCAAACAATAAAATATACATTCTATAACTGGTCCCCACTCTAATCATGCATTGCTCTTTCCATCAACCAGCCGTTTTCTAGTTGTTGTTTGTTTTCTGGGAGGAAGGATTCGGAAAACAATCGGGAGGTTACCCCTTTCCAACTCAAGGCTACCCTCAAAGGCCCCTGCAAGGATACATGGTTGAAGGATTTCATGTTCACAGTTTTTTGTGGGAAAACAGGTGGGTCCCCGATTTTGCCCGTCATTTGGGCTGCCCCTGGATGTGTATGGTTGACATTGAGTCCCAATGTCCCGCATCCCAAAATCACCATAGTTGATGATATGTCGACCGAACCTCCTTGTCTCGTAGCCACAGAACGTCTCAAGTCAGGTTCTATGTTAAGATCAGCCTTGGGGAGGTTCATCAGCTCACTGGTCAGGTCATCGTTACAACTATACGACTTCCATGCATTCAACACCTAGTCCAAGTTTAGGTGGCACAACTTGGGTGGGCTATCTTCCTGAAGACAAGGAAGCCTATTCGGCCTTCAGTGGTTCTGGAGCCACGCGTTTCTAACAACTGTCCAAGGGTTTTTAGAGATGCCATTTGGCCACTTGGCATCGCCTTCCCACCAAAAGGAATCCTAAGGGTAAGGCTGGATTCGGGTGGATCGCAAAAGGGCCCTAGTTTCTCTGGACCCAGGACAAGTTCCGGAACACGGTGGAGGTTTGCGCTCTGCTCACGGACCTGATGCAACTGCACTCAGGCGATGTGTGACGAGCATAATTCCAGCATTGAAAGAGGGGGGGACCTTCAAAATATAACCAAACCTCCAAGACCTGGGGGCAAATTTGGAACTGTAAAAGGGGGCACTCCTTGTTGGGTGCTCAACCCAAAAACAGCTGAAGCACCAATGCTGGTGGTCTTCCTATTCTGATTCAACGTCAGCCTGTATGGGGTGCTCTTCGGGCGGTGCCTCTTGGGTGGATGCTACTTCACTTTTACATTGGGAAGGCGTAAACTAAACCCAATGGATCCAGGTGACTCGCCCCCTCTTCCGGGGAGTAAGTAACCATCCATTCACTTTGTTTAGGGACCCCCCCCCTGAAAAAAACAGGAAACAGAACAGGGGACCCTGGCAGTGCGCTTTTTGCGTGACTTGAGGCTTGCAGTTTTCTCATGGGTCAGCCATGTCAGTTGCAACCTCGAGGAAAACCAAAATAACTTGAGAAAAGAAAGAAAAGCAAAACAAAAACATGGTTTCCCCAAAATATATGTTTCTTTGCGCGAGCCCAAAGAAGGGTCACCCTCCAAAAGACATAGGAAATGACCTTCGAGTCTTGAAGTTATGTACCTGGGCGTCCTTAAATGGGTCAGGGGGCCAGTGGGCGAGGTCAGTCATGTTTCCAGCTTTCGGCCAAGCCTTGTTTAACAGCGGCTAAAAAGGGTCTAATTAGCCGAAAAAAGGGAAGCAACGCCCTTTTTGATTCATGTTTACAAGGGTATGTCTCGTTTTCTCTGTGGAATTGGCCTCATCCACAACGGTTGACCAGTTAAAAGCGTCTAACCGAAAACTTGAAGGAGTCAAAAAGGGCGGCCGCGCGGATTCATCGTGCCTTCGCTGTAGCTGATTCTACCCATGAAACGAAGCCAAGTTCAACCACGGAGGACGGACAGGATGGGATGGGCCGGAAGGCCCCGGAAACGGCGAGATCCAGCCGCATCGGATTGATTCCAATCTGATGCGATAGGAAAGAGGGGCTGGCCCTTTAAACCGGTTGTGGGGAATGAGCCGGTTTTGGGGTTTCCCTTTTCAGGGAAGCCGCAAATCGGCGGAACCAGCCGTGTCGTTCCATGAACCTTCCCGAGTCTCGCTCGCCTCGCAGGCGCTGAGACGATCATCGGAGAGCGGGGCATCAACGTCTCGGGGGGGCAAAAGGCCCGGATCTCGCTGGCGCGGGCAGTGTACAGCGCTTCGCCAGCACAGCGCTGGAAGGGCTTTTGGGGGGGGGGGTTTGGTTGATCCTGTTTAGGAGTTGGCAATGTATGATGGGGCTAGATAAGAAGCCGTGATAGTTGATTCTTTCTTCTTCTTTTTTTTAAACTGTTGGTTTAAAGTTGCTCCACAGCCTCATTGTACTGTTAAGGCTCTTAAATTACCCTTTTTAAGCATGGAAGGCGAGGGCCTGTTTTGGTAGGATATAGCAGTTGTCCAATGGAAAGAGGGCAACCTTTCGCAGAAACCAACGGAACTCCTCATTTTTCAGTGACATACACATCAGTGTCGAGACATCCGCCTGCCGGTCGTGAAGCCGCCAGGCAGCCTCTTTTGGTGGTGCCATTTTTTGGATCTGCTGTGAGTAGGCCATTACTGCGTTGTCAACCCATCTTCACCAAGATATACTTAAACCATTGTTTGCACTGCAAACATTTTCCTCAAAGGGTGGACCCTGTGGGATGTCCGCCCTGTTGATTCTTTACCATCGGTTTTGGGTAGACCTTCGCAATAAAAGGCTTTGGTTGTGACTCACCAGATGTTGCTTCTGGGTTTCAAGGAAACCAGCCCTTGCCAGCACCCCAAAAACTTTTCCAATAGCAAACAATCCAAGTGCTGCTTGCGGTTGGGGCCCGGTTGGTGGAAGCTGGAAGTCATTTGTATCTAGGTCTCTTATTTTCTTGGTGGTTCTCAGCCATCCCCAGGTTTTAGCGTTTCTGAGTTTAGCAGTGGGTTTCCCAATTTAACCAACTAAAAGTTTTCGTCACTTTTAGCACGGGGTCAGAAAACGGCCGGCCCCTACAGTCCACCAGTCTCTAGCCCCTAGTTGCCCCAGAATCGTCCAACAGACAGCGGTTGGGACTCAGACAATTTGGCGCGTCGTTTTGTGGGTGTGGGTCAAAACCAATGGTACCATTTTGGGGTACCGCCCATTTTAGAACCTATTTTAGTGGGGATTGAATCGGATGTTCACTGGGGGCGAAAGCCGGGATTTTGACCTCGGGCTTTGTGACTCAGGTGACGCCTCGACGTTTTTGCTCGACGACCCCTTGAGCGCGGTGGACGCCCACGTGGCGCAGCACCTCATGGAGCAATGCCTCGGCAAGGAGGGCTGCTGCTCACCTGGAAGGGGAACATATCTTTGTTCTCCCAAACAGATGTGTGTGTGTGTGTTGTTTCTTTGTGCCTGTGAATGTGTGTGTGTTGTGTTTTGTTTCTGCTGTGTTCTGTTTTGGTTTGTTGTGTTTGTGTTTGTGTGTGTGTGTGTGTTTGCTTGTTTGTTTGCTTGCTTCGTTTCGTGTTGTGCCGTTTCGTTTCATTCCGTTCCGTTCCGTTTGTTTGTTTGGGTCTTTGTGTCTTTGTTTGTTTGTGTGTTTGTTGCATGTTGTTTTGTTTGTTTGTTTTGTTCTGTTTTGTGTTGTTCTGTGTTGCTTGTGTTTTTTTGGTGTGTGTGTGTGTTTGTGTGTGTGTTTGCGTGTGTGTGTGTGTGTGTGTGAGTGAGTGTGTTTGTGTGTGTGTGTGTGCGTCGGTGGGTGGGTGGATGGGTGGGTGGGTGGGTGGGTCTGTGTGGTGTGTGTGTGTGTGTGTGTGTGTGTGTGTGTGTGTGTGTGTGTGTGTGTGTGTGTGTGTGTGTGTGTGTGTGTGTGTGTGTGTGTGTGTGTGTGTGTGTGTGTGTGTGTGTGTGTGTGTGTGTGTGTGTGTGTGTGTGTGTGTGTGTGTGTGTGTGTGTGTGTGTGTGTGTGTGTGTGTGTGTGTGTGTGTGTGTGTGTGTGTGTGTGTGTGTGTGTGTGTGTGTGTGTGTGTGTGTGTGTGTGTGTTTGTGTATGTGTGTGTTTGTGCGTGTTTGTGTGTGTGTGTGTTTGTGTATTCTGTTGTGCTTGTGTGTGTGTGTGTAAAGGTGTCTGTGCCCGTGTTTGCGTGCGTGTCTGTGGCTGTGTTTGTGTTTGTTTGTTTGTTTGTTTGTTTGCTTCGTTTGGGTTCGTTTTGTTTTTTGTTTGTTTGTTTGTGTGTGTTGTTTGTTTGTGTGTTGTTTGTTTGCTTGTTTGATTGTTTGCTTGCTTGCTTGCTTGCTTGCTGGCTTGCTCGCTTGCTTGCTTGTTTGCTTACATGTTGACGAATTGTAATGTGTTGCCCACATGACCTGCTTGGCTTAGTTGCAGGTTTCGCAACACCCCGCCCCCCCAAAACAAAACGGAGGGTGCCCCATAATCCCAGTGAAAGATTAAAGGCACCTAAAAGGCCTCAATCAAGTTCAAGCATCACCCTTTGGAGTCAATTTCAATCTGAGTTTTGGCAGTGTACTTCCGCAACTTGCCGATGTTCCATTCCGCCCTGAAATGGAAATTCCTCGAAAGGTGGAAATTCACAAGGCAGCAGTGCACGCTCCCTTTCCCACTGCCGCATGGCCCAGATTTGTCCAAGAAGACGCGGCTGCTGGTGAGCCACCAGACCCAGTTCGCTCCGCAGGCCGACTACGTGCGCCTCGGAAGGAACTGTCAGCTTCGGAAGACTAGGGCCAAGTTGGGATTTCTGAAGAGATGCCATGTGGTCTTGTAAACAAACCTCCATTTTCGTTTCTTTTGCTCCAAATCAAGGAGTCCGAAGCAGCCTAGTCACCCCTTGCTGTGTTTGACGGCCAGGGCCCTGAAACTCCACTAGGAGCCATGTCGACCCAGACGCTCAGGATCCATATGAAGGACGGGCGGATCGTGGCGATGGGATCCCCCGGCGAGTTGCAGGACGGACAAGCGAAATGCGCAAACTTCGAACTTGTTGTTGGAATTGAAATGGTCTTGTTGCCCATGTCTCTGTTGCACTGATGTACAGCCAATGTGGCACCTGTAGTATTTGATGCAACATATGCATATGGCAACCATCTCTCTGAGGTGCTTGTTGGTGTGTCGCTTCGTCTTGTTCATAAAGCTCAACCAGCTTGAGCCTTTGTTGGCTGGTTGACTGAGGATGGGTGAACGCAGATTAAAATTGTTTGAATATTGATAAACCATTTGAGCTGGTAAAGTCCCTTATCCGGTTGAGGAAATGTTTGAAGCCTAACGTGTCTGAGAAGACCACAGTTTAGTGGTAAAAGTCATAAATTCTGACTTTGTTTGGCTAATCCAAATAGTGAAAAGTAGCGCGTTCCTTTTGTTTCCACTATTTTTGCTGAACATACAGAAGCCGCAGAACTGTGTTTGCACGCCATTTCCCTGTTTTTGTTTGCGGCTTAACTAAAGATGAGCACAAACAAGCAAACATTGTTCTACCTTTCGTGTCACTGGGCAAGTGAGATTAATACACCTGGTGGATTCGTCCGGGCGGTTTCCCCAAAAGTGATATAAAGTGATACTGTGGATGGACGAAATCCTGCACCAACTGAGATGCCCTTGATTCCCCCTGTTAGGAACCGGGAGGCTCGGTCGCGGAAAGAAGAAAAGGGTGTGGGTCAAAAACATATCACCAGGATATGGACCGCGGGTTTGAGCCCTTTTTCCATGGGTCCTTGTCCTCCATTTCACCTGGGGCCTCCGATTTTTGGTTTTCGTCCTTTCCATGAACCAAGGGCGCCCCATTGGGCTACCCTAGGTCCCCCAGCTAGGTGCCCTTTTCCCGTTTCTTTTTGGGGTTTTGGGTTCCTCTACTAAAATTGACTACAGAAAAAAGGGGACCCTAGGGTTCCCCTACTAAAATAGACTACAGAAAAAAATATCGGGTACCAACTTATTCTAACCTCTCTACTTTCCCAGAGTTAGCTCCCCTTTTTGTTGTTTGCTTGTTTTTGCTTTTCCTGGGCTCCCTTTGTTTTCCCCTAACCAGGCAAAACATATATATATATGTGTTCTTGCTGGGGTCCTAGTTCTAGCCTGGTCTACTGGAGGACCTAGTTCCTATGTTTGCCCCAAGCGCGCAGGACTTGCTGCACGAGGAAACCCCAGCCACAGCAGCTGCGAGGAGCGAAGCTCCGACAAGTCCGCCGCCGCCTTTGGAGTTCGAGCGCGCCTTCAGCGCCGAGGTGAAGGCGACGCTGACTCAGCGCGCGAAAAAAAACCTGGGTAGATGAAGGGTAAAGAGCTTCTCAGCCAGAAACATGTTGCGGAATTTGAATTTTCCGCCTTCGGAAAATTATTCAAGCATGGTGCTGGGTAGAGCATTTGAACACCGGGTTTTGATTATGTCTTATTCCATTTCCCTGGCTTTGGTAGGTAGAAGAGGACACTGGTTGGTTTCGTGCTGAGGGGGTTGAACAGTTTTGTATAGGTAAAGGGCTTGCCACCCTTAAGAAACAAAGAAGACAATTGTTGGTTGTCTGCTGTAGAGGTAGCTGGGATCCACTGAACAGAACTTTCAGACTCTGGAACTTATATTTCTGGTCGTCGTTTAGTTGCTGGAACTGCAACTGACGGTTCCATTTTTTTGCAAGTGTGGGATTTGAGCCGGGCGTGAAACAAAAGGAGGGTTTTAGGGACAAAAAAGCTACACGTATTTCGAGTTTGCTGCAAAAGCTGACAAATCGATTCCTTTAGTCATTGGACCTTTCGGGTTCCGAATGGTTCTTTGCTGCCACAAACCAGGGGTACCCTCAAAAAAGGCAGACCCAACATCTGGCTGCAAAACCGCCAGCTTTGCCAAGAAGGAGTCCCTATTTTATGGACCGCAAACTGGATCCCCAGTCCATAAAGCCAAAAACGGGGGTTCAACAGACGAACCCTGCAGGAAACCGCGTGCACACGCTGGCTGCGCGACCGTTCGAGCAATAGGGGCGCCCCAATTCATGCGCGCCGCGCATGGCGGTTGAGCCTTACCCTTATGTGGGGGCAGTGTTGTTTCTTGAGGGTACCCTTTTCAGGGTGGTTTCCCTCCAACAGCAAAACCACCAGTTTGGGCGTCCCATCTATATTTCAACAACATACCGACTTCATCGTATTTGGTTGTTTTCGCAAGGAACTCTTGTTGTTTTCTTTGCTGTGTTGTCTCACTTCGCAACCGTTCGGTTCCGGGATTGTACTAGTACAGTTTGCGACGCTTCAAATTGTTTGTCATCAGTTTCGAGTCCGAGTCCGTTTTGTCCAAGAGACAATGGGATTCCCCAAGCCTTGTTGTAGGTTCCACAAGCCCCTGCCCGCACGCAGCTACCGACACCAAGACACCAAGGGGCAGTGGCTTGCACTGGATTTGTTCCCAGGGTTTGGCATGGTTCCCCACTTGAGCTATATGCAGGCAACCCGTTCCACTCAGCAAATGGGAAATGGGAGACAGCAGAATGCCTCCTTGCCCTCGATGGAGAACCCCCCATGGCCAGTTGAGTAGCTACTACCTGGTTTGATTGCAAGGCCTATCTAAACCTTTATACCCATAGAACCAAAGGTCCACGGAGGGGGGCTGGTGTAGTGGCGGACGGAGCTTCTCGATTCGTCAGGATGAGATGGAGGTCGAGGAGCGCGCGGAGGATGTAGAGGAGGGCTCGCTGAGCCTTTGCCATTTACTTTTCCGCTCATTCCACGACCGGCAAGTTTACTCATTTCCTGAGATATTGAATTATGTTTGCGGGTTTGTGGGGTTGATTTCAAGGGAACTCGACGGGGAAGCCATGCCAGGGGTCTCCCATTGGACGCAAATATTTTGCGGTCTTGGACTTGAGTCACTTTTTGGGAAGACAACATGTTTATGGTGAACAAGAATGTGCAGACGTTTTTCGCCAATCCACTCAGGAAGTGAGTTACTTTAGCCGTGCCTTCCTCATTCTCAGGATGCTTCGCGTCAAATGAGGCCAGGGAACCGCTGGTGTTTGAAGAGAGCGATGGCCGAAATAATTGAGAATCAACTTCTAGATTTTCTCTCCGTCCAAAGCGAATCGACTTGGCAACCTTGCAGGGTTCCCTTTTACCACTCCTGGCCTGTTGGCCAGTGTCCCCAGAGGAGCAACCATACTGCCAGGTGATTTGGGCAGGTGACTGCACAGATGGACATGGATCCCAACAAAGGGGTCCCCTAACGTCCCACGATGAGGAGCTTCTATAAAAACGGAGCCTGGTCGGGTGAACCCGAAACCGGGTCATCGCAAGGCTCATGTGAAAGGCTTGCTCCAGCCCTACTGACCCATCAGAAGACCTGTTTTAT
This sequence comes from Effrenium voratum, assembly GCA_963377175.1. NCBI lineage: Eukaryota > Dinophyceae > Suessiales > Symbiodiniaceae > Effrenium > Effrenium voratum. The sequence continues at coordinate 359,524 of CAUJNA010001624.1, read as the reverse complement.
GGGGTCGAAAAAACGGGTTTCGATCACTCGCAGCAAAGGACAATTTGTGTAGCATCTGAAAGGAACGCATTTCTTAGAATGCATGTATCTAAGATGGAATCCACTAAACCAGCACCCCGGGTTGTCATTTAATGGGCAGTGGGCACCATATTAGACTTGTTCAGGTCATCCAAATCCAAAGGAATTGTTTTTCCCCGCGCACGGGCCTTGCCTGAGCCAAGGAGCGTCAAAGTCTGGTGCGCCTTTTTGCGCGCGATGCGCCTGGGCGTGAGCGCCTAGACTTCAAGAGTTGCTTCAATAGTTGGTCCAAAGGGGGCCTGGGTGCCCGGAATTAGAGGTGTGGTACTTTGGATGGGACACGCCTGCCAAGAGTGTAATGGATTAAGAGGATTAGGAAACGGTACGCAGGGAAACCTCAAATTGAAACCAGGACTAGTGAACCAGAATCAAAACCCGGATAAGTGAAGGTTAGTTAGGGAAAGTTCCAGCCAGAATTAGTTGCGGCCGCCTTCGTAGTCTTTTGCATTGGTTTGGGTACACCATTTTAATACCGATCGGTTTTGATTGTGACTCATGTCCAGTAAATTAGTCAATGTTTTCCCTCAGTTCCGGCAATAAATTGGTGTGGCCGCTGAACCCCCTGATTGTACACCTGGCTTTCGGACCACTGCACCAGGTTGTCTTTGTGACTCCGCGGATTTTCGAGTGTCCTTCGATTTCCCTCTTTGAGATCTCCAGAAGTTGCGGGTTCATTGGAAATCACTAGTCAATTAATTGCAACTCCAATCACCCTGGTGTTCAATAGAACCCCTCATCACTTTCTGTTTGGCCCTAAGAGTGGTCAACCCCGAAAAGAGTTCCCGTTCTCACGACCCTTGCAACTTGAGGGGACATCCAGCGAACCCAATGAGATCTTCTTGGGACTCACTCAAGAGGCTTCCTCTTTCTTTTGGACCTCACTCAAGTGGTGCTCTTTTTGTTTTTGTGGAATTCCAGTCAGTTGACCAGGAAAGAGCCGAACGAAAACCGCGAAAGTCTCCAAGGCTTCATGGTGGTTCTGCTCAACGTCTACTCCACTGCGGGCTACTTGCTCTCGGCTCTCTGGCTTGGCCACTGGCCGGAGGCGAGGCTTTTCGGGTTTTCGGCTTCGGAAAAGAACGCCTAGCGACCAGCGGCTGGAGTTTTGGCGATCCGTTTTTCGGTTGAGTACGCGTATCTAAGACTAGAAGGATATGCTCACTTTCTGAGTTCCGTTTCTGAACTTCACGTTTTGGGTTTGGAGCATTTGAGTGGTAAATAGACCCTTTGGACTTGTTTGGCCCACTCAGGAAGTGAGTATGTGGGTGGCTTGTCTTTTGCCAGGGGACCATCAAAATGGGAGTTGTCCTTTTGGCGTTCCTTTAAAACCAAGGAAAAAGGTGTACCCTCAACACAAAGACACGCCCATATCTGGCAAAGGGGTTAGGTTAAGGGCACTTGTGTCACCTGTGTGGTTTTGGAGTTAGTACCTTTGTTGAAGTGGGTTTGAAGGGAAACAAAAAGGAACGCCATGTTTGTTGGGCCTGGTTTGGCACGTGCCCGGATGCAAGATCTCAGGTGGCCAGCGGTTCCCAAAAGAACGGCGCCCTTTCACTTTCTCCCCGTGGAAATCACTGGGCTTAGAGATGCAACCCTTTCCTTGTTCACATGCCCTCAGCACAAGTGAGCAGCGCCATGCGGCGCCCAAAACCCCGGGCATTTGTTGTGGGTGGTGTTGCCTGGCTTTAAAGAGGTTATGGTTATGCCTAGATGAGCCTTTACGGCCATGCTGGTAGAATCAAACGTCCATGGATGTCAATCGGGTTTTGAGGTTGCTCTTTCAACAACATTACAACTGGTCCCAGCAAGTGAGCATTGTGCGAAGTTCTGCAACTAGTTCTCCAAGCTGAAGTCATCGAATAAAACGTTTGGTGTTTTTTGGCGTATTGTTGAGGGTGTCACACTTTGTCGCAGTACTACTGATCCGCGGGTATTCCAAGTGCTCCCCCCTTCCCGGCTCTAGATGCCCAAAGGTGACCTACGCTGCGATAAAGGGAAACCAAAGGAATCTACGTTTTTGGGGGGACACCAGGAGATGTGGTGTCCACACCTGTGCCAAAGATGGGGCCCATGACGCACAAACAGTCATCTGGAAGTACATATCCCTTGGTTGGCTTCCTTGCTTCTCAACCCACCGGGTTTTTTCTCGACATAAAGGGAGAGTGTGGACAGCAAGCATGTAAAAGGGGTAGAGAAGCACCAAGGGACCACCCACCTTCAGGTCAGGGAACGATTCTCGGTGGGTGATGCGCTGGGCATCTATGCAGCTGTGGCGGTGTCCATCCTCGTTTTCACTCTGTTTAGGACAGGGTTCTGTGGGGAGGTCGTTTTCCGCAAAAAAAATAATACAAACAAAACACAACACGTATGTATGAATGTCCTTTTGGGGGTGCATAGAGTGGAGGAAATCCGGGCCCGTTTCAGTCCCTCAAGTTTTCAATTTGTTGAATCTCCCAAAGTGGCGGCTTGAATGGACACCCGCAAATAGCAACCCAATGTCGGCGTTTCCGCCAAAGATCATATCACTGTCCTTGCGAACCCTTATATTTTCCACCCGCTGGCAGAAACAGACGGGGCCAGCACCCCCCCTCCAAATTCGTGTCAGACAAGTTGATCACCCGCTCTCGTTCTGCAAGAATCACGCCAGGCGCGGCAAGTTTGCTGTTGGGGGAAGCAAAGGGCCTCCTAAAGCCTCGGGGTTGCACACATTTCCCGACACATCCAACGGTTGCCATGTTTCCACATCTAGCGCCGATTTCCACGGGCGTCGCATGCTAAACCCACGGCTTTGCCTTCCGGTCATTCTTTTTTGGTTGAGTTGGACATGAGGTGGAGCTCGTGTGGTTTGTGCTTTGGAGCAGAGCAGGGTTGGTTGCACACAGTTGGTTGAAGCCATTAGACCCAAGGAAAAGAAGGTTGCTTGAAATTTGAAGCATGGGGGTTTACACATGTTTAAGGTGAGAGCGCCCAGACCGTACCCTGCCTTTTTTGCCTTTTTTGACATTTTACATGTTTAGCCAATGTTTACATTTCACAGGTTCGTTTGTTCGCAGGGTGCGTTACTGCTGTTGTCACCATGTTTAAGCAGGGGCCGGTGATATTGTTGAAACAGGGGGAGGTGAAGCTTGCCCTGCGAGGATTCTGATCTTCCAGTTTAGTTCCATGCGCTTGGCGAGGCCAGGAAGTGGAAAAACACCACGGCGGTCGCGTTGCTTTGATCTGCTTTTTGCCTTTCAAAGTGCTGGCAATGCTCCGCTCGGTTCGGTCGTGTTTTTCTGGCAAAAACAGTCCCCAACTTGAGCGGGGTTTCGCTTTCCCTGGACAGCAACGTCACTCTCTTTCAACCTTATGTTCTTTCGGTTTCCATTTCTATCGATCCCAACAATGTCAACCCTCAGACACAGCACCATTTGTTTATTTGTTTTTGTAGCTTCCCTTCCAGCTTCTCTTTAACACGACACCAAGCAGGCAACCGAGCCTCCAAACAGGACAAGCATATTTCCACATTTGACACACTTGTTCAAAGCTGAGGCCACCGAGCGATGATTTCAGCAGCTCAAAGTTTCAGCGCTCGAAGCCAGGTCCAGGCGCTAGCCCAACTCTCAAGGGCAGCTGCGGAGTGCAGACTCCGCGAACGGAGTCCAGCCAAGGATTATGCGGATTGGGGATTGCGTAGGCCACCCAGGATTCTGAACGGGCCAGTTGGTACCCGCAACAAGCACACAAATGAACCGAGTTTTGTCTATGGACTCTCAAGCTACCCTTCAAACCAACAAACCGCGAAGGGCAGATTTCCAATGTTCACGGGAAGTTTCAGGGCACGGGTGCCTGGTGTTCCCGTTAAAGCGACGCCCAAACCGCGTCAGGCAGCTGCACCGGCAGGCGCTCTGGGCGGTGCTGCGAGCGCCAATGGCGTGGCTGGACACCACGCCGTCCGGGCGCATCGTGAACCGCTTCTCCAACGACATGCAAAAGGCCAGAGCCACGCCACGCGCTCAATACCGAAAACCGGGTAGATGATGTTTTCCACTGGCAAAAAATAGGGTTTTTTTGGCTGGCATCCAAGTTCCAGCCAAGAATCAAAACCTGGGTAGATGGAGGGTAGTAAGGGACAGTCCCCTTGCCAGAAATAGCTGCGGATATTCTTTTCCCATGCTTCTTAGTTCTTGAAGCATGGGTCTGGGTCAACCATTTCAATACCGGCCCTTTGCTTGGTGGTTTGGATTGGTGGTTTGGTGGCTAACGGGGTGTGCTGGGGGGGGGGAAGAGAAGATTCATGGAACATGAATCCAAACAAAAGAACCGTGGAATCCATCTCACAAAGAAGCTAACCTAATAACCAGTATATGTCAGCTTCTCCTCTGCTTGGTGGTTTCAATTGGTGGTTCCAGGTTCCCATTTGCTGAAATTGGTATGTTATATTTCCCCTAGTTGTTGCTTCAAACGACGAGAAAAAAGGACGGGTGATTGGGTGTTTTTGGTCACTGTGTTGGGTGTTCTGGGTGATAGAATCTCCAGGAGTAGTTGTTGGGCCGGGGGTGGGGGGTGGGGGGGGGGCAGGAGCAGACATTGAGCAGCCAGAGCAACGTAATTACAAATCATGACGTTGGGGGGAGGGGTGGTTGCCTGAAAACAAACATTATTAAGAATTAATCAAACCTTGTTTGTTGCAAAGGGCCAGAAAACCAAGCTGAAGTTATTGGGGGGGGTCTAGGCGGTTCAGGCCAGCCTCAGTATGCTTTTCGAATAGATCGAATTGGTGAACCAAAACCAGTGGATTCGTGTTTATCATGTTCAGCCAAACTGGCTTAACAAGGACACGCATCGTATGAAGCCCAGCGATTGGGTTGTTCTTCGATGGGCGTTTATAGTTCATGTTGCAAACTGAAACCTCTTGTTTTGTTGGGGCATGATTCGATTATCGAACCAAACTGAAACAAAGTGGAATCCATCTATTTTTAACCAAAATGACCTGGGTTTTGCTATGGGCGGACGTTCTGGTGGGGGGGGGGGGGGGTTCAATTCCGAGAGGAGTTTTTGGCATCTCAAATGTCAATCATTGTACACGAGGTTCGTTAAAAAACCCAAAACAGATTTCGCCCACCACCTCCCAGTTGCGGTGGTTCCATCCTTTCCGTGTTAACGTCAAAGTCATCCCCCAAAGGGGCAGGTTAAAGGAAGACCCCTTGTAAAGATGGGTTTCTTGTGAAATGAAGATGATGCAAACTTGCATCAGGTTCCCCATCATTCGGGCAAGAAGGGGCCGGGCTGGTGATGTAGGCGCATGTGTCATTGAAGCTTGTTTGCTACCAAGCCTCGTTCGAGTTGGACTCTTCATCAGCACAGGCCCCCAAAGCTGAGCTTCAATAAAGCAGCTTGACAATCATACGACATATTTATAGATATATATATATACATATATATATATATATATACACATACGTATGTATACACATTGAACGGGGAAATGGGCGCAGCATGTCAATCGAGCAACATTAACAATTGTACAAGTATCTATCATGAGGGGATGGATCTTGGGTGGTGGCCAGGTGTTTTTTCTTCTGCTAGCTACCATCACCCGCTGGAAAGGCAAATCTCAACCCATGGCTTGAACACATGCGTAAGGTGGAAACGAGTGCATGTAGCATGCAAGATACAGACAGGAGTGAATGGAGATAGGCGTGTTCAGTAGTTGGTTCGACCCTTGATCTGTGTGTTTCGCCGGATTCCTTTTAAGGGAAGTTTGCAAAAAGGTTTCCTTAGCGTGGCCACTAGAGTCGCCCTTTTCAAGGCCACAAAAATAATAATTTATGGGTTCCAGGGTCTTTTGTTGCAACCACAAAAGGTCGAAACACATCGACCATGGAGGTAGTGGTTGGGTAGTGGTTGGGTAGAGGTAGAAATCCCTTGGTGGTTGGGTAGAAGTCATCGAACATTGGTTTCCAAGGAAGGGCGGACGAACGGACAGACCGCATGATTTTGGATAAGTTGCGAGCACGGCGCGGGTTCTTCGGCCGATTCCCGGAAGGAACGCCCAGACAGTGAGTTGCGAGCCCTGTTTTCAATTGTTTTTTTTTTGGGGGGGGGCAAAAAGTTTGGAGTGCGCAGCTTCTGTTCACGTGGCTGGGGGTCTGGGAGAAGGGGGGCTGCCGTTCTTCGGGAGATAGACATATCCGTTGCATAGTTAACTTGAGGCTTGATTTTGGCCGATCCCGTAGAGATGCACTCGCAGTGCCACCTATGGAAAGGGGAATGCAAGACATCAAGTTAGACCCCTTGATAGAATATTAACGAATGGCATTGAGTGGGCTGTTCCGCCCCGGCTAGATGGGATGGGTTGCAAGCCATCAACCTCATTTTCTGAGCTTCAGTGTTTGTTGCCTTAGTGTTAGTTGCCCAACTCGACTCCACCGTCCAACCTGTCTACCACGGTTTGCCCGCCCTTCTGATCGAATCGCCTTTGCAGACCAATTCTCGCACTGTATTTCCCGAATCGTATTTGAAAACAGGGGTGATCGACAGGTCGATTTGGAGCTGCAGAACGCGATGCAAAATATGCTGCGGAGCTCCTGTGACCTCTCAGCCAGCATTCTGGTGGTTTGCGCGGCTAAGCAAGGAATACACCGGAGGTGTTTCTGTGTTCAGTTGGGTATGTGTCAACATCAAAAAACCCAACAAATGGTGATTCGGAATTCGCCTTTTTGGTCTCCCAGCTCAAGCTGCCCCTGAAGGGCTCAAGCTCACCATGTTTTTGTTTGGTTTTTGTTTGCCAACCACTGGTTGCCTTCCTCTTTCTCCCTTTCCTTTGTGTTCTGTCAACCCTTTCGCCCTTGTTGGCAAGGGTGCCAAATTTTGTTTGAGCCCCCATGGGCTCCTCTGGGATGGCATTCTCGTTTGCCAAGGTGGTGTTGCCACTCGTCTTCTTGTTTTTTCTTCCGGCTCTGGTCGCGTACTATTTCGTCCAGAAGATCTACCGCAAGGCTTTCCCGGCACTTCAGATGATGCCATTTCTTTGATGCCTTGTTTGGCTTTCCTGCGCGCCGTGGCCAGGGTGTCGAACATGCTTCTGGACTTAGCTGGTTCTTTGGTGTTTTCTACTTTTTCCGACTAGGTTTGGGCCCCCATTCGCACCTGACTCAGTCAAGCAAGAGAACACAAGCACCCGAGGGTTGATGACCTTAGGATTTTGCTTCCCAACAGGGGAAGCTTCCCCAGAGATCCATCCTTCTTTTCAGGAAGCCAAGGGGAAACAGCTGGTTTTCGAAAAGAATGCTGGGAAAGACTGGGGATCAACACCTACCGTCTGCCGTCAGAATTCGGCTCCCAGAAATTGAAATCCCAATCCCAGGGCGTTGCTGAACTTTCCCCACGCATTTCCGAGTGATTCCGGGGATCCCTCAACGTATCTAAGGGTCTTTGTATTATACGCTGGGAATACACCCAATGGGTATTGATCCCAATTAGGCACATGTCCGCAGAAAAAAAAAACGTGTTATTTTTAAGCATTCTGGGTCATGTCCCAAGGGTGTAAACCCGTGGTGTAATACAAAAAACCCCCAGAATGTGCCTTTTTGTTGGCCCTGCAGAAGTGGCATCTTCGTTGGAACCCCACCAGTAAAGTAGCTTTCAGAGGGACATCCCGTGACCCCTGAGATTTCAAGACCCTTCGGGTCTGAGAACTCCAAGCCGCGCCACTTGGTGTGATCCGTGTGATCAGGTCGTGTGGATTCAGCACTGTGTGAATATGAGCAAACACAATGGTGGCTAAGAGGAGTTGATGGTACACTTTTTCTTGGATAATGCAATATCAGCCAACACACAGGGTATGAGGCGATTTCTTCAAAATCAGGAGGCGTTAGATGACAATGAACTCTGGGTGGCTCCCAGCCATCCGGTTCCTTGCTTTAGTGACTAAGTTTAGTGTTAGTTTTCATTTACCACATTCACCCCACGAACAGTTCCTCACTTTTAGGGGATCAGAACGCAGAGAAAGCAAGACAAGTAACGCAGAAGTCCTGCGGCGCCAGCAAGGACGTCGTTTCGGTCGCTCGCACAAAAGCGCGCGTGATGTCCTTGGTAGGCGGCGCGGGAGATCCAGCGGCTGGCGTCGAAGTCCAAGAGCCCCATCTACCAGGCGAGAGGAGGGTTGGCCTGCCTTTGGGGGCGCAAAGGACAACGGAGGGGCTTTTTTTAACAAGGGTTCCAAGATGGCAGGCGGGTTGTGGTTTTTTTCCCAACAGAAATTTGGGGGGATTGGGGGGATTGGGGGTGTGGGTGGGTCCCTTGAACCAAACTTTGAATCAGGGGTTGACTCATTCAGAGAACCCATGTAACGGCTATCTAGTGCATATACATTGACACATATATATATATATATATATACCTGAACCCTGCAACAGTACTGAAATTGCCGTACATGCAGGAAAAAAACAGCGTCAATGTACACTTTTCAGGAAATTTGACGGCAATCGCTGTTAGCAGGCTGTGAGCGTTTGTGGTGCACCTGGATGGCACATGAACACAGTTTGCAATTTACATGGCCCGTCATAAGTAGAACAAACTGCGATTCGGAAACCAAACAAATGCGATTCCGAAACTGCAGAACGGCGCTTCAGAAACCCATAAAATGTGCGATGCGGAAACTATATTTAACAATTCAAAAACCAAAATGACCACTTCAGAAACCAAAAACGGCGAATCAGCAACCAAAATGGTCGATTCAGAAACCAAACAACGGCGATTCAACACCAAAATGACTCGACTGTTTGTTTTGAGGTAGTTTTAGGGTTGGTTTAGGCATGGTTTAAAGTTGGTTTAGGGTTGCTTTGGGGTTGGTTTAGGGTTGGTTCAGGGTCGGTTTAGGCTCAGTTTGGGGTCGTTTTGGGGTTGGCTTAGGTGTGTTTTGAGGTCGGTTTTTAGGGGTGTTTTGAGGTTAATTTAAATTTATATTAGAATTAATTTTAAGGTTGGTTTAAAATTGATCTAGAATTAATTTACATTCGCTATTAAGTTTGGTTTAGAGATTTAGGGTTGGTTTAGGGTCGGTTTTGACTCAGGTTAGGGTCGGTTTAGGGTTAATTTGGGTTCGGCTTAGGGTTGGTTTAGGGTCGGTTTACGGTTGATTTAGGGTCGCTTTGGGGTTGACTTAGGTTTGTTTTGGGGTTGGTTAGGTTTGTTTTGGGGTTGGTTTAGGGTCGGTTTAGGCTCGGTTTAGGGTGGGTTTAGGGTGGTTTAGGGTTGGTTTAGGGTTGGTTTAGGGTCGGTTTACGGTTGATTTAGGGTCGCTTTGGGGTTGGCTTACGTTTGTTTTGGGGTTGCTTTTGGTTTGTTTTGGGCTCAGTTTAGGGTTGGTTTAGGGTCGGTTTAGGCTCGGTTTAGGGTTGGTTTAGGGTGGTTTAGGGTCGGTTTTGGGTTGGTTTAGGGTCGGTTTTGGGTTGGTTTTTAGGTTTGTTTTGAGGTTGGTTTAGGTTTGTTTTGGGGTTGGTTTAGGGTTCGACCGTCATACTTAATTACGTTCCAGGTCATTCGTCTCCAATTGCTGTGGGGCAATGTGTGACAGCTTCCTTGCCGCTTTTGCGAGTTTGCAGTTTTCTCAGCCACATTGCAGAAACCGGAAGTGCGCAAAAAATCGGCGGGAAATCTGCGGAACAAGTACGGAAATCAGCGGAACATTTGCTTGATGAAACGCGCGCCTTGTGTCCTTGGTGAATTGCGCACCTTCAATTGTTTTTTCGGCCCATGAGCATGACAATCTCCTGTGCCAGGGCTGGAGCTGAACGTGAGATTCTTGTAGAAAAAAGTAGTTGAATGCTCCTGTGTCTTGTGTTGGGCCGGGCAAGAAACGTACAGTTTTTGATCAAACGTATGGATTTCAATCAAATAGCAGGCGCGCCATGAGGGACAGAGCTCCGTTGGTTTGCGTTGGCCATGTTTAGTGATTAGAGTTCATGTCGCAGAAATTTCTTCCAAGGGCAGCCCCCAAAGCTTATGCCCAAACCTGCTCCAAGTACCTTCCCCCAAAAGCCATCCTCAGTAGGTACTTGGACCCTCTGGGACAATTGAAGCTTGGCACCCCCCAAATTTTGTTTGCCAAACCTGATAGGTTACTGATTGAAGCTTCAGCATGTGAACGCCCTACCTTCGGCCCTAACCTTCCACGACAACCTCAGGGCGTGGACGAGGCCATCGTAGGGGTGGCCACTATTCGGGCCTACGAGAAGCAAGGCTTCTTCTTGAACCTCGGCTGCTTTTTTCCTTTGGGAAAGCTCCTCCGAAGCTCAAAAATGAAACAGGGGCCCGAGGCTCTAGGTGGTTGGTCACTCCTTTAGTCTCCCGTTGAAACCAGGCACCTATTTGGAGACTAGCGCATGTTGTCGTTTTAGGGTGGACGAAGTTCGGAAGAGAGGCAGAATGTTTGGATGTTTACCTATGCTTTCCTGGCCAGGGTGTGGAAACATGCGTGAGCCAAGTCGTCGGAAGCCAGGCGCTGTGGTGGATCTTTTTCGTCGGATTCATAGCAATGCACGGAGGGTCGGGGCCTAGAAGGATAGATGTCATAGTTGATTGTTTTGACTAAACATGGAACAAGATCATCGAACATTTACATTTAAACCGGGCACTGACTCCAGTCATACGACTTTCATGTTTCCAGACTAGTGCTGTGCTTGTCTCATTCCTTCGGGACGTGTTTTCTTGAGCAACTCCTACGCTCCATTGCCAGCGCGCTTTGTCTTGGGAGCCAAGGAGTCAGCACGAGCGGCGGGTCATACGGTCCCTTCGCTTGGACTTTACCCAGTCGGGCTGCTGCTCAGCTGTTCTAGCGACGGGAGTCAAAGGGGATAAGGTTTGCGGGCGGGTGGAAAGTCTAACTGGCACATTTCCATCACATTCAGCCAGCGATTCTTGAATCCGGAGTCTCATCAAAGAACTGGCTTCTTGAAAATATGTAGTAACAACAACAACAGCAGCAGCAGCAGCAGCAGCAGCAACAGCAACAGCAACAGCAACAGCAACAGCAACAGCAACAACAGCAGCAACAGCAACAGCAACAGCAACAACAGCAACAACAGCAACAACAGCAGCAGCAACAGCAGCAACAGCAGCAACAGCAGCAGCAGCAGCAACAGCAACGGCAACAGCAACAGCAACAGCAGCAACAGCAACAGGAACAGGACAAACAAGAACAACAACAACAACAACAACAACAACAACAACAACAACAACAACAACAACCACAAACACGACCACGACCACGACCACGACAACAACAACAACAACAACAACAACAACAACAACAACAACAACAACAACAACAACAACCACGCCGACGACGACGACGACGACGACGACGACGACGACGACGACGACAACAAACAAACAAACAAACAAACAAACAAACAACAAACAACAAACAACAAACAACCAACAACAAACAACCAACAACCAACAACAAACAGCAAACAGCAAACAACAACAACAACAACAACAACAACAACAACAACAACAACAACAACAACAACAACAACAACAACAACAACAACAACAACAACAACAACAACAACAACAACAACAACAACAACAACAACAACAACAACAACAACAACAACAACAACAACAACAACAACAACAACAACAACAACAACAACAACAACAACAACAACAACAACAACAACAACAACAACAACAACAACAACAACAACAACAACAACAACAACAACAACAACAACAACAACAACAACAACAACAACAACAACAACAACAACAACAACAACAACAACAACAACAACAACAACAACAACAACAACAACAACAACAACAACAACAACAACAACAACAACAACAACAACAACAACATCAACATCAGCATCAGCATCAGCATCAACATCAACATCAACAACATCAACAACATCAACAACATCAACAACATCAACAGCATTAACAACATCAACAACATCAACAACATCATCAAGAACATCAACAACATCAACAGCAACAGCAACAGCTTTAGCAACAGCAGCATCAGCAGCAGCAGCAGCAGCAGCAGCAGCAGCAGCAGCAGCAGGCAGCAGCAGCAGCAGCAGCAGCAGCAGCAACAGCAACAGCAACAGCAACAGCAACAACAGCAACAACAGCAGCAGCAGCAGCAGCAACAGCAGCAACAGCGGCAGCAACAGCAACAACAGCAACAACAACAGCAGCAGCAGCAGCAACAGCAGCAACAGCGGCAGCAGCAGCAGCAACAGCAACAGCAACAGCAACAGCAACCGCAACAACAACCGCAACAACTGCAACAACGCCAACAACAACAACAACAAAACTACCTGAAGTAGCCAGTGGTATAAAGTGTTGGACGTGGCTCCTCAGAACCCAAACTGGGTGTGTGTTGTGTTGATACCTTTTTTTTGGTGGCCAAACGTGCAAGTCCAACTTTGGGATCCCGTGTCAGCTCAATTGAGGGAAAGACCCCTAGAACCCCAACAGTCAGTGAGTAGTTCTGACTGGGGCATTTTGCCTGCACGCTCATAGCGCCCTAGGTGCCTGTTGGAAAATCGAAAGGCTGTGCTTGTGAGTGCCCAACTGGTTTCCTTTGGGGATCTTCCGGTTTTCCGAGAAAACGAAGATGGTGCCCTACGGCAAGCTGAATGTTGACTTCGTCAGGGGTGGTTCCCTTTTAGTATTGACATGGACTACGGACTATGGACTTGAGTAAGGAGATGGACTGCTTCAATTTGGACATGTACTGCTTTAGTAAGGAGATGGACTGCTTCAATTTGGACATGTACTGCTTAGTAAGGAGATGGACTGCTTCAATTTGGACATGTACTGCTTTAGCAAGCAGATGGACTGTTTCAATTTGGACATGTACTGCCTTAGTAAGGAGATGGACTGCTTCAATTTGGACATGTACCGCTTTAGTAAGGAGATGGACTGCTTGAATTTGGACATGTACTGCTTTAGTAAGGAGATGGACTGCTTCAATTTGGACATGTAGATGGACTGCTTCAATAAGGACATGTACTGCTTTAGTAAGGAGATGGACTGCTTCAATTTGGACATGTAGATGGACTGCTCCAATAAGGACATGTACTGCTTTAGTAAGGAGGTGGACTGCTTCAATTTGGACATGTACTGCTTTAGTAAGGAGATGGACTGCTTCAATTTGGACATGTACTGCTTTGGTAAGGAGATGGACTGCTTCAATAAGGACATGTACTGCTTTAGTAAGGAGATGGACTGCTTCAATAAGGACATGTACTGCTTTAGTAAGGAGATGGACTGCTTCAATAAGGACAGGTACTTCTTTAGTAAGGAAATGGACTTGTGTTTTCAGGGATTCCATTTGTAAAGCCGAGGCCAGAAGTGGCTGACCCTTCGCTTGAAGCTTCTGGGGTGCCTCGTGTCCTCGGTGGTGGCGCTGCTGGTGGTGAGCCTCGACAAAAGCTGAAGTGCAGTTGCCAGTTGCCCAGTGCTCTCTGTTTCGACCAACAAGTTGAAGTCCAAATTGATCCCTTCCCAAATAGATCCATGAAGAATAAAGGAACGGAACATTTCACTGGCTGGTGGTTCTTACACCTTCATTTTCTAGACGTTGATTCCAACCATTATTTTCTTCCATCGTTCTTTTCAATATCCGGCTGTTTCCGCTGGGTTTTTAATGGTTTCCTGAAAAGAAGGATTGCTGGAAAGAAAGGGGAAGGCACCCCTAGAAGTGCGAGCCTTTTCTTGTTTTGGAGGAGCCCCTTCAAAATCAACCAGAACGCAGGTGTCAACTGAAAATCAGGTAGTTTCCGTTTTTGTGTCCCACTTCAAACTCCAGCAAGAAAGGTGGTGTCCTTTTTTGTCTCCGTAAGGGTCCCTTGGTCTGGTTTGGAGGCACCCCTTCAAAATGTACCAAAAGAGGTGGTTTCCTTTTCTCTTTCCTTAAGGGTCCCTTAGTCTGTTGTGGAGGGTGTGTTCCTTGGCTGTGGGTCCAAAATATGCCCCCAAAATGGCTGGCCCTGGTAAATGGAAACATGGACTAAAACCTGCGGTCCATTTCCTGATGGTTTAATTTTGACCCATACCTCCTTCAACTATCAACCAGCAGGCTGGCCTTGGCTCTTTTTCTCCGCCAAAACACCCTACCCAAAACAGGGCTCCTTAAAAGATAGCTTTTGCCACCAGGTGAAACATGTTGCTTTTTCAACACCTTCGAATAAAGTTGGAAACCACCATGTACAAGTTGCAATGTTCAGGTGTAGAATGCATCCGGATCTCTGCAACACCTCGCCCAACTCGGCCCCGGAGGCTCCACGAGTTTTTGGGCCCGCTGGGGCGTCAGCTCTCTGGCCCCGCCGCGGGCGTGGCGCTGCGCTACGCCCAGCAGCTGGGGAACGCCATGGAGAGCATCCTGCGCCTGGCTGAAAATGGCGGGGGTGGTCGAAACCAATGGGTCAAAAATTCAACCACCAGGAACTGGACCGCGGGTTTTATTCCATGTTTCCATTTACCAGGGTTCCAAAACAGGGAAAGCAACGCCATTTGGCGGTGGTGGTCAAAACCAATGGTATCCCATTTTTGGGTAGGTGAATTCACCACCCATTTTAGAACCTAGTTTAGTGGGGATTGGGATGTTCATTGGGGGTACGGGATTTCGACCCATGGCCAAATAAGCATGTCCTCTTTTTTGGCGGGACCTTTCCTCTGCTTCTCAGTGCCGGCTCTGCCTTGTGGTGGCAGTCTTAGGTTGCTTCACTCTTTTACCTCTTTGATAGAACAAGCTCTTCTGAGATGTTTTTCCTTTTGGCTTCAAAATTTGGACCCTAAACTACCCATGAGAACAGGAATTCGCCCCATTCTGAGGCAATAAAGTCATGTTTAAGCTTAGTCTCAGGGTCCAGGTAACACTCAAATGGGGAAATGAAACGCGGAGTGAAGACGCCCGGACCGGTGATTGGTCCGGTTTTTCCCATTACAAAAAGAATCAACGAAGCCCATAAACGCTGGAAAGTGAGGCAAGTTTGACTTTAGGGGCAAGGACCAAACATGAACCTCAAAATGAGCAGACCCCGCCAAACAGAAAGAAGAAACAAGTGTGTCCTTTTGGTTTCCCTATAAATCAAGCAGAAGGCGGGTGACCTCCTTCCAACAAGGATGAAAAACGGACAGGCCCTTCCCCAACACAGTACGTAATCTTTTGAAACGCCTTTGTCAGCTTCCAGGATCGCGTTACTTACCGAGTGGCGAAGTTTGCTGCTTTTGGGTGTCACATGTCATCCCATGACTGCTGGGGCCCACCATTGTCGGGGCTGTGGCTGTTTCTGGCCGGAGGGACGTCATACGTGGGTTGGTTGGGACTGCGCGGCGGCCCTTAAATGAGTGTGTTTGTTGATTGTACTGCTTGTTGTTTTTTTGTTCTTATTTTTTTAAGCGGAGAAATCAATGCCATGTTCCCCATTTGAAGACACACACACACACACACGCACAGACACACATAGCGGGGCCGACCTCCACACCACGCGGGACGCTCAGAACTCCCGCCGCAAAGTTTAAAGTCAAGCACCATCACGGTTCTTCAAGCGAAGATGAACACCCCCTGCCCCCCAGCACGGACCAGCACCCACCCAAATGGAAGGCTTTGAGACAGCAAGCAACAACCTGGGAGTCAAGCCACTTGGGGCCAGTCACTAGCGGGACACTGGTTTTTCATGTCAGGTTGCATATGAATGCATGGGCCTGCTTCTTTGAACACGTTGAACCAATCTAGCTTGAAGCAACTCCTGGTTTCCCATAAACAGGGCCCAGGATTTGGTTACATAGTTAAACACATGGGAGTGTTGGATGGTGGATTTGGGCAGCCCAAAACCCCTCTAGACAATTTATTAGCTGGTTCTACTACCCTGCTTGAGTTTTTTACAGCCATCTTCGCGCCAAAGGACACCCACACAAAGGGTGCACATATCCGCCTTTCTATTAGTTCTTTACATCGGTTTGGGTAGACCAGGTTTGCATTGTGCCAAAATTTAGGTCGGTCTTTTTGTTGAGGGCGCCTTCGTTTTTGGTGGTTTTGAAGGACAACCCAAAAGAAAACCAACAATTTGGGGTACCCTAAAGAAGACACTCATTTGGAGAGACCCTAAGCCCTTTCACCCCAGGAGCAACCTGACCATGGCGGAGCAGAGCTTAGTCGCGGTAGAGCGGCTGACAGCCTACACCAACTTCGAGAACGAAGGCGATGGCTTTGGTTTGGGGCCTGGGGAAGTGTGACTCTGTGTTTGTGTGTGGTGTTTTGTTGGAGCCTTTTTTCAGGCGGGGTTTAAAGAAGGGCCAAAAGGAGCACCGCCATGTTTGAGGGCTCGATTTTGACACGTGCTATTTCACGGGTTTTTGTATGACACCGCACTGCCCGATATTTTTTGCACACTTCGGTGAGGTGAGATGATTCGCAGTCTCAGATTAATAGGTTGAACCTTGGTGTTGGTCTTACCTTGGATCCCTCGCCGGCAACGCCATTGGATAGACATGAAGGTAAGAATCCACGCCACCAGTTGGATGAAACGTGACTGGAAGAGACACACCTAGCAAGTCAGGATTTTGTCCATCCACAGTGTGGTTGTAAAGGTCTATATTAACATCGGCCTTTCTAAAGGAGCCAGTGAAGCCAGGTGGTATATTGTAACCACCCACTGAAAAGGCCTCTACAGGTTTACGGAGTGGCTCCAACTTTTGGACGGTGCTTGAAGGCAAACCACAAGGTTGCGCATGTTTTAGGGCTTTGCCATTGCTGGAAACACTCATTTTTAAGACCAGGGTTTGCCTTTTGAAGCGCTTTTTGCAAAAGCAAAGAACTACTCTCTTGGGTTAAACCCAAAAAAGAAACCCCACCAAACTGGTGTTTTTTTTTGGGGGGTTTCCCTTTGAGTCTTTAAACGGCAGCTAAAGAGACACCAACCACCATGGCTCAGGCGCTTTGGAGTTGCCGGGTCAGAGCTTCGCCCTCACCAAGGGCTGCTTGCGCTTCGAAAACGTGGAGATGCGCTACCGGGAGCACAGAGCTCCATGTTCGGGTGAGTGCGTTGTGAGTGATCCGTTTTTTGGAAACCACAAGGAGAACCACAATTTGTCCTACTTTGACATATATATATACATATATATATATATATATATATATGGTACCCCCCCCCCCCAAGGGACCTACCTTTTGGATGAATTCACTGGTATTTGCAGTGTGTTCTACCCTTTTTTGGGCTTTGGGGAGAGCAATGAAAAAGAAGCATTTCCAAGGACATTCTGGAAGCTTCAGGCTTGATTGAAACCGATTTAAACCGATTTAATTTAAATCGGGCATGGATTCAAGATTCAAGATTCAAGAATCCAGGCCAAACTTTTCCAGGGATTCTTGAATCCAGGCGTCGATTTAAACCGATTTAACCCGATTTAACTTAAATCGGGCATGGATTCAAGATTCAAGATTCAAGACTCCCTGGAAAAGTTTGGCCTGGATTCTTGAATCTTGAATCTTGAATCCATGCCCGATTTAAGTTAAATCGGTTTAAATCGGTTTAAATCGACGCCTGGATTCAAGAATCCCTGGAAAAGTTTGGCCTGGATTCTTGAATCTTGAATCTTGAATCCATGCCCGATTTAAACTTAAATCGTTTTAAATCGGTTTAAATCGAGACCCAAATTCAACATTGCACTTTGCGCGGCTGTACTTTAGCACAGTGTCGTGCAAGCATCCAAGTCCTGATTATTCATTCAATCTGTTTCAATCTAGGCCCACATTCAAGATTGCAGGTCAAAGTTTTCTAGGGAATCTTGAACCCAGGCTCAACTGAACTTTCAGTCAGTCTCAATGGGTTTCACTCGGGCCTGGACTCGCATTTGCAAAGAAGACTTGTCTAGGGTTCTTTCCTTATCAAATCCTGTTAAAGCTCATATTGAATTGCAAGTATATATTGGGAAAGGAACTCGGTTTAAACTCGCAATCTCAAATTTGTTTACAATTAGGATTCTGACCAAATATTTCCGTATTGAGTCCCAATTAAATCCTGTTCAAGTTCAAATGAGCATTTAGAGAGCGTTCGTTGGTGGAGATGTGAATTGAGTATGAAAAACGCTACACAACACTCTGTTTTACAGTGTTTTCTGACCAAGGTAGTGTTAGGACTAGTGAAAGACACAAGTTTGGGACCTTTGGATTCTTTCCTTATGCATTCCACCTAGTATGTTTTATCAAATTCAACCTTATTTCTGATTGAAATTCAATGGAGCTTAAGAAGGACATACTCCAGCCAAAATTGCGATTTAGATTCGAACTTAAATATTGACTGTTTATGTCAAATTAAATGGTACAAACTATTTTCTGTCCAATAGACCATTGTACATTGAAATTCAATCACTTTCAAAACTAGCTAGTCCTAGTTTGGTCCTAGTCCTAGTTGGGAGATCCTTGGTTATAGGCCAAGTATGGTCCCAGCTTACTGAAATACATAGAACGTATAAAGGACATTACAAAGGAAGTTCGTTGTGAATTGTAGTTAATATATTAGTCAAGTTCTATACAACTTCTAGCTGAACAATTGAATTTGAAATAAGGAGAATATCCACTCAGAATTTACATGGTAGGACCAACTATTAAACAGGACTTTTTTGTCCACCAGAATGTAATACTTGACATCCAAATACTATAAGAAGTAGAATTAAATGGTCTAGTCCTAGTTTGGTCCTAGATGAGAGATCCTTGGTTCTAGTGTTAGGTTGCTCCCTAGTTTACTGCAACAATTAGAACATATGCAGGACATTGCAGAGGAAGTTATACTTGAAGTTCATTTGTTGTAAGAATCTGAGGTGGGTCGTCTAGTCCTAGTTTGGTCCTAGTCCCAGTTCAGAGATCCTGGTTCTAGTCTCATTTGGTCCTGGTCCTAGTTGAGAGATCGTGCTCCCAGTCCTAGATGGGCAATTCATGCACTGGAGAGGCAGCCAAAAGGTAGGTCCCTGGGGGGGGGGGGTAGCATATATATATATACATATCTACACACACACTTCCACTTTGAACATCAAGCCAAAGGAAGCTCGCATCAAATTGGCCGAAAAGGTGATGTTTAAGATACCAAAAGCGAACATTGTGATAGGGATATTACAAGAAAAACATAAAGTGCCTGCCTCAATGCAATGGGGCTTGCACGGAGCTAATGAATGGGCGGTTTGGGTGTGGTTTGTGGAGTCGGTACCTAGCATTGGTTTCAAAGTGGTGTTTTCTGAAGGTACTCTTGTTGGGGGCTGTTCCAAACTACAGACTCATAGTTTCCCTTCTCAGCTGAAACATAACTTGGCGTCTCACACGCTCTCCCTTTCCACTCAAATTTTCCCCGGCCAATGAGGATGCCACTTGAACCCGACTCTTTCGTCTCCAAACACCCTCTAGGGGTAGACTGAATTCAATCAAGGATTTTATTATTTAGCTTAGTGGAGTTCCTTTTTGTATCTCTTTTCCAGTACCCCCAAAAAGAGCATCCCTCAAACCCAACCACAAATATGGCTCCGGAGCCCATTTCTGGGTCCAAACCCCGTTTGGAGACACCATGAAGACAGGGTTACTTGGACCGAGCCAAAAGCCGCGAATGCACCTCAACACACAAGTACAAACCTGAAGTCTCGATGACCCTTTAAAGCGACAGATACACAGCACACGAAAACAACTTCAAGGATACACAACAAAAAGCTTCTCAACAACGGAACAACTTGAACTTGAAACAAATAAAAGCTAGCACAGCTAAGAACTCGAAATATATGCAGCGAACCCCACCAAATCAAAAAAGCCACAAGCCAAAAAAGCCCCGACCACCTCTGTGCTTCTCCTTTTAGACAGACTCCGCCAAACAGGAAGAACACCAGCAAAACGGCTCAAAAAACCCTGTTTCCTTCTTGTGTAGACAGAATCATTCAAACCGCCAAAGGCCCAAACAAAACCCCAAAACCCAAAACCGCTGGTCACGTATCCACCTTGTTTGTGTTCGGGGATCGCCTGGCGGTTTTGGTCAGCAAAGGTCAAAGAATCGCCCCAGCACCCCTGGTGCTTCTTTTCCTTTTAGACAAAAATATCCATTGTTTTCTCCTAAACCCTAAACCCTAAACCCGGAGTTTAACAAAAACAATAAAACACAAGTCTGGAGCTCGCCTCGCCGACGTTTCTTTTGTTGGTTGAGGAGGAGCTGCCGTTGGTGCTGAAGGGCCTCAGCTTCGAGCTGCCGGGGGGCACGTCGCTGGGGGTGGTGGGCCGCACCGGCGCGGGAAAGAGCTCCCTGCTGCAGGCGCTCTTCCGGATGTGCCCGCTGGCGCCTTGGTCCGAGTCGGGCGCGTTGCTTTGAGAAGTTCAGTTGTTTTTTTTCTTTTTTTTGGGGCGGCTTTGAGAAGTTCATGTTTTTCCGCTGTTTTGGAGGGTGCGCTTCCTTCCCCTGAAGTTTGGGGATCTGTTTTTTTGTTGAGGCTTCCACTTATATGGCATTCGGCTGAAGTTCGGGGTCTGTCTTTTTTAGTCCAGGGTCTGTCTTTCTGAAGTTCAGCTTTGAAGTTCAGGGTGCCCTTCATTCTAAAATGGCATTTGCTTGAACTTCGGGTCTGTCATTTGTTTGAGGGTTGAATAAAGGGTCTGCCTTGCTTGGAGGGTACCCTTTTACAGGGAAACGCAAAGGACAACTGAAATCCATTTTGGGTTTTGACCTTCAACCCTTTGTCTCCTTGTAACAGTACAACCACGAAAACACTAAGCAAATGGCAGTGGCTCAAAATTAAAGAGCTAGGGCAAACCGCAGGTTTTGGCCCATGTTTTCACTTACCGATCAGGCAACCCATTTTGGAATTCCGGTGTTTTGAGCCATACCCAAATGGTTAAGTTGGTTTTTTCTCGTATCTTTTGAGTGAGGAGTCTGGCGCGGTGTTGCTGGATGGCGTGGACATCTCCACCGTGGGGCTGACGCAGCTGCGCCGGGCCCTTGCCATCATCCCTCAGGCGGGGAGGAGTGGCTCGCTCCAGCTGGGGGCGTTTTGTTTGAGGCTGTGGTTGTCAAAGCCGTTTTGGGATCCCATTTTGGGGGATTGGTGAATTCACCACCCATTTTAGAACCATTTTAGTGGGGATGGGGATGTTTACTGGGGTACGGGATTTTGACCCATGGCCATGATATACTCTTTTGGGGTGGATTTACCACCCATTTTGAATGGATTCCCCGATTTAACACACGGAAAGCCCCTATGCGGAGGGTCTCCTCCAAAACTATTGGGGCGGACTCGGCGTGAAACAGAACGTATATTCCGGATGTGGGCCTTGGGGTGCCTTTGTGGGGGTGGTCCTTTAATTCACACCCTTATAGATCCCTTGATTTTTGTCCAGAGCTCCGGTGGCGCATATACCCTCTGTTCAACATGGGAGGGGGCAATCCACTTAAATGAAACTACCTGGGAATGTGTTGGCATCTTTAACCTGTACCTCTTTTGGGGAACTCTGTTGGTTTCCACATTGCCAGCCCGCTTTATGCTTCTGACAGGCGTGTCTGTTTTTGTTCAAAGGGCGCCCTTTTTCCGGGTTTGTTTCAAAGGCGAAGAGCAAGTTGGGTCCATCTATTCGGAGACACACACGCCATGATGTTCAATGGTCAGAGTTCCGCTTTTGCTGATGTTTTCTTGATTCTAGTCCCCGCACCTTGAATTCATACCAATGTCACCTTAGCAAAGCGAGGCTTTGGCCAAAAACCTGACCCACTGGGGCCACCACCGGAGGGGCAGATAGGCAGCCGCAACATTGGTTGCTGAAACGAGCGGGAACCAAAGTGTCAAACTTGTGGACTTGCATGCGCATTGGTTCCTTTTTGTACTGCAAGTAAAAGGAAGAACACCACCCAATGCGTTTGTGTGTAAAACATAAGATCAAACCCAATGCACGTTTCCGTTGGTGGCTGGCACTACCCGAAAGGTCCCCTGGTACCTATGTGCCAAATGACCTTTGAACCCCTAAGCCATCAGGTAATTTGGAAGTGGCGACTTTTTCGGGGGGTACCCCCATTGATTTGTTTGTTCTCTGCAGGAACCCAACATGAAAACAGCAAAACATCCATGTCGGGGGTGTCCCCGAAAAAAGGGCGTACCCATTTGGACCCTGCTCATGGCATCAAACACCTAACCTGGATCTGCGTTTCCCAAGTCCAAGGGTGTACCCCGGGGAATTTCCCGGGCAACGGACAAGTCAGCTTCAGCCTGCCTTGGCTTTATTCTTGTTCCTTTTATTAGAGCAACACAGCCCAACCCGCTGTTTTTTTTTTTTGGTGTGTTGTTTTTTTGGACACCCCAATGCCAGTTGGCCTTTTGGCTGAAACTCCAAAGTGAGGACCCGGTGGGCTTCAGCGGAACCGTGCGCTTCAACTTGGACCCTTTCGGGGAGCTCAGCGATGCTCAGCTCTGGGAGGAGCTGGACAAGGCGAAGTCTCATTCGCCGCGACCGGTTTCGGCCGTGGGTTTCTGCTCCATGCGTCAACCTCGGATCAAACAAAAAACACGGAGGGAGGACCCAGACCTCCCCCGGAAAAGCGAAGGACAAAAAATCAGAGGACTCCGTGAAACAATGAGGAACCCCTTGATGTTGACCCCGGATGAATCAACTCGTGTCTATTGGTATGGGGGTGTCCTTGGTGTTAGTGGGGGTTCATCACTTTTGGAGGGGAACACATCCATATTTCTGGTTCTTAGGAAATCAATGTCGGGGTTGGGGGGGGGGGGGGTTGGGAAACCTCATAGGGTTCATTGTGTTTTTTCCCTCATCGGACCAGCAAGTGTTTTTGTTGGACAGGGAAGCAGACATGGGTTTGTGTGAAAATAGGACTTGGACTCTCAAAATTGGGGGGGGGGGGGGGGGCGGTCCTTGTGTTCCCCTTTTAGATGCCACCCAAAAAGGGTACCGTCAACAAACAGACATGACTATGAACTTTATTCGGGAACCACCTCACCAGTGGTTGGGGGACATGAATCAGGACCGACCGAATTTTGACCAAAGGGTCCCGAATGGAAGTGTACACCCAGGGATTCGAAAGGTTAGAAAGGCAAAGGTCAAAACACAGAGAAACCAACCCGAGTCGAGTCTCGCGAGTGCCTTGCGTCTGGGTGCCTTCATGTCGCATGACGGGGGGAGGTGTTCTTTTGGTTTTTGGTATTTTCCTTTGAGAAAATCTAAGGGTTTTTTTCCGACAAATTAAAAGACCTGAGTTTTATCTTGACTGCTATTGGGTTGGATCTTTAGACTTTAACTTTTTGGGAAATAAAGGTGTTTTTCACAAAGCCCCAAAAAGGTTAAACTTTTTGCAGGGGGGTCAAGAGCAACCAAGTTACAAAGGGGTAATTTCATCTAGATGTGAACTGGATTCCCACGTTTTCAAGATCGACAGCTAAGTACAGCTGGGACTCGAACACAAAATAATCAGCTTCAACATAAGTGGTTTCATGGTGTTTTTCGTGGTTTCCTCAAGCCAGCGCCAAAGGAACCGCTACAGTACCTTTTGCTCTGATGGCTACCCTTCCATGCCTTTGGGACAATGAACTTCCCGTATTGGAAGGGTCGGGAAGCTGTGTCTCTTGGGGCCGAGAAACCATCCGGACAGGATGGGTTGGTATTGGTTTGAATGATTTTTGACCAGTGGACTGTAAGCAAGTGGCGGAACCGGCAAGTTTCCCGCGGGCGCTAAAGGGCTTTTTCACCGCAGTCATGATGTTGTCTCGAAGGACAGGGGTGTGGCCCTTGCCTCACTCGAGTTGGACTTCTTTGTGGGAACCCCATGTTAGTGGCTGCCGATTGCATCGTCCCAGCCCGCAGACGATCTCCCGATCTTCAGGTGCAGCTGAAGGCCCACTTCCAGGTGGCGGACATGTTTTTTTTCTTCTTTTTTTTGGGGGGGGGGGGGAGGCGGGGAGGGGTCTGCCAAGATGGGTTTGTTTTATGAGGATACTATCTAATCCACTGACATGGAAGGGGATCCCTAAGGAAAATCGTGCTCCAGGAACCCCCTAGGTTCCATGTGAAGGAGTCCACATGGGAGTACTTGTTTGGCTTACATGGAAGCAAGGGAAACAACAAGAACGCTTCAAATAGCCCCCATTTGACACACACACAC
Organism: Effrenium voratum; assembly: GCA_963377175.1. NCBI lineage: Eukaryota > Dinophyceae > Suessiales > Symbiodiniaceae > Effrenium > Effrenium voratum. The sequence goes on along the minus strand of CAUJNA010001624.1, from coordinate 335,312 downwards.
ACACCAAGCTCCTTCTTTAGTTGAGGGTATCCGACTGGTGGATGGAAGTAAAAGGACCCTACCCATATTTTGACACATACCCAATACATGGGCTTGTCTCAAAACAGGAGAAGTATCCAGATGGGAGATTTTGGTCAGACTTGCCTTTGAATGATCCCGAAACAGGGCACCGTGACACACCCAGCTGATTTCTCAACTTTTGAACATGTCTCCTGCTTCATCAGCTTCTTGACGTGCTGAGGTTTGGGGAGACGCTTCTTTGGGGTCCAAGTAGGCCCAGTGGGCCACCAACAGATTTAATTCTTGGTCCCGCCACATGAGATAAGACACAACAGGAAGCTGGTCTCATCCGTTTGTTCGGGCCTGTGCAAGCAGTGGGTGTTGAATCAGCCAGTGCAATAATTCTCCCACACATGGGTGTTTGGTGTTGACTCGCCCCAATATGGGGAGTGATATTGTTTATGTTGTTTTCCTGTTTTCAGCCCTGTTTACCACCCAGATGCCCACAACGCTAGCAGACTGCAACACCAACAGCTGCCAGTGAATGTGCTGACTCCCTCACAAGCATCCAGAAACCTGAATACATCCCAGTTGCCCAGTTGCATAGCTCCCTTGCGCAAAAGAAACGTTTCCCTGCATCAACCAACAAAAATAGGGTTTCTTTTTTCCCCATCTGAGACACAAACCACATACTGCACCCAAGCTCTGAGCGGCAGGTGAGCCCGGAAGGGGATCATTTGAGAGGTCTTGGGACCCAAACATCTCTGAAAGGAAGCCACCTTCTGAATGGCTTTTGTTCGGAGAACCCAAGCATGCTCTGAGATGTCCTGATTGTTTAAACCACAAAAGGCCTTCAGGCCTTTCTGTTGCGGTGTCTCCTCCAAATAGTGTATGGGGTCTGCTCCAAATCATGCATTTCAGGGGCAGACTGAATATGATACAGAATCTGCAAACAACTGATTTTCGGGTTATCCCATGTCGTCTCTTGCACTTCGTGTCATCTCTTCAGGCGAAGGAGGAGGGTCTCGGGTACCTCATCAGCGCTGGGGGTCAAAACCTTTCGATGGGCCACTTGCAAGCACTTACTCTTTCATTTGCTTTAGGGTACTTAGCAGGGAATGAGTTGGAATAACCCTATATGGTTTCCTTCATGGGAATGGCCTTCTGGTTTGCCAACACCTACCTATCGCACCAGGAAGCATAAGAGTGGCAAGTCAGGCAACCACTGAGGGGGCATCCAGAAATTGTTGCAGTAAATCACGGCTTTGGGCTCTGAGATTGTGTTGTTTGTGGGGGTTGATGTTACTGGGCGTAGGTTCCCTTCAATCTCTCACTTTGCAAAGTACCGCCAGTGTTTTTGTACTCGGCAGGCGCAACAGCGTCCAAACCGGGGCTGGAAAAATTCACAGCTCCCCTGCCGCGATTTCAACAATTATCCGTTGGGTTTAAGGATGGACAAGTTCCCACACCAGCGGGCAAAAAACGGGCAGGTACGGGCGGAGGCAAGGTTTTGGGTCAGGACCGTCTTCAAGAAACCTGCAGGACTCGTGGCAGATTGCAATCAGGTTTAAGTCCATGAGGTCCATAAGCTGTTTGCTTGGTTTTTTTTTGCACCACCCTTCCCCGGGTTTGCACAAAACTATCTCCCATATCTCCAGGTGGTTGCGAAACCTTTTGGTTTCGCTATCTTCTGCGGACTCCTTTGACCCCGCCGGTCCCTGGCGCGCTAGCCTTTTGCTTTTGAGGTAGGGGAGAGGGGATGGTTGGATGGGGGGGGAGGTTGGAAGGCTGGAATGCTGGTTTCCCCATTCTGTTCAACCAGTTTTTCATGCAAACCAGCTGTGTCCCCAGGTTTTAGTTGGTTCTGGAACCCTCGGGCAGAGGGTCCTAAGTACCCCATATTTACGGCTTTGGGTTTGGTTGGTTTGGGGATTCGTCAATGACAAATTCCTCATAATTGAATTATGAGGTATCAAGGACCCTCCGGGTGTTTTGGAACGGCTTCGGGTTGGTTGACTGGCCAAAAGCTCTTGGTCTCCCCATTCTGTTCAACCATCTATGCAAAAGCCCGCAGTTTCCCCATTCTGTAGAACCAAACCCGCCCATCTCCTCAGGTGGGTATGGGTCCAAATGAAACCAACAGAGGACCACAGGGTGTTGGTCCATGTTTCCATGTGCCAGGGCAAGCCATTTTGGGTATCTATTTTTGACCCACAGCGAGGCGGGGGAGCCGGGGCCCCGGTCGCTCGCCTGAAAAGTCCCCGAGGCCAGCGCCAGCTGCTGTGCTGCGCCCGCGCCCTGCTGCGGAAGACCAAGATGCTGGTGCTGGACGAGGCCACCGCGAGTGTGGACTACACCACGGACCAGGCGCCAGCGGGGGCCCGGGGGCGCGCTGGCAGCCGGGGGCGCGGTTGCGTGCGAGAGAGAGAGAGAGAGAGAAAGCTAAACATTAAAAACAATATGGGGCTTGATTCCTTTTCCATTCTTTTCTGCCGTCGTTCTTTTCAAACACCGATCGCCATGTCCCGAGAAAGAAGGATCCCTGGAAAGAATGGGGAAGTTACCACTCTTTCTATAGAGACCCCAGATGAAGCTCTGGTGCTAAATAGCCGGCATTTGAAGAATGTTGGGAGAAACAAACTGATACTGTGATGTTGTGCCTTTTGGCTTCTCATGGTTGCCCGCTGCAAACAGATGTGCACCCGGTTGGGATCGGCTGGATTCGACCGGCCATTTTGCGCCGTTTGATTGGATACAAGTGCTTTGCCCACCATTTTTAAATTGGAAGCTTGCGGGTTTCTGTCAAAATTATTCAAGCAAGTAAGACAAGCAGAGTGAAAAGAGGGGGGCTTCCGCAAAAACACCCCTGATTTACGCAGTGTGTGGTTAGGGACCGTTCAAAAAGCAAGCACAAATCGGGGGGGAAGAATGGGCCCTCTCCTGGTTTGGTGCAGCATACTTGGGCCCTTGTAAATGTGCATTTTTCGTGCTGTTTGGGCCAAAGGCTCCTTTTGGTGCAAACGACACATTTGTTTGTCTCATGCATTTTTGCGAATTCTGCTGCTTTTTCGAAACCAGGATGAGGACGAAAGGCGACTTTGCCCGACCCAAAGGCGACATTCCCCGACCAAGAAGCGATATTTGCCGACCACGTTCTGGCCAGATTTTGACGCAGCACTTTACAAAACAAAGGTTCTTTTTGAAGCAAACGACGCAGCATCTTGTTTTTGCAGCAAGCGGCAGAAGAGCTGCACACCTGGGGGTCTCTGTGTAGAAGGCCCCGAGAGAAAATGGGAACCTCCGCAAATCGGTTTGCTTCTTTTGGCGTCCTTTCAAGGCAACCCTAACAAAAATTGGGCCCCCTCAAAACACCCGCCCATAGAAACGGATATAAACGGAGCTCTCTTGACCCAGGTGATTCAGAAGATCTTGCAGACGGAGGTTCGGACAAAGCAGCTGACCACCATCACGATTGCCCACCGCAGCTCGGCGCCTTTCGCGAGGGTTGCAAGCGTTGCAAGCGTTGCACCTCCAGAGGCTCTTGGTGGGGTGATCTGTGAGGAGCGGGCCCCGGCTTTGCATTTGTTTTATCTTTTGGAGGGGAAAGCCAAGCTCGTTTTTTTGTCCCGGACATGCAGTAGATAGTGGCCCCCCCCCCTGTGGCTACAACAGCGGAGGAGCACTTCGCAGAAAGTTTTGTGGAACCTGTGTATCATGGCTATATGTCTATATATGTCTTGGTCGTTGCCTTTGACCTTTCATATGATAACCATTCTGAAATGGTCTAACTACCTTGAATTGCGGGTTCCTCGATTGGTTCCTGGTCTATGTTCTGGCGATTCGTTCTCAAGAGTCCCCTTGGGCAATGGCCATGGTCTCCAGGGAAAATCCGGGAGATTAAACGAAGACACCCAGTGGGTTGTTTCTTTTTTCGGAGGGGCCTTAAACTTCAACTGCCAGACAAAAGCTCCCGTCTTTTCCAGCGTCCACGGGGGGTCTGGGTGAACCAATAAGCAAATCCAGAGTTTTTGCCCTTGGTTCACTAAATGGTTTTTCTTCTTTCACCTTTCAATGTGGAATATAATCTAAAACAGGTTTCATTTGCGTTGACAAAGCCTGACGTTTCTGGTTGCAACTGGCTTTTTGTTGCGGCCCAGGTGGCCCAAGGTCAATCCCGGGGTCTGCTTGCCTTCCTTGGAGTCTGGGCCTCTCCCTAGGAGTGGGTAGGGGTCAAAATGAATCCAGCACAAAATACCCGGGTTCCACTTGTACCTATTTTTGCCCACCCAGGACTTGAGACTGGTTGTTCCCCTCGGTTTCCCTTCGATCTACCTTACACCCCAGACATTCCAGAGACCAGGTATCGACACGGTCCTGGGCGGGGACCGCGTGCTGGTCCTCAGCGACGGCATCCTCGGCTTCGAACTGCTTAAACGGCTGGGTCTTTGAATAGGGGAACCCCCAAAAATTCTAGGGGTAGCTTCCCCATTCTTTCCACGGATCCTTCTTTCTAGAAAACCACCAAAAACCCTGGGGAAATGGCTGAACAGAATGGGGAATCAACCCCTTGAAAAATGGATGTCAGCGTAGAGGTTGACCAAAAAAGCGGTGTCCTTTGACTTGACATGGCTGCCAAATAGCGCAGCATTTCATGAGTTCCACTAAAGGACACCACACGGATATCGAGAACAGCCGGGCAGAGATCACTTCTTTGCCTATGGTTCAACATCTAGGTTTCCCTGTGCTTCAACCCGGAACCTTTCCTCTTGATTCAGTTTAGTCGTTCACTCGTGACGTGTAGATCCATTGGTTAAATCATTAGCTCTATTTATTTGTTGATGTTTGTTAAGTGATTTTGACGTCCGACTCTTCGACCTTTTAAGTCGGTTTAATTCTTCAAACCTTTGAACTCCTTGAGTTCAACCGCCAAGAAAAAATCGTGACGCTCCTTTTGAGACCAGCCTTTTTTGTTGCCCACCCCGCAAGACAGAAATCCGTGACGCTCTGTTTTTTTTATGGCTTCGATCTTGAGGCAAGGTGGCGGAGTTCGGGCGCACCCAGGAGCTTGCGAAGGACCCCAAGTCCGTGTTCTACACCTTTCTCAGCACCTTGGGTTCAGCTCTGTGACGTTTTAATTACCGCCGCCGTTTTGTTTTGTTTGTTTGGTGGATTCCCAAACACTGGCCCAAAGCGAATCGACCAATTTGGACCTGTTGGTTTCCCCTTGTTGGTCCATCTTAGTGGCCACAGAAAGGGTACCCTTTTATTTCCGGGTCCTTTGGCAACTGAGTTCAACGAAAAACGAATCGACCCTTGCCAACTTGTTCAGCTGGCCAAGAAATATTGTTCTGGAGGGATCTTTGCGTTATTTCCGGGGGGGGTAGGCGAAATTGTGTGTGTGTGTGTGTTTCAGTATGTAGCTGTGTGTGTGTGTGTTTTTAAGGTTGGCGTAAAGGGAGCCAACAGGACAACTGCCACTTTGGGGTTGCCCCCCTCCCTATGTTGGCATGCGCATATTCTGAACATCACCTTCGACCATTTCCAAGTGTGCTCTCACATACTCCCCTTTCTTAGGAAAACTCACGCGCCTTGTTTGTCCTAGTTTTATGAAGGTACATATTTCCATTGTTGGGGTGATGCTTCAAAAGGCATGAAAGAAACCTGCCTTGAAACCGTTGCTCAGTGTTTGAAAGCTACCCGGCTTACAATCCGAATCGAAAAGGGGGGTCAAACACAGGTGAGTGCTTTCAAATTTATATCATGTGGCTTCTCTTATTTCTTTAGATCCTTACTTGGCTCGCGGTGTGACCAACACAAGCCTTTGAAACCTGTGGGCAATGACAGTTTTCCCACAAACAGGGGATTGTAAACTTTCTCCAAGCTTGAAGTCATGTGTTATCAGGTATCGGTATCTTTGCCATGTTGCTGTTTAACAGTTGTTTTTTTGTACAGAAGGCTGGTTGCAAAGTATAGGGAAACCAACCTCTGGAGATTCCCAGTGTTCGAAGTTCGAAATGATCAAGGTCTGTTTGTCGGACCCCCCCTGTTTTCTTATTGAATCATGTTCTTGCAAGCATGTTCAGGAAGATCTGGAATGTTGGGCTCCGAGTTGATTGTTTACCCCCTGTTGTGAGCTTCCTTGGCTGAAGCAGCCACAAAGGGGTGTCCTTGTCAGCGGCGTTTGCCCAGGCTCCAAGGACAAGGAAGAGCATTGACCCAACGGGCCCTCGCCCCTTGGGGTCAATCGTTTCGCGAAAGCACGGATTTCATTCAGTGGCAGCTGCCAGGCTTAGGATCCATAAATGGGTCACCATCGATCTCCAAGCAGCAGCCTTTTGTTTGCCGACTTCAATCTGAACACAGCTGCGGGGAAAAGGATGGAAAAGGCTGCCATTGGCGATCCGTCGGCTGTTTCCCAGCTTCCGCTTTTGAAGGAGCGATTCATTAGGCGTTTAGTGCAGCGGCCAGGTGCCAGACAATTGGGATCCATAAACGACTTGGCTTCACTATCGGACGATTATCGCGGTTGGTAGTTTGTTTCAACCATGATGGATGACATGTTCGTTGGATCGCATATTTATGGATCCATTTGTACGGGTCCTCGACTCGATGGGATGCGTCAATTGCGAGCCTTTCGGGGACGGGAGCCAACAGCAACCCAAGAAGGGCCGTAGTTTTGACCCCCAGTGGAATCGCGGGTACAAAGTCTACCCTCGCACGTGCACCGTGTGAAAAAGAAGAAAAAAAACGCTAGCCGCTTTTAGCCGCGCGACAGATGGGAGAAGCGAGGTCGCCAGACTCTGGGCCCGCGGGGTACACCTTCGTTTTTTTTTTTTTTTTTTTTTTAAGTTGCAACAACCGGCCCCCTTGCCTCCCCCCAGCGAAGCCACCACCCCCAGAAAGAAGAGAGAGAAAAAGAGGGAGGGAGGGAGGGAGGGAGGGAGGGAGGGAGGGAGGGAGGGAGGGAGGGAGGGAGACAAAGATAGAATCACACAATGCCCCAGAACACCACCCCGCAAACGATTTTCCCAGTGAGGGGTCTCCTGTTCAGACTTTCCCACTAAAATTGGTCAACCCCTAAAAATTTGTTTTTTGGGTACCCCAAAAGAGTTGCAAAGGGAGATTCGATTTTCCTCGGAAAGTCTCCATCTTTTTCGGCAGACGGGTCCCTCCTTCCAAAACAGCCACCGTAAATCTGCCAATCCGCCTACCTGGCAAGCGCTAAAACGAGGGAGCCAAGATGTCCGGGTTTCCGGGGTCCGATTCTGACTCCAGGTGTTGCCAGCTCGCACATCATTGGAGCCTCCATTGGGGTCGGGACCTCCATTAGCCATGGGACTTTTGGAATGGCAACCATTTCGAAGTAGACTTCACAGATCTGTTGGGTAAAAGCGGTCAACTCAATGGGTGGCTTGTGGGAGATGTCGATTTTCCAGGCGCTTTGGTGTCCACCGCCCTGGACCCCAACAAGACCTACCCGAGCCTTTCCACGGCGCAGCACGAGGGAGTGGCAGCGCTGCTGTCCATTCGCGCAGGCCAGCGTTTAGTGAATTCCAGCCGTTGACCAAAACTGGGAAAAGCAAAGCCAGTTGGCTGTGGGTCAAGACCAATGGGATCCCATTTTGTGTTTCGAGCATCTTTGAACCGGGGCTCAGCCTAAAGCTGCATTTCGGCTTTTTTTGTCCCAAGGGTGACCGGGCTTCAGTTTTTGCACCGGGAAGGCCAACCAAGCATTTCTCAGCTCGTCCAAAGCGGATGACCAGACCAGACCTTCGGCTTGCCCCATTTACCAAGCAAAGTCTGCCCGGAGAGCCCAGAGCCTCGTTCAGCGCGGTGATTTTAGAGGAAAGACTCCGAGAGCTTTCTAGACAGACCCCGTGGCATTCCACAATGGCTGAACACCACGAGCAATCTGAAGCACATACTTTGGGTATGTTGCTCGCACTTCTTCAGCCTGGGTTTTGCTCCTAGTGTGTCTGGGATTTTCAGGGGTTAGAGCAGCTAGCAAAGCCAGAAACACGCCGTGGTCCAGGACACTTGCTTCAACAAGCAGGGAAGAAAGCTGGTATGGCATGGCACGTATGGACCATGAAAGCGATTCTTAAGATTCATGCAGTGACTCCTACCATAAGACTGCTTCACCTATAGAAGTGCCCCAAAATCAACCCTGTAGGGAAAAGTTACTTGCCTTGCCCGGCAGGTAACATATTTCCGAAAAGCAACAATTCATATGACTGTGGGACGCTGGTTCCTCAGCGAGTAAAGTCATGTAAATAATGCCGATGCTTGGAGGTTTGAGACGTCCACCGTCTCGAACTAAGTTTGAATTTGTAGACCATATGCTAGTACCCGTACTCCTTTCCGCGTCCATGCCTCTTTAGGCACTCGGCCAATTTGTTCTTGTGTTTCTGACTTTTTTTGGCAGGGGTTTTTCACCCGTGACCCTTTGGAGTCGGGTCGGGAGGGCTCCACTGAGGATTGCCATGAGTCATGTCTCACGTTTTGGCATCTAATCGTTTTATATGGTTTGCCTACGATGGCGACCGATTTTTTTTTCCGGTGCTGACAGGATCCGAAGGAACACGGAATTGTACCCAGCTTCTCAGACTGTTCAGAGTTCCAGCATAGTGGGCTGCTTCCTTTTCCATTTGGGGGGGTACCAAGTGGATAACAAAAATGCCGTGGCACTTTCCCGGCGGAAATCTGAAGGGTAGCTCCTTGATTTCTCACGGAAACTGTAGAGCCTGGGGCTTTTGGACCATTTTTCCGATCTTCGGAATGGGAACCACCTGCCCAGGCTCGAACGTAGAGCCTGGCCCCCTTTAGGACGCAGAGGGATAGCTTAGAGTGAAGAACTTGGTAGAAGGAGGGTCATTTGGATGTACAAATAGGTCCTGTTGCATGGCTGGTCCCACTTGACGAGGGAACTTCATAATTACCCAGAGGAGGAAGCCAGAAGTTTTGACATATATCCTGCGAAGGTGTCGAGATGCCCACTGGAATGCCTGGCTTTGCGTATCACTTCTTCCGTGGCCAGCTTTCGCACAGGCGACTCCCTAGGCTTCGCAGAGGTTAAGGACCTCAAAGAGCCCATCCTCTTCGCGTTGGTGGTGGATGTAAACAGAGCCCCATGGCAGAAATCTTGGTGGTTCCCAGCCATCCCATTAGGTTTGTAGCTTTTTGGGGTTTTCCATTTAACCCGCTTTTTGGGGATCAGAAAACGGAGAGCCCAGAAATCAGTGAGACCAGGGAGTCCATCAGAAGGCGCGGCATGGCCTCAGTACCCCCAGGCCGGGGTTCAGGGATTCTCCATAGATGCAGGGGCCATGACAGGTCCAGCTATGGCTCTCCAATTTTTTAGGCGGTTCTACCTGCTACTCTTCGAGCCAAGTTTGCAGTTCGATGCAGTTCGACTTTTTGGGCTACTGGCGCACGACTCAAAAACCGCCAAAGCTGTGCCCCGCAAGCGCGAAAAGGAGTCACTTCCTTGATGACCGCAGAAGGCCAGGCAGGGCGGCTCCTGTGCAAATTGACTTGCTTTTCTTAGCGCGATTCCTCCATGATGTTGTTGTTAGGGTCTGCTGTCCATTGCAGTTTCATCGCTTATCATAGCTTCGTTTAAACGGTGTTCTATCATTGTGCCCTGAGAGACGCATGACAAGGTTTGGGTTGCAGGACATGGGTGGTTTCTAGCCTCGCATGGGCTTCTTTTTTGGACGAACTGCCTCTAGGTCCCCCAGTAGTGCTTTTTACCTCTTTTTTGGGGCGAAATTCCCCTACTAAAATATAGACTACAGACAAAATCGGGTTCCCTTATTCTCACCTCTCTACTGGAGGACGAACTGCCTGATTGCTTGCATTCTTTTAGTGCACAGCTTGAGCCCAGATCGCCCCTTGAGAGCCCGCCGACCCAAGTCACGGCTGCCAGCTAAGGAAGCCCGATGTGCATACTGGGACGTGGAGGAGCAGAGATGGTCGCATGGAAGCGGATCACATGTTGGCTTGGATTCCTCCCTAGGTCAAAAGCACGAGTCGGACCCGTTTTGGGTGTGTCCTTCTTTTTGTCGGAGGGGTTAAAGGTTAAAGGGAAACCAAACGGAACACCATCTTTCTTCTTGATAAAAACAAGGGGCCGCTGAAACCAGACACGCCCTGCAACTGGCAACAGGACTGGATCGAAGGGATGCATGATGCACATGCCAAAAACCATCCTCACGAGGATGCTGTTGTGCAAAGCAGGTGGTTCTTAGATGTAAACCTTTGTTGTTGTAAAAGGTCTTTCTGCAATTATAAAAGTGCTCTAAAAGCTCTTCAGGTTAAGACTTAGTTGGACCTGGCCATGCTGAAATTCCTGGAATTTCTTGTGGGGGGGGGGGTAGGGGCGTCAGATTAAATGCAGTGCACCCAACAGGTTTACAGGTTTAAAGGTGTTTCCCTCAATGTGACCTGCTGACTGCTTTGCAACTTCTTCATGAGCAACCTCAACTTCATCGTGACTCAGAAGATGAGTTTGGCCCTTGACATCAGCACTGTATGAAGTGCTGTCCACTGCAAAGTGGTTATCTCACAAGCACTGCATGAAGTGCTTTTCCGCTGTAAGAAGCGGCATGTTCAACATGTCATGTTGTGGCTTTAGGTTGTTTAGCACTTCCACCCTTTGGGACGCCTTCAGGCTCATGTTCAATCCATCTGTTTTCCAAGATGAATGAATTTTGAGATAGACAGAAATTCAATCCATTTGGTTTTCATGGATGCTTGATTTTTGCGATATCTTGAAATTCAAACCCATTTCATTTTCATGATGTTTGAATTTCGGGGCATCTTAACAATCCATTTGGCTTTCATGATGTTGGGATTTTGAGACATCTTGAAACTCAATCCATTTGGTTTTCATGATGCTTGAATCCTGAGGTATCTTGAAACTCAATCCATGTGGTTGTCATGATGATTGAATCTTGAGATATACTGAAACTCAAACCCATTTGGCTTTCATGATGCTTGATTTTTTTGATATCTTGAAACTCACTCAACCAGTTTGGTTTTCATGATGTTTGAATTTTGACATATCTTGAAACTCAAATCCGTTTGGGTTTCATGATTGTTGAATTTTGATAAATCTTGAAACCCACAACTTGTTGCAATCTTTCTGTGTTGAGCAGCGGGCCTGTCAGCGAGGCTCTAACTGCAGTGTACCCACTGTACACTCTAGGCTTAGAGTTTAGCAGGCTGCCCGCGCACATGCTTCTTCAGGAAAGCAAGGGACAAGCTTCAAGCTGAGTTTCCCAGAAACAGGTTTGAAGTTGTTCCTAGTGCGACCTGGACTATCAGCTTTGCAGTCTCCTGGGCTACTCCATCATCATCGTGACTCAGGAGATCAGTTTGGCCCTTGACATCAGCACTGTGTAAAGTGCTGTCCACTGCAAAGTGGTTATCTCACAAGCGCTGCATGAAGTGCTTTTCCGCTGTAAGAAGCGGCATGTTCAACATGTCACACGGCGGCCCTAGGTTTGTTCAGCACATCGCCCCTGTGAGACCCCTTTGCCTTCATGTTCAATCCACATTGTGTTCCTGATGTTTGAGTTTTGAGATCTTGAGGCCTACAACTTGTTTCAAGCTTTCATGTGATGAGCAGCGGGCATGTCAGTGAGGCTCTGAGTTTAACTGTAGTAGTGTACCCACTGCGCACTCTATGCTTAGAATTGTTATGCTTTAGCAGGCTGCCCGCCATGCCTCTTGCAGAAGAATAAGGGGCCCATTTGCAAATGAAGTTCCCAACAACAAGTTTGAATTTGCCCCCAGTGTGAGCGGGCTATCAGCTCTGCAGCTTCCTGGGCTACTTCATCATCATGACTCAGATGATCAGTTTGGGCCTCAAAATTCAATCAGCACGACCAAAAATGGCTCTGACTCAGAGTGTCAATGTGATAGGGAAAGCACTTCATACAGTGCTTCAAAAGATAGCCACTTTGCAGTGGACAGCGCTTCGCACAGTGCTGATGCCAAGGACCAGGCCACAACTTGTTTCAAACTTTCTGTGATGAACAGTGGGCGTGTCAGCATGTCTTACCAGCTTGCTGAACTATGCTCTCAAGGTGCTCTCCCACATGCCTCTTCCAGAAGGGCAAGGCGCGAAATTAGAAACTCAGCCTGAGCCTGGCATTCTTCAAAATCAAATTTGAAGGTGCTTCCCCCAGCGCAACCGGAACTACCACTTCGTTCCGGGGCAAGGAGTTTGGTCCTCAGCATCAGCGCTGCATCATAGCATCAGCACTGTGTGAAGCGCTGTCCACTGCAAAGTGGTTAGCTCCACAAGCACTGCACAAAGAGCTTTCTGCTGCTGTGAGAAGCAGTGAGTTGAACATGACATGTTGTGGCCCAGGTTTGTTCAGCACAGCGGCATTTTTGAGAACCCTTCAGTTTCAACTCTCATCCAATCCATTTTGTTTTGAAAACTGTGACCTACAACTTGTTTCAAATTGTCCGAGATGAGCTCTTCCAGAGGGGCAAGAGCTCATAATTCGGAACTGAGCCTGACATTTCTCGAACAAATGCATTTGCAGGCACTTCCCCTCTTTCCGGGGCGATGAGTTTGGTCCTCAGCATCAGCGCTGCATCATAGCATCAGCGCTGTAGTTCAACAAGCACTGTGTGAAGTGCTTACTGCTGTGAGAACAGTGAGTTCAACATGACATGAACTTTCTGTGATGAGCAGTGGGTGTGGCAGCATTTCTTACCAGCAAGGTTCTGTCAGCTTGGCCGAGCTATGCTTTAGCAGGCACTCTCCCACGCGACTCTTCCAGAAAGGCCTGACATTACTCGAAAAATACACATTTGCAGGTGCCTTCGCCAAAACCCGTTTGGTCCCCAGCATCAGCGCTGCATCATAGCATCAGCACTGTGTGAAGTGCTGTCCACTGCAAAGTGGTTAGCTCCACAAGCACTGCACGAAGCGCTTTCTGCTGCTGTGAGAAGCAGTGAGTTGAACATGACATGCTGTGATCCTAGGTTTGTTCAGCACAGCGCCATTTTTTGAGAACCCTTCAGTTTCATGTCCAATCCATTTTGTTTTCATGATGATTGAATTTGAGGCCTTGAAGCCTACAGCAGCACTGTTTGAAACTTTCTGTGGTGAGCAGCGGGTGTGTCCAGCAAGGGTTTACCAGCTGGGCCAGTGCACTCTAGGCATGGACAAGGACACTAGTTAAAACTTAGCCGCACAACAAGTATAAGATTTGAAAGTGCTTCCTTCAGTGCAACCTGATCTGCTTGCTCTTGAAGATTCCTCCTGGAGAGCCTCTGCTTCATGATGTCAGTTTGGTCCTTGGCATCAGCACTGCATGAAGTGCTGCCCACTGCAAAGTGGCAGGGCTAATCAGCACTGCGTGAAGTGCTCTACTGTTCAACTGTCATGAAGAGAAAGTGACCCAGTGCCATCAACTGATGCTCAACAATCAAAACTTGTTTGCAAGATGCTACCCACAATCTGATTTGGGGAAAAGCTGCTTCAACCTGACCCCCTCTCACAGTGTGTCACACAGCACATGTTCATAGCTGTCACTGTCACAATACGAAGGCCACAGCCCATGAAATGCTTGACAAAGCCAAAAGCCACATTGAAAAAGCTAGCCCTCCCCACCAAGCTTGAAGCGCAAGCCAAGGCTGCCCCTGTCCTGGTCCTCCACAACCAACACCAGAGGAGTCAGAGCCTCGGATGGCACGGTCATGCATCAGGTTGGAGTTTGCAGCCAGCTGTTTGCAGCAAGTTGTCACAAATGTCTCTGCAACAGGTGGCTCACACATGAAGCATTTTTTGGACATCATAGCTTTTCAATGACATGTTCAATGTTGCGAAATTGGTTCACAAACTGTAGGTGACAGACTTCAAGAAAGGCAGTCAATGGGGCCCTGCAACAAACACTCTGTCAGATGCGGTGCAAGTGTACAGTGTACAACCAACACAGACATTCAAAAGCACGCCTGCCATTCAGTGAGCACACGGAGTTTCTCAGCCATGGGAGGGAAACAAGGAGGAAAAGGCAAAGGCAAAAACAGCCATGAGATTTCGGACTCTGAGTCGGAGTCGGAGGATGAAAGCAAGGGCAAAGGAGGCAAAGGAGGCAAAGGAGGCAAAGGAGGCAAAGGAGGCAAAGCAGGAGAGAAAGGAGGCAAAGCAGGAGAGAAAGGATGCAAAGCAGGAGAGAAAGGAGGCAAAGCAGGAGAGAAAGGAGGCAAAGGAGACAAAGGAGACAAAGGAGACAAAGCAGACAAAGGAGACAAAGGAGGCAAAGGAGACAAAGGAGACAAAGGAGACAAAGGAGACAAAGGAGACAAAGGAGGCAAAGGAGACAAAGGAGACAAAGGAGACAAAGGAGGCAAAGGGCACTCAGCACGGCCAAAGTCACCTGCACACCCGCCACCACCAAAGGCCACCAACAAGCCAGCTCCCAAGCAACGCCCTCCACACTCTGTAGATCTGGCAGCACATCCAAAGCCTCCCACACAACAGCCGCCACACGCACCGCAGCCAGCAGGTCGCAACCCAGGCCCAGCGCCAGCCACCGCCACGGCAGTGCCTGCCACAAGTGGCGGTCATCATGCTGCCCCACACCCGCCGCAGCCAGATGCCACAAGTGGCCACCATGCTGCCCCACACCCAACGGAGCCAGGCGCAGGTCACCCAGCGCCTGGCACGGGTGCCCTACCGCCCGGAAAGGCTGCAGCCTTTCCGGGTGCCCCGGAGCCCTTCCCACCGCAGCTGCCAGTCATGGGGCCAGCCGACTTCATGAGTCAGTATGTTGCCGCCGGCTGCCCCGGCTTTCTTGCACCCTGCCCACAGCCTGCGATGCCGATGCCCATGGCGCCACCGCCCATGATGAACCCCATGATGATGATGGGGCCAGGCGCAACATCCCCCACGCAGCCGTTCATCACCACACCGCAGTGGTCCGTGCCAAACATGGCAGCTCCCCCGAACATGATGATGATGGGCCCACCCACGATGACAGCGCCAACACCCCCTCCGCCAGTGCCACCTGACCACCGCCCGCCCCCAGAAGCGGCAGCCCCACCAACAGCCCCATCCATGTCGCGGCGCTCCGACCAGCCGTTCACGCCCCCTTTCAAAGCTGCAGCAGCAAGCGACCGGCGCCATGAGTACCGGCCCGCAGGCCCTGCCCGGCAGCGCCGGTACCACCTCCGAGTCGCGGAGAAGGCAATCAGCCAGGCCAACATGGCCGCGGCAAAGGCAGCAGCGCAGCAGCAGCAGCACGACCAGATGCTGATGCAGCTGCAAAGCGAACAGCGCAAGCAGCTGCAGGCCCAGCAGGAGCACTTCATCAAGGCCCAGGAGGCGATGATGAGCAGAGCACAAGAAATGGCAGACCGGAGCCTCCAGCAGCACCTGGCCATGTGGCAGCGGTGCACAGCCCGGGCAGTGCGAGCCGCAGCAGCAGAAGCGGAAGCAGGTCCACAAGCAGCAGCAGCAGCAGCCGCAGCAGCAGCGGGGCCACCCATCAAGTCAGAAGCGGAGGCCGGCACGCTAGCATGAAGTGTTGAAGTTCTGAGCTGTCAATCATTGTGTGTCAACATCCGCTTGCAGGACACAGACTCCGAGCCATCGGCCAAGAAGAAGCAAAAAAGCAAGAAGCAGAAGAAGATGCAGAAGGCAGCCAAAGAAGACAAAAAGGAAAAAAAGCTGAGACAGGCTGGCTGTGAGAGAAGTGTGGCAGCAGCAGTAGGTTTGACCAAACATGACACTCATCTTTGACTGCCATGAGTGTGTCAGGCCGCGGACCGAAAACACATTCCAGATCGCCATCCTGATGACAAGGCACCGGGGGCAGGGTTGCACACCTCTCGGCTTAAACAGCCCGCTCACTACTTTGGACTGACGACTAGTAGCGACTGACTGTCTGTCGACTTGTGAATGACATAAACCGACTGTCACTGGTTTGCTTGCTGCACTGAAGGACAGCCCGGGCCGTGATCGTGATCATGGCCGCCCACGGAAGAGAGGATCGGGCACACACACACACAAAACATGTCAGCATCAGGATGTAGTGTGTGACTGACTGACTGACTGACTGACTGACTGACTGACTGACTGACTGACTGACTGACTGACTGACTGACTGACTGACTGACTGACTGACTGACTGACTGACTGACTGACTGACTGACTGACTGACTGAAAGTTGCCTGACACAGGAAAGACGGGGGCATCAATGCAGGCAGTGTCTGCGCACTGATGGGCAACTTGTAGAGAGCCCAACCCAACATTGCCCGTGGTGGCCAGCTCCGAAGCTCAATGAGTGAATGTTGAAGTTAGTTACACCCAAGACCAATGAGCTGACCACGCTTTTGGCAACCAGCTTCACTGACGGCAAGATGAAAAAAAACGTGCTGGCTCACAGAGTGCTCATCCCATGTGTTTGCTTATTATGCAACCTGACACTGATCTTTTGCCATCATGCTGCCAAGGAGCCGAAGCTTGGAGATGACCAGCGTGCAGGCGGTGCTTGTCAGAACAGGGTACAACTTCAGCTATGCCTCATTCGCCAGGCAAGTGGCAACAACTGCTTTATTCAGCAGGCTGAGGATGCGCTCATGTTGTGGGCGCCTCAGTCCCAGACAACTTGAGGCACTGACTGACATGCACCGGTCAATTTCAAGCAGTGTGTTCTTGATGACTCAAGCCATTGCTGCAGGATATTTGGCTGATCAGCTTTCAGGCTGAGCTCCACGCCTGGCACCCAACTAAGTGCTGTAGAAAGCACATGACAATGGCCTAACCTAAGGCAAGTGCTGCTCAGTTCCGACCGCTGATGTGTGAGGCCAGTGCTGAGTGAAGCACCCGGCGCCGAACGAGGCGTGCAGTGCTTTTGGCGCCGAATCAGGCACCCAGCGCCGCAGGAGGCGCGTGCCGAATGAGGCGCGCTGAATGAGGTCCCGCACCTGCCGAATAAGGCACCTGACAGGCTTGCTGTCAGCAAACCTCGGCCAATTTCGCCAAGATCACCATTCGACAGCCATCATTTTACTGACACGGCTGCATTTGATGTTTTTCAGCGTTCAGGATTTGCCAAGCAGCTGAAACTGACTCGGACTTGGAAGACACTCACTGGGTGTGCTTCACACAGCGCCTTCTGCCTTATTCGGCAGGCTGCCTGAGTGCTTCCTTCTAAGTGTGTTCCATGAAAGTCTGAATCTGCCTAGCACCCACTGCCTCACCCGGCTGGAGTCCCCAAGCTAGGCATGGATGCCTCATTTGGCTAACTGCTTGCTTCAGCAGGCTGAGGATGCGCTGGCTCGTGTTGTGGGCGCCTTAGACCCGGAAAACTTGAGGCGCTGACTGGCACGCATCAGGCTTGAACGGTCAACTTCAAGCTGTGCGGGCTTGACTCAAGCCACGCCTCATCCGCCAACTAAGTGCTGTAGAAAGCACACGACAATGGCTGGCCTAGCAGGCAAGTGCTGCTCAGTTCCAACAGCTGCCTGATTGTGAGGCCAGTGCTGAGTGAAGCACCCAGCGCCGAACGAGGCATCCGGTGCTTTCGGTGCCGAATGCGGCGCCTGGCGCCGAATGAGGCGCCCAGCACCTGACACACACACACACACTGAATGAGGTGTTCAGCACCGAACGAGGTGCTTGTGGCAAAAAGAACCACCCACTACTTGGCAGCGTGTAAGATGAACGCTACGCTTATGTTTGGGGCACCGTGCTTCACTCAGCACCTTCTGCTTCATTCGGCAGGCCACCCCTCTGTGAAGCACTTCACCCAGCAGGCTACATGCTTCTTTCAGCACCGTTGAATGTTCAAATATGCCGCATTTGCCAGGCTGAGGATGCCCTGGCTCATGTTGTGGGCGCCTCAGCCCCGGACAACTTGAGGCACTGGCTGACATGCACCAGGCTCTGACAGGTCAACTCAAGCCATTGCTGCAGGACATTTGGCTGATGAGCGAGCTCCACACCTGGCACCCAACTAAGTGCTGTAGAAAGCACATGACGATGGCTTGATGTGTGAGGCCAGTGCTGAGTGAACGCCGAATGAGGTGTCCTGTGCTTTTGGTGCCGAATGAGGTACCTAGCGCCGAATGAGGCACCCAGCGCCAAACCATGTGTTTGACACAGACACCGAATGAGGTGTTCAGCACCGAACGAGGTGCATGTGGTAAAAACACCGAGGTGTTCAGCACCGAACAAGGTGCATGTGGTAAAAAACACCGACATCATCATGGCAGCGCATAAGATGAACATGCTACGCGTATGGCCTGCTTTTGTTGCTAAATGCTTTTGGGCACTGTGCTTCACACAGCACCTTGTGCCTCATTCGGCAGGCCATCCCTACACAGAGCACTTCACCCAGTGGGCTACATGCTTCTTTCAGCACTACCCAAGCTTCGATTCACGATGTTGCCAGAATCTCAGTGTGAGCCACCTCAGCCAAGTGCTTTTGATGGAGAACGTGGCATTCTCGTTGTGTGTGTGTGTGGGGCTTGGTGGTGGTGTGGTATTTGCACAACTGTTCTTGTTCGTTCTGGTTTTGGTTCGTTCTCGTTCTTTCTGTAGTGTCTGGTTATTCGTGCTTGTCCGGTTCTCAGTGGGATTCGTTCTTGTTGTTTGTGCTTGTGTGGTTCTCGGGGGGGGGGGGGGTCATTCTCACTGTTTGGCGTTTTTGTGGTATTTGCACGGCTGTCCGCCTTTTGACGGGGTAGGCGGACTGCCTGAAAAAAGGTCTGGCAACTGGTGTGTAATGTTTGCAAGGGAAACTGGGAGTGATGAGAACCAGGGAGTGGTACAAAGCTACGAAGCTTGATTGATGGTTTTGGTCTTCAAATGTTGTGGGCTTCAACTTACTGCATTTTGCAAAAGAATCGGCTTGTGCTTCAAGTTTTGGTTCAGCAGATGGGGTTGAAATGCAATGGCAGACCTCATAGAGCTGCCACCTGAAGATCCGGGATGTGGCATTGATGACATCTTCGGCACCGGCAGTGGCCTCTTCACATCTGGTGGCAGTGCCAGTGCTGGCAGCACTTCTGCAGGTGCTGCAGCTGCACCAGCTGGCCTGGACTTGCCCGAGGATGTGTCAGACGGCAGTGATTTGGAGAACTGCCAGTTACTTGTCATAATGCGGTTGGCAACATTTTCTTCGAAAAGGGCATTGAGCTAAGCACTTTTGACCCTTTAACCTATTAGATTGCACCACAAGGAATTAGTCACAGTGACCAAGGTGGATGTCACGCTCATGCTGCAGCCAGGGCTGTGTGCAAATGTTCACTCCATCTGCAACACGAGCTCGAGTTGAGCAGTTCCATGATCTAACTGCCAAGCAGACACGGGAAGAGCGCTCTGTGTTCTTCTTCGACTTGCTGCGGAGGATGATGCTGTCCGAGAAGGGCAACTATCAGCCAGTTCGGCAGTTTACCTTTCTCGGCCAGAAGGTGTGCCACCAGGCTTTTTTGATTCTGACAGGGGTCAGCAAGGCCTATGTGCGCCGCTTGATGACTGCCATTGAGAGTGGCGCCCTGCAGCCTCCAACTGATGGCCGAACCTGTCGGACAGTGAGGGACCAGCCACAGAGGTCATCAGTGGACAGCTTCTTCGACTTTTGCTACTGGATGATAGCTGAGCCTTTGGCAGAGACTCTGACAGATCAGCTGGAGCCCGACACAGTGCATGCCAGCATGGTGGCCAAGGTTGAGCAGGAAGCTCAGCAGCCAGTGGTGGACCCCACTGCTGAATGGATCCTGGCTGGCAGCAACCCAGTGGTGGCAGCAAGCAAGGACATGGATGAGCGGGAACAGCGCTGGCTTCCACAGTGCCGCATTGCAGATCTGTACGAGCAGTACTGCTTGGGCTTTGTGCCGCAAGGCCAAGAGCCTGCTTCCTCCACATTGTTCTACAAGCTTTGGCGTGAGCACTGGGCTGGAATCCTTCGCATTCGAAAGTCTGCTCAGCATGCAAGATGTCAGAGCTGTGTCCTGTACTCAGAGTACAGGGCAAAGGCCAGGTCTGAGGAAGTGAAGGAGAGCATCCAGAAGGCTTACACCAAGCATTTGGCTGGAGTTTTTGCCGACCGTGACCTGGGGAGGAGGATGGCGCTGCAGAGTGAGCAGTCCAATCAATTGAGCTCCCCATTGCCCCACTCCAAGCGAACTCTCTATGTATGCTTGGATGGAATGGACCAGGCGTGTTGGGGCAAAGTTTTTTTTGTGTGTGCAAAACACTGCCTGGTGCCAAACCATGTGATTTGGTTCTTTCACACCCTCAGGCGAAGTTCAAGCTGCCCCGCCACAAGCAGGCGCAATCTGGGAAGGTGTGGGAAACCTTGCATCGCCCGGCGCTCCACAACATCCTAGTCTTGATTCATGGAGTTTGCGAGTGCTACTTCCTGATGAATCTGGACCAGAAAAAGGATTCAAATTGCCAATGCACGGTGCTTTGTGGCCTGGCAGCGATAGTCATGGGTTTTGGTTTGACTGTTGTTGGCGCATTAAGTTTTTCATTGGCTAGGAAGAACAAAGTTAGGGGCAAGAGCCAGTCAATCAGCCACTCAGGCCGTGCCATTGACATTGCGGCCACCTTGCTGCAGTCTCGCAATATGTGCCTGCCAAGCCACTGGGTGATTCAGGCTGACAATACCCCACGAGAGGGTCGCAATCAATGGCTGGCACTGTGGGCTGGGCATATGGTGGCATCTGCCCGAGCAGCATCCATTTCATTATGCTTCTATCGTGTGGGGCACACGCATAATGAAGTGGATCAGCGGTTTTCAATGCTGGCCAGCATCATGAACCGGGCGAATGTGATCCAGACCCCTCAGGAGCTGAAGAGGCTGATTGAGTCGGAGCACCATCAGGTGAAGGGCCGGGAGATCTTCGCTGAGATCATGCCATCCTCCTTCAACTTTCAGTCCTGGCTGTCGCCGATGGGCGTGTCGTTGACTGGAATGGTGTACCAAGAGGGCCTCACGGTCAATCATGTGTTTCGGGTGGTGCGACGAGGAGACCTGCAGAAGCATGCCGGAAGCGAGAAGTGGACGGTGACAGCGCCAGCTGCAGCGGAGGTGGACGATCAAGACGCGATCCTGCTTACAAAGCACTGGATGTCATCGAGCCACCTGAGCCAAAACCCGATCCTTTTGGTGCCCAAGGCGCAGGTGAAAGCAGTGCAGCCAGCTGATGGTCCACCACATACCCTGCCGAACAATGAGATGACTGACAGTCAGAGGCAGCAGTTTGAGCGGACTGCAAAGTTTGTGGAGAAGCCGCCTTGGCACATGACCGATGCCAGTGACTATCTCCGAGGCTTGTGCCACCGCAGTGAGCACCGGATGGTGCCAGCTCCAGAGCCACTGGTTTTGTATCAGAAGAGGCCAACCTTGCCAGCACCAGACGCATTAACAGGTGAGCTGTCGGAGGAGTGGAAGGACTTTGCCCCGGACAGCCCCCGGCTGCAAGCAGTTCAGGTTCACCCAGTGGCACCAAAGGTGCCAAAGGCCAACCAGAAGCGGCCCAACAATGCACAGCAGGAGGATTCTGACCCAGAGGTTGAGCAGCTGTTGGCAGTCCAGCAGGCCGAGCTCCCTCCTCGTGCAAAAGCAAGAGGACGTCCCAAGGGCCAGCCAAAGGCGCCCCCAGCAATGAAACGACCAGCTGGCAATGAGGCTCCCGTGCCCAAAGCCAAGGCCAAGGTATCCCCACCCATTGCCAAGCCACCCGCACCTTCAGTGCCGCCGACAAGCACTGAGACTGCTGGCCCACCTTCAGTGCCACTTACAAGCACTGAGACTGCTGGCCCACCTTTGGTGCCACCGACAAGCGCTGAGACTGCAAAGCAGCCTCCACCGCAAGCCGAGGGTGTGCAATCCCAGCCTGCCAAGGCCACCGAGCCAGTTTCAGTGGAATCTGCAAAGGCCAAGCCTAAGCAGTCTGCAAAGGCCAAGCCAGCTGCAGTGCAATCTGCAAAGGCAAAGGCCAAGCCAGTTGCAGCGCAAGCTGCAAAGGCCAAGCCTAAGTTTGGGTGCAGCAAGTGCAGATTTGCACGTGGCTGCAGCACATGCAAGAACTACCGGCCGGAGCCATGACAGGCTGCTGGCAATGCGCAAGTGAAAAAAGCTGATCACACGCGAGTCAATTTGATTTCGCCCAGTGCCAGCCATTGCAATGCACTTTCAGCCATGCAATTTCATTCAGTTCAGCATCGCACTGTGCTTGGCCCAGGTCACCAAAAACTGGAGCCCACCAACTTCAACCAGCTGGCCTGGTGCTCGGAGACTGGCACAGAGTGCTTTCAGAGACCGTGTGACACGGAGTGACACAGCATCATGAGTGACACAGAATGATCAGGCTAGGATGCACATTGCACAAAATGCACATTGTCATGCTGAGTCAGACAGTTCCACCACTCATCACACTTGCAGTTTTGGCCTGGAGTGTTGCAAGGAACCGTAGATGGCAGAGACACAGGATTCTGAGTGACACAGCATGATCAGGCTAGGACGCAAATTGCGACATTCATGCTGGGTTTGAGACAGGCTCTCCAGTCATGTCACACTTAGCAGTTTAGGAACCTCGGATGGCACTTGAATTGCCTCCAGCCTTGGATGATGACCTGGATGCGGGAGCTGCAGAACCTAGCCAGCCAGCCAGGCCAGCAAAGGAACCTCGGATGGCACTTCAATTGCCTCCAGCCTTGGACGATGACCTGGATGCAGGAGCTGCAGAACCTAGCCAGCCAGCCAGGCCAGCAAAGGCTCGGCGCTTGATGGCCTTCGCCAGTGATGAATCCTCCCACTCTGTCGCTTTGCCATCCCCAGTCACGCGCCGGCGCAAAAGCACCTGGCTGGAGCCCTTGGTTGACACTCGGCAAGTGGAGTTGCCTCCATCGGCAACATCAGCAACTGGCTTGCAGGCCATCGAACTGCCACCACCCAGGCTGCTTCAAGGACATCCTCATGCCGGTCCGCAAACAACCACCTGGCCTGTGGCGTACGAGCAAGCACACTGGTGACGCTTTGATGGAGGTGTTCAGTCCTCCCCGCCTGGTGCCAGTTGCTGTCCGGCAAGGTCTTCAAGCCAGTATCAGCTTGGACAAGCTGTGCGGATGGGATGCAAATTTGCCGGAGAGCAAGGCACATGCTGTGCGTCTGGTTCGGGAGCATGCACCCTGGCTTTTGATGCTCTCGCCGGAGTGCACTATGTTCAGCATCCTGCAGCGGAATTGCAACACTCTGAGAATGGACCCGTTGGAGGTGCAAATGCGCACTGCCGAAGCCGAGGACCACATCAGCTTTTGCATGCACCTGGCGCGGGTGCAAGCTGAATCTGGCCGGCGGTTTTGCATGGAGCACCCGGCCGGGGCAAGCTCCTGGAAGCTGCCAGTGGTTCAGGACGTGCTCGACAATGTTCCCGGAGCAATGCGAATCACCTTTGCGCAGTGTCGGTACGGGCTCCGGGGACCTGGTGGCAGGCTGATGAGAAAGTACACCTCCTTCCTCACCAACATGCCGAGTGTGATCACGGAGTTCCGGGGCAAAACTTGCCAGTGTGCCCGCAATGGTGAGGTGCATGAAACCATCGAAGGCACGGTCGACGGGGCACGTGTCTCTCGCTTGGCGGCCATCTACCCGCCGGCAATGGTGGCTGCGTTGGTGGCTTGCTGCCGCAGGGAGCTGGATGACATGTGACCACCAGCATCTGGCACTTCGTGGTGCACGGCTGGGCAAGAAGCTCTGGGCTGGTGGCCCGTGGTGCTTTCGTGGAGACTGGTGGCACGCACATAGAGTGCTTCAGAGATTCGGCCTGCAGAGAGATAAAACACCAAGAGCCGCCAACCGCAATCATGATTGTTTGTTCACACTGTGTCAGATATGATCAGCTGCAATCACTGGCATTGGTGACACAACTTGCTCGTTTCCCAGGTACAGGAGGCAGCCCGGCCCGCACCTCAACCACCACTGCCGAAGTGGCACGCAGCTTGATGCGACCCAGAGATCGCCTGGATAAAATTTTATCCAGCCCATCCCCCCCCCACAGGTCAAGGTCCAGGCCATGTCCAGGTCTCCAGAAACCGAGAGGCACATCTGCCTCCACCAAGCTTCCCTCCCCCAGATCTCCTGGAAAAATTTTTATCCAGGCGATCTCTGCCTCACATTTTTGTGCTGTGGAGCTCAGCTGTTGGGTGCAACCAACTGAGGTTGGATCCGGCGAATTTCTGGTCCGGCACCCATCCGGCGATTTGTTAGCATGGTGCCCGATCCGGCGTTTTTGTCTTTCAGTTGTTCGGTTGGAAGGCCACCCACAGATTTTGAGATCAAGTCAGCATGGCTAGCCAAGACCTTGCCAGTGAGCCAGCCTCAGATGCTGGCACTATGCAAGGATGCGACCCACCTGCGCAGGCAGCAGATTTGACATCTGCCCCAACAAGCCCACGCTCCAGCCTTCAAGAACGTGCGTTTGTGGAGTCCATCGAGCCGGACGAGGGCCGTCCACATGGCACAGCCATCTTGGAGAAGCTTCAGCAGATCCTGGAGAAGTATGGAACTGTTGGTACCTACTTGGTACAGCGGCATGCTGAGCCAGGTGAAGCCAAAGACTTCTTGGCGCGGTTGCATGACCTTGGCCGAGAAGACCTGCCTTTTCATGCTTTGCAAGCAACCTTGCCAAGCACTCCAGCCAGCGCAGGCCCACAGGCCAGAGACACACTCCGCCTTCCTCTGGGTGCGTTTTCATACGCACTGGAGTGCAGCAGCAAGCCAGATGCTGACAACAACTTGGTGATGCAGCTGGCCGAATCCATTTGGCAACATGGCTTCACATCAGCAGAGCAGCCCTTGTTGGTGACTCAGTCTGCAGAGCTTCTGAAATGTGCCTCTGAGGGGGAGAGGAACTGCCCAGCACCATGGTGGAAGGATGGCAGCTTGAAGCCGCATTGTGTGGGATTCATCAAGGGCAAGGCCAGGCTCCACAGCCTGCTTGCAGTTCTGCGGCTTGTGTGGGACTGCTCCATGAAGCTGGAGGAGGCTGGCTGGTTGGGTCAGGACTGATTTCAAGAAATGGTTCTTTAAACAGTGAGTCATGGGTCAGTTTTGGAAGCACAGGTCAACCCTTGACAGCAGCCAGTGTGAAGAGCATCTAACACGAGCCACAGGTCAGTTGTGATTCAGAAACAAATGAAGCCACAAGCCACACACAGGTCAACCCCTTGCTGGCAGCCAGTGTGAAGAGCATCTATGTGCAATGTGTGTCACACTCCTCCAAGCGAGACGAAATCCTCCACAACTTCCGGATGAGTGTGCAGGGGTCACTGCGCAAGGGGCCATCGGTGGTCTGCTGGGTGCAGAGCCTGCAAAACCTGGTCAAAGCTGGTGAATCTGACATTGAGTCAGTCATCCGGAAGCACAACAGCGACAACCCGAAACATGGCCAACTTCTGGGAGCCAAGGCAGTGGCTGTGCGGACCTCAATGCCAAGCACTGCCCTTCAGGCGGTCATCAGCCATGTCCAGAGCTTGGGTTGGGCTCAGTGCTGCTTCTCAGATGACTGCTTGGGAAGCAAAAAGCTCCTTCCCAACTTTCAGTTTCGCAGCCAAGCCAGCCAGAAGTGGAACAAGTGGCTGAAAACCACTGAAGCTTCCAGTGTTTTGTGCTTGCAGCACGCAGTGGCTTCATTCACTTTGCGGCCAGAAGTGGCCCGGCGCAAGTGGTCCAAGGCTGAGCTGGAGACCATGGCTGAGCAGGCAGCATTCGTCACAGCCATTGCCAGAGAGGCTCAGAATGAGTGCCCTTTGGATGATGCAAAATTGCAAGCAGAATGGCTGGACCCGTGGGTCCAAGGTGATCATGCTGTTCAATTGGAGGTGACCTGTGTTCTGGGCCAGAAGGATCCACAGCTCACACCACGAGGGGTGAAGCAGTTGCGCGAGCTGCCCCTTGATCAGTGAGTCATTTTAGTCTTACCGGTAACCCTAAAAGTAGAAACAGTTTTTTGGTGGCAAGTGCCAAATATTTTCTGGCCACTCAGGCTGGAAGCGCACGCTGCTGAGATGCCCTTGCCAAGTGCAACTGCTGGGTCTAACACTGTGGAGCGCACCAACCTAGAGGCTGAGGCCTTTGAGCTGTTGAAGAAGCGCATCGAGTACGACTTGCAGTGTGTCCGTGTCTTCAAAGCCCGGACAGCCACACATGAGAGCACCATATACCACCAGCAGCTCATGCACCGCAAGCATGCGATGGAGGTGAGCCACACGGCGGCCACATCCTTCATGAGTGCCAACGTGGCCATCCTGCACAGCCTCCGAGTTGATGAGGTTCTGCGCGAAATCAGCCAGGTGGAGGCGCAGTTCTGTCGATCACATGGTGTGCTCAAGGAAAACATGGAATTTCGCCAGCACTTAACACGGGCCAAAATTTGAGTCTGACAGCAAGTATTAAGCTTCTATGTTTTATGTGGTTTGCCTTGACAGAGCGTCCACGTCATAGTCCTCAACTGGGCGGCAGTGTGCCGAATCAAGGACAGCAGCCAGGCCCGCCAGAGCGAGCTGGCGGGCATCCTCCTGAACGGAGGTAGCCCCAGCATCGGGATCCTCCTCCTCCCCGAATTCACCTACAAACGAGGTTTGCTCTTCGAGCAGGAGTACAGCTGTGTGCAACTCCTCTCTCAGAAGGGCATCAACCTTGACCGTGGCCTGGTCTTGCAGTTTCAGACCAGAAAAGACTCACGGGATTCAAGGCCATTGAACTACCGTGGCAGGATCCTCCAAGGCCTCAACAACACAGACACAGACTGGGCATTCCGTGCCTCTGCGCTGGTGCGAGACGGCCGAACTGCCCCTGCAGAACAGCTTGCAGCAAACAGCATGGTCTATGCTGAAGATGTGGATCCGGAGGCTCTGCCCAAGCAGACAGACCCGGATGGTTTGGTGTCCGGCTCCAAGAAGACCGAGCAAATTGGGACTGATGCTCACTTGAAGTTGCTGGACGCTGCTTTGGATGGGCTGGTCTTGGAGGGCAAGTCAGGGTTGGTCCTGGTGGACCTTCACATTGGTGTGGCTGACAGCCTGGATGCGTGGCTGAAAAAGCGTGGTGGTGTCAACAGCAGCACCCTCTACATAGGCATCACCGACGAGCCAGTGGTACGGGACTGGGTCATCAAAACCAAGACCGACTCTATTGCGCAGGCACACATGAAGGGTGAGTTCAAGATCCCAGGGTGCCAGCCAGCTCCAGCTGAGGCTCCAGCAGACATGATTCACAGCGCGCCCAAGGCCCCAGCTCTCAATGTTCTGCTTCTCAGTGGCAAGACACCTGTCATCCCTGACACAATGATGAAGGACTGACACATTTCATGAGACACGCAATTTAATCTTCAGCGTTTTCAAGCTGCCACTCATTAGGCAACACACAATGCAGGAGTGGGGAACACATAACTTGTATGGCGACGACTTTCGCCAGCTGGCCGATAAGATCATCGAAGAGTTCGGACAAGCAGATGAGCGTGCAGCAGCTGCAACAGAAAGTAATCCAGCTCCAGGCCGGAAGCGTGCTGCAGCAGCTGCAGAGTTACACCCAGCTGCTGCCAAGAAGGTCAAGGCAGAGCACATCATTCCCATGGACAAGCTGCCAGC
Organism: Effrenium voratum; assembly: GCA_963377175.1. Taxonomy (NCBI): domain Eukaryota; class Dinophyceae; order Suessiales; family Symbiodiniaceae; genus Effrenium; species Effrenium voratum. The sequence continues at coordinate 307,684 of CAUJNA010001624.1, read as the reverse complement.
TGGCAGTGTGCTCATGGATTGCCCGCTCATCAATCAGAAAGCACCCAAGGTGACGTTGCAGCTCAAGGCGGGCCACAAGGCCTATGTGATTAATGCTGGAGACGAGGATGCCAAGTTGAGTGCTGGCTTGGTGCTGGCTGCATTTGGCCGGGGTGCTTACAAGCACAGGCAGCCCAATGAAACCTGGAATCGGGCCAAGGAGCCACTCTTTGATCTGGTGCCTGGGTCGTACGTGCTTCAGGGCCAAAAGCTGGTCGCAGTGCAGGACCTGGTGAATGCCCAGCGCAAGAAGCAGCCAGGGTGTCAGGTGTGCTATCACACTTTGGCAGACTCACCTTCCCCGAAAACCCAGCAGAATGGTCACTGCAGCGAAAGAATGATGTGGCTTTTGTGCCAGCTGGCAAGGCTGCTGCAGAAGAGGAGGGGGGAGCAGAGGGTGGCGTTGGCTCCTTGGTGACCAAGCAAGCCACATGCGCAGTTCTCATGCCACTCCCTGCATGGCAGTCCAGCAACTCTGGCCTGGTGTGGAGTGTCCGTTGGAGCACTACAGGACTCATGCCCATCCGGCCCCAGATTGTGCTGCTCAAGGAATGTGTGCTTCCCGCTCAGTCAGCCTTGGTGCTCAACTGACTGTGAATCTGATTTTCCCGTAGTTTGGTTGGGCATGGCAGCAGGCTTGAAGCGCAATGATTTTGAAACTGTGACAAATTGCCATGAAACCTGCCTTCTGGTGAGGGCGCTGTCAAGCTTGCAGTCGGAGTATAAATCCGCCACACCTGCAGTGAGTGTGTGTGCACAAGCGAAGCAGCCAAGGATGTGGACAAAAAAAGCACAGTTCCCAAATCTCTTTTCCAGTGTGTCAAAGCCGGAGCTCAGTGGGTCTGCCTCCAGTCTTTGGAGGCAGCAGCAGCAAATAGTGACACCTGTGAACTGCCCAGTTTCAGGCAGCGCTTTGACCCTTTTTCACTTCTTGCCATACAGGCCAGACAAAGCCTTGCCTAACGCAGCGTTCTTCTTCAACAAGCACCAGGCCTGTTGCCCAGAAAGCTTTCCATATCCAGCATAGGTGCGTTTGTCTTTGATTCTGGCATAGCACATGCCAATGTCATCAGCAACCCCAGACATCTTAAGGTCACTCACCATTCGGTGACGACCAGAGTGGGAGCGGACTGGTGCTTCACAAGGCTGCTCAAAGCTGCACCGGAGGCGTCCAATGGCTTTGCATACTGTGTTCTTGTTCCTGACAACGGAGTCACTGTCGGCACGTTCAGCTGGAAATAGTGGTCCAGTCTGTGGCCATTTCCAGCAATCCAGAAACAACTTCTCCCCCAAGGCACCTTGCTTTTTAATCCTTTTTTGCTTCACGGTCTTGTTTTTAAGCTGCAGCAAGATCTTCTTCACTGGTGGCAGCATAGGTTTTCGGAGAGCTGGTTGCCCTTTCAAAGGCTTGATGTAAACTGAGTTGCCACGACCAAATGCAAAATCTTCAGCAGTGAGGCGCAGGGCCTCAGTAATCCTCAAGCATAGCACGTGTGTGAGCAAGAGAGCCACATACAGCCAGCATGAGCCATGAGCACGGACATGATCAAGCCATTGTGTCCACAGCTTGTCTGGCAAGGCAGACGCTTTCCCAAGCTTTCTCTTCACAGGTCGCTTCTTTGGTGGCCTTCCTGGCCCTCGACGGGCAGCCATTTGCCAGCCTCGCACCTAGATAGAAGGAAGTGTATTTTGAGCCAATTTCCTGTCAAAAAAAGCAAAAAACGCATGGGTTTTTTCAGGCAGTCCGCCTACCCCGTCAAAAGGCGGACAGCCGTGCAAATACCACAAAAACGCCAAACAGTGAGAATGACCCCCCCCCCCCCCCCGAGAACCACACAAGCACAAACAACAAGAATGAATCCCACTGAGAACCCCTCCCCCCGAGAACCACACAAGCACAAACAACGAGAACAAATCCCACTGAGAACCAGAACAAACAGGACACAAGCGACAAGAACCAACTAAAACAGCGGTGCGTGCCAATTTCAACACTAATACCACAAATACCACACAAACACAAACAACCAGAACAAATGAGAAACAATTGCAAATACCACAAACAACAAACAAGACCAGTTTACAACAAACACCATTGCCGTGTGTTCAAACACCAAGCAAACCAACACAACAAATCAAACGCCAACACAAACACCAAGACAGCCTTGCAATTACCACCCTGCCCGACAGTCATTGACACAGAAGCAGGGTTGGTGACAGTCAACTCAAGCCATTGCTGCAGGCTGGCTGAGGTCAGCGCTTGGCACCCAGAAAGCACAAGGCAGTGGCAGCAAGGCTGGCCTCAGGCAAATGCTTCTCAGTTTGACCGCCGCCTGATGTGTGAGGCCAGTGTGGAGTGAAGTGCCCAGCGCCGACTGAGGCGCCAGCACTTTTGGCGCAGAATGAGGCGCCCAGTGCCACCGGAAGTGCCTAGCGCCGAATCAGGCACCCAGCACCAAACCAGGTGTGTTCAACTCAGACACCGAATGAGGTGTCCAAGCACTGAGCGAGGTGCCTGGCTTGCTGTCAGTGTCCGTGACTAGTTCAGGCCAGACCTTTGCCAGGTTCATGGAGATGACCAGCAAACCAAGTGTTTAACAGCGCCATCATTTTATGACACCACTGCTTGGCTGCTAAATGCTTAGGGGCCCAGTGGGAGCACAGTACATCACTGTGGAAGTGACTGACTGTGCAACTGTTGGAACAAGAGCTTAGTGTTGAGTGTGCTTCCTGCAGCACCTTCTGCCTCATTCGGCAGGCCGCTCCTACATAAAGTGCTTCACCCAGCAGGCTGAGTGCTTCTTTCAGCACTGCACCAAATCAGAGGCGTTGCCTTGTTCGGCACCCACTGCCTACCCGGCTGGGCTGGAGTTTTTAAGTTGGGCATAGATGCCTCATTTGCAAGGCAGCTTGAAAGCAACTGCTTCATTCAGCAGACTGAGGAGGCTCACTTGCTCATACTTACAGCTGACACCGAGAAGGCAAGGCAATGGCACTGACTGGCTATCACAGTTCCATGACGGCCACCTGATGTGTCAGGCCAGTGCTGAGTGAAGCACCCAGCGCCGACTGAGGTGGCGCCGAATGAGGCCCAGCTGCCGGAGGTGCCTAGCGCCGAATCAGGCACCCAGCACCGAACCAAGTGCGTTCAACTCAGAAGTGTGTTCAACTCAGACACCGAATGAGGTGTCCAAGCACCGAACGAGGTGCCTGGCTTGCCATCAGTGTCTGTGACTAGTCGAGGCAAGACCTCAGCCAGGTTCATGAAATAACCAGCTGCCAAGCGTTTGACAGCACCATCATTCTATGACACCGCTTTGGCTGCTAAATGCTTGGGAGCCCAGCGGGAGCACAGTACATCACTGTGGAACCTGCAGCACCTTCTGCCTCATTCGGCAGGCCGCTCCTACAAAAAGTGCTTCACCCAGCAGGCTATGCTTCTTTCAGCACTTCGTCCAACTTAAGGGGCATTGCCTCATTCGGCACCTGGGCTGCAGTTTTTAAGTTGGGCAGAGATGCAAGGCACCTGGCAACAACTGCTTCACTCAGCAGACTGAGGGTGCCGTCATTCGAGCTCCGCATGCACCAGGCTCAGGCAGGATGAGCAAGTTGCCTGCAGAGGCTCAAGAGTTGGTGACACTCAACTCAATAGTGACCTGGAAAGCAAGGCAATGGCAGTGGCAGGTGACAGCCTGGTGCATGAGGCCAGTGCTGAGCGCAGCACCCAGTGCCAACTGAGGCACTGCCAGAGGTGCACCAAGCCTGCCAGCTCGCACCGAATGAGGTGCCAAGCACCGAACCAGGCACCTGGCTTGCTGTCAGTGGTCGAGGCAAGGCCTCAGCCAGGTTCATGGAGATGACAAGCAAACCAAGCGCTTGACCGCATCAATTTAATGACATGCTGCTAAATGCTTGGGGGCCCAGCGGGAGCACAGTACACCACTGTGGAGCTGATTGGAACAAGGTCTTGCTGAGTGCTGCAGCGCCTTCTGCCTCATTCGGCAGGCCGCTCCTTCACAGCCCAGTGCTGCCAGCAGGCTGAGTGCTTCTTTCAGCACTTCAGCCAACCAAGAGACATTGCCTCATTCGGCGCTCGCTGCCTCACTCGGCTGGAGTTGGCATGCTGGCAACAACTGCTTCATGCAGCAGGTTGAGGATGTGTTGCGGGAGTGCGGCGCCTCAGGTCCAGGCATGTGCACTCTGAGATGAGAAAGCTGCCTGCAGCAGGGGCAGAGGAAAGCTGACTGATGCACAAACTTGTGCCCTGGCTGCCTGCGCCTGGCCATCTCCAGTCTTCAGCTCCTTGGCAGCAGTGTGATGGCAAAAGATCATGTTGCAGAATGGCAGCAGTGTAATGTAAGTACGCAAATGCGCTGCAAGAGCACATGCGAGCTGACACGCGCGTGTTTTTTCCATCTTGCCTTCAGGTTACTAGTTGCCCAAAAAGCAGCCAGCTCGTTGGTCACATTTGGTTGGCCCTGGTGTAAGTTTAACTCTTCATGAGCTATGAGCTGGCTGCCACGAGCTAGGTGAGTTGCCCTGGATCAGTGCGCGGCCACTACCATCCCCGGCTTTCCTGCATCAGGCAACTGTTAATCAGTCTGTCAGTCAGTCACATGTTTTTTGTAATGCTGATTTGTATTGGGTTCAGTCCTCTCTTTGAGCCCCCTCGACGATCACGGCCAGGGCTGTCCTGACACCAGCAAAGCAGCCAGCTGCATCCAATCAGTCAGCAAGTCACTTGGTAGTCAGTCACTCGGATTAAGTCAGGTTGAGCAGTCAGTGGTCAACTCGGTGCCGAAGTGCCAGTCTTAAGCCAAGTACAAGAAATCGAAGTAATCAAGCCAATCCAATGCAAGCAATCAACGCCAATCAAGTTCAATCAAGTTAGATCAGTTGTTGATTTTAGAAGTGGTCAACCCTGCCTTGTCATCAGGATGGTGATCCGGCATGTCTTTTCGGTCGGAGGCCTGACCATGGCAATCAACAATGAGTGTCATGTTTGGTCAAACCTACTGCTGCTGCAAGACTGCTCTCACAGCCAGCCTGTCTCAGCTTCTTTTTCTTTTTGTCTTCTTTCGCTGCTTTCTGCTGTTTCTTCTGCTTCTGCTGCTTCTTGCTCTTCTTCTTGGTGCCGGGGTCCGATGGATCGGAGTCTGTGTCCTGCAAGCGGATGTTGACACACAATGAATTGACAGCTCAGAACTCAACACTTAATGCTAGCGTGCCGGCCTCCGCTTCTGACTTGATGGGTGGTCCCGCTGCTGCTGCTGTTGCTGCTGCTGCTGCTGCTGCTGCTGCTTCTGGTCCCGCTTCTGCTTCTGCAGCTGCTGCTCGCACTGCCCGGGCTGTGCACCGCTGCCACATCGCCAGGTGGCTGCAGGCTCCGGTCGGCCATTTCTTGAGCACGGCTCATCATCGCCTCCTGGGCCCTTGATGAACTGCTCCTGCTGGGTCTGCAGCTGCTTGCGCTGTTCGCATTGCAGCTGAAGCATCATCTGGTCGTGCTGCTGCTGCTGCGCTGCTGCCTTTGCCGCCGCCATGTTGGCCTGGCTGATTGCCTTCTCCGCGACTCGGAGGTGGTACCGGCGCTGCCGGGCAGGGCCTGCGGGCCGGTACTCATGGCGGCGGTCGCTTGCTGCTGCTGCAGCTTTGGGGATGGGGGGCGTGAACGGCTGGTCGGAGCGCCGCGACATGGATGGGGGGGGTCTGGGGGCTGCCGGTTCCGGGGGCGGGCGGTGGTCAGGTGCAGGCATCCTTGGCACTGGCGGAGGTGCTGGCACCGTCATCATGGGTGGGCCCATCATCATGTTCGGGGGAGCTGCCGCCATGTTTGGCACTGACCACTGCTGCGGTGTGGTGATGAACGGCTGCGTGGGGGACATTGCACCTGGCCCCATCATCATCATGGGGTTCATCACGGGCGGTGGCGCCATGGGCATGGGCATCGCAGGCGGTGCAAGAAAGCCGGGGCAGCCGGCGGCAAGATACTGACTCATGAAGTCGGCTGGCCCCATGACTGGTGGCTGTGGCGGGAAGGGCTCCGGGGCTGGGGCAGCTGTGCCAGGCGCTGGGTCATGACGTGCGCCTGCCTGCGGCGGGTGTGGGGCAGCATGCTGGTGGGCATCTGGCTGTGGCGGGTGTGGGGCAGCATGCTGGTGGGCATCTGGCTGTGGCGGGTGTGGGGCAGCATGCTGGCGGGCATCTGGCTGCGGCGGGTGTGGGGCAGCATGATGGCCACTTGTGGCAGGGACTGTCGTGGCGGTGGCTGGCGCTGGGCCTGGGTTGCGTGCGGCTGGCTGTGGTGGCAGTGGTGGCCGTTGTGCGGGCATCTTTGGTTGTGCGGGAGTCTTTGGTCGTGCTGCCAGATCCACTGACTTTGGAGGGCGCTGCTTTGGAGCTGGCTTGTGGCCGGGTGGTGGGCCGACAGGTGACTTGGGCCGCGCTGGTGCAGGTGCAGGGCTGTGTCCTTTCCCCCCTTTGCCGTCCTCAGTGTCAGAGGACTCAGTGTCGGGCTCCAAGACCGCGTAGGGGCTGCGTTTGCCCTTCCCGCCCTTTTGATTCCCTTTTCCTCCTTTCCTCCCTCCCATGGCTGAGACACTCCAGGTTGCTATGTGGCATGTGTGCTTTTTGAATCTCTGTCAGTCAGTGTGTATACACTTGGCGTCACAACTGAGTGGTGTTTGTTGTAGGGCCCATTGACTGCCCATCTTGAAGACTGTGCACCTACAGTTGTGAACCATTTTGCAATGTTGAACACCTCAAACTTTGCAAGTTATGATGTCCAAAAGATTCTTCATGTGTGAGCCACACTGTGCAGAAACAGTGAGTGTGCCAGCTTGCAGCAAACTCCAACTTCTTTGCAGCTGACACATGACCAGCATTGCATGTCCATCCGAGGCTCTGACTTCTGTGGTGTTGGTTCTGGAGGACAGGGATAGGGACAGCCTCGGAGCGGCTTTCAGCGCACCAGACCAAGGGAAGCAAAGCATGAAGCATGAATATGGGTTGGCGGCTTGCGACACCCTAAGTGCAATGGGTCCCTCAATGTTGGCCGTGAACATGTGCTGTCAGACACACTTAAAGTTGGAGGGACAAGATTGTTGAATATCAGCTGCAGCAAATCATGTTGAACATGCCGCTTCTCACAGCACGAAGCACATGGCCTGCACTTCACGCAGTGCTCATGCTTAGGACCTGTTAAAACCCTCTAGGCCCCGTGCCGAAATTGGGTAGCTGTTCTGAGGTCCTTGTTGGTGTTGCTTCCCAAGTTCCATTGATCGCCATTTGGCTCAAGACACAATTGAGGTTCAAGATCTGATGTGTGACTGCATACATACGTGATCGGCATTGAGAGCGAAAACACTTCGCTTGCGCTGCATTTGTCAGGACTACTGTTGTAACTATCATTCCTTCTCCCTTACAACGTTTACACGGGTTCGGCTATAACGGCATCGTCCGTATACACCTTTCTACGTGGTTGGTATTACAGCTTGAGGGTTCGGTGCATAGCGTCCCACGGGACGTCACCTTGCCGTCTCTTGACAGGTTATCAGCCGTATCGACAAGCTCTACACCGGACAAGGAGACAGCTGGTTTATTGCGGGTACAGGGACAATAAAGGAACGATAACCTACACAGTACAATGGCGTCTTCGGCGAGCCCAAGTACTGCAACTTTTGGGAACAGCAGCTCAGAGGGATCCAATGGATTGATGGCTCTTCCTGCGGTGATGGATATGATTGCAGATTCACAGGATGAACCTGGGAGCGGAGGTTCCGCGCTATTCAGCGACATATCTACTCCCACAAGATCATGGAAGCAGATCGATGTTCATCAGGAGTCGAAGAAAAGAGAATCCCCACCGAGAAGATCATCATCTTCGCCTGCGACACCACGGACGTCGCAGAAGGGCGTGAGATCGACATCGAAGGGTGGGAGGTCAAAATCACCCACCAGTGCAGATTTTCGCGCCGTGATCAAAGAGAAGAATAAGATGGAGGTGGAGATCGGGGAATATCAGAAGACACTTGATGAAATGTCGGCAGCAATGGCGAATCTTAACCAAGAAGACTATGGAAGCACCATCCGGATCCAGGAGCTGGAAAGACGATGCGAGATTGCCAGCAAGCAGTCGGGACATCTAGTGAGTCACCACCAACACCACATGGCTGAGGCATGGCGCAAGTTTGAGGAAGAAGCCCAACAGATGCGCAAGGTGGAAATGAACGCATTTCAGTACGGGGAGAAGAAAGACATGGAGTCGAATATTATGATGCAACAGATGAGGCAAGCTGAAGGAACTATCATGGAGCAGAAGCGGGAGATTGCATTGATGAAATCCTACATGGCAAGCGAGAAGTCGGCCGCGCAGGAATCAGCTATACGTGCAAATCAGATACACCGTGAGGCTTCACAACAGATATCAGTTTATCAGCAACAGATCAGAGGCATAGAATCTTCTACATCTATCGAGAAGTTCAACGAGGAGGAGATGGTCCAAAGTCTGAAATCACAGTTGGAGCATGCACTCGTCAAGCGCCCCGAGACGTACTCTTTGGAGGACTCCAGGGAACAGCTGATGGCGAGGCTGAATGACGTTACAGTATTTGCGGAACAGGAATCGAAGAGAGCAGATTGCTTGCTTCGCGAAAAAGAAGAGATCGTCAAACAGTATGAGTCCGACGTGTCGATGAAGGACCAGATGATTGCTGTCGAAGGTGGTCATCGTCAGGATGCGATCTTGGAGTTAGCCCAGGTCAAAGAAGAGAAACAAGAGGAACGGTGCACGATGGACGAGAAGTCGAAGGAGGCTGAGTACTGGAGATTGACAGCTAAGGGAATGTACGATGAGTACCTCGAGGAGATGCATGAGCTTCAGAGACAACTGAAAGAAAGAGAGGCGACGCTCAAGCAAGAAGAGAGTTTTGTACGCCAACTCGATGCTGACAACGAGGAACTACGTGCACACAAGAAGCTGGAGACACAGGAAGCCTCCAGCAGCAAAGATGGACATCGTGAACGAGCAGTAGTGAAACGCGCTGAGGGAGGAACCCAGGCTAATTCAAATAGGATAGACAAGAAGGTGGCTGGGTCAGTCCCGTCATCGTCTTCGAATCAAATCCCTAATTCGTCACTGATGCCAGGTTCGATCCTCTTTCCGTCTTTCGGTGATCCAATGATCGATGTACACCTATCCCAGATGCAAGGGGTTGTTGGGCATGTCCCACAATCCACTACTACGACTGGTGGTGGTGATGGGGGGGGAAACAACGGTACTACGCCCCCATTGGATTACGGTGGATTCCCGCCCAATGGGAATGGGCAGGGAGCGGGTCGACGTCAGTTGAGCCTCGCTGGTGGCGGAGGAGGACCTCCGGATGATCCACCCGATGATGAGGATGAGGATGACGACGACGAAGGAGATGAGGAAGACGAGGAAGAAGAAGAGGAAGAAGACGATCGGACACGGAGGAGACGAAGGAGATCGAGAGATAACCGAGAGATCAAGAATGATCGACCGAGAATCTCGAGGAAAGAGGCCGAGAGAGTATCTATTCCGGCCTGGCCAAAGATCCATCAACTTGACACCTGGAAGATGCAACTGTTGATGAATGTTCTGAGCGCATGTGCAGATCCAGATACCGACGCATGGACGAAATGGCTGGAGCAGGCTCTTGGGTTGAACCCAGACCTGGATTTGCTTAGCGATTCAGGTGGCGACAGATTTGCTACGATAGATATTAAGATGGCCATGGGCATGCAGAACATGCTGAAACAAGCACCTGACGAAGCCAAGGACGTATACCTCGATGCTACACGACACTCTGAACTACGACATCAACAAGGGGTGATCGTGAAGGGACGAGAGTTGGTGGCATTAGTTATGCAATCATTCAGAACTTCCGATAGAACGGATCTTGTCTACCACATCGAGCATCTATTCAACCTTGACTTTCCTGGCGACAAGAACTTGGTCATGTTCAGGAACAAATGGTATGATTTGCTGCTGAAGATGAGGAGCGAGGACAGACCCAGTAAGCTGGCTCTCAGAGACATCCTTTACAGGAAGATCAAAGGGAGCAAGAAGATGGAGTTCGGCCTCAATGCCTACCATAGACTACCGGACAAGCATCCTCAGAAGACGTATGAATTCTTATTGGCGTTGATCGACTATCAGATCAAGGCAGATCGGGAAGACCTGATGCTCGACATGAAGGAGAAATCGGTCAAGTCGATGATGAAGTCAGGCGGGAAGGATGCGGCTCCAGCAACTGGCAAACAGGAGAACCAGGGTGGCAAGGGCAGAAAGGGGAAACCCGGTGGACCTGATGCCGCTCCTGTGCTCCCAAAAGCCAAGGCAAAGGGCCACGCTGGCAAGAACGGCAAGTCCGACGGTGCCAGCGACAGAGGCAAGAGTCCGGGCGGAAGCAAGGATAACCCCTGCTGGTACCACTTCAAATCGGCGAAGGGGTGCGTGAAAGGAAATGAATGCACTTTTTCCCACAGCAAGAAGACGGAGCATAAGTTGGAGAGCATGTCCAAGGGGAAAGGAAAGGGCAAATCCAAGTCCAGATCATCGTCACCAAAGAGAGATGATGGAGCATGCTTCGCGTTTCAGAAGGGGAAGTGCGATAAGGGAAGCGCTTGCAAGTATAGGCATGAGCTCATCAAGAACAATTCAGCTCCAGCAACGTCAAATGACAAGGCGCAAGCCAAGTCGAAGGCTGCCGCCAAAGCCGCAGCGCCAGCCATTGCAAGGAGGGCCATCGCAATGCCCGCGATAGTCCTGAAGCAATCGGCTCCTGCAGGGAAGGTAAGCTTCAAGAAGGACGTTGATCAGGTCGAACCGGACGAAGCCGAGACTGTCTACCACGAGCACGATGACGACGCGATGAGCGAATCATCGAGATGGTCTGGCGAGTCCGAGATCCCCGAGAAAATGGTGTGGTTCAAGGAAGTGCTCGACGTCGACGAGAATGGGGAGATCACCTACCTCGAAGACGAGAGAAGGCAATGGGAACGAAAAGGGGAATGGTACGGTTATGAGGACAATGAGAATGAGCCTTATCAGTACGTGTACGTCGACGAGAAGAAGTTCAAAAGCAGTGATCATCGTGAATTGTCAGCCTATCAAGTCCAACGATCATTGATACGTGCGAAGATACTGAGAGAAGTAGTGGATGATGTATATAAGAAGCACTACTTCCCGGTGACCAAGGAGAGCAGCATAATGTTCGAGTATGATCGGAACAAGGACGAGATCAAGGAATCGGCTGTCGACTGGAAGAAGCAGCATGGTATGCCGAAGAACGTTTTCGCCATGTCAACGTGCATCAGCAAACGGGTGAAATGGTTGATGGACACCGGATGTGGTCATGATCTCATCGGAAGAGCCAAGGCGAAGAGCCTGGGTGTCGACATCGTGAAAGATGACGACGAGATCGTGTTCCAGACCGCGAATGGTTCCACTTCCACATCTGATGTGGCCAAGATAGTCGTGGACGAGTTGGACGAGACTGTCGAGCCGCATGTATTGGATGAGACACCCACGGTATTGTCAGTGGGGAGGAGATGCATGAAGATGGGTTATGCATTTCACTGGATGCCTGGTAAACTACCTTTCATGGTTACGCCAAAGCAGGGATTCGTGCACTTGCAGGTCAAGGACGACATCCCGTACCTAGTGAGTGATGGTAAACTTCGGAGTAACAGGCATCGCCCTACGATAGACGACCTCAAGGAGCACTTTTCGGAAGTATTGGCGATGGTAACGAACGACGAGGCAGATCAGGGAGGTGACGATGAGAACGACGTCACACCCGCCGCTGTCGGTGAGTCCGCAGAGGCCGAGGGCGAACACCACGACGGGGCATTCGACTTCGGGCCACCCGGAGGAGCCGGTCCGGTACGTCCGCCTCCCGTGGCTGAGGAAATACCTGTAGATGTTGGGTCAGTCCCGCATCGACATGGTGATGCCGAAGCTCACGAGGAAGAGGCTGACGAAGATGATCCAGATGCCGGAATCGAAGTAGACGTGTACGAAGGATCATCAATAAAGAGGAAAGTGGGAGTCCTCAAGAAGGACGCCAACTCCATAGCTCATTTGCTTACACACAGATACCGAAATCCCTTCTGCGAATCATGCGTCAAGGCAAAGATGAGACACTTCAGATCACGAACGGGAGCATTCAAAAGAGAAGTGAAGACGTTCGGTGACCTGGTGACGTTCGACTTTGTGACGGCATCAGGAGATCATGAAGTGGAAGGCAGGTATGCGCTCATCATCCGGGACATATATACCGGAATTATCATGGCTTATCCCACCGCGAGAAGAGACACTGACTCAGTCGTCAGGGCTATCAAGCACTTCTGCGGGAGGAGGAAAATCAAGCAGGTATATTCAGATGACGGCCCGGAACTGATCAATGCGTGCGTGGAGCTGAAGCTGAACCACGACCTATCGCTGCCTGGACGGCCGCAGAACAATTCCCTTGCTGAAAGAACAAATCAATTCATCATTGACCAGACTTCGGCTTGTCTAGTACATGCCGGTCTACCCACGTGTTATTGGGTGCAGGCCATCACCACTCTGTGCCATCTCATGAACATCGAAGAGGTGAACGGATCGAGTGCATGGATGAGGCTGCATGGCGAGGAGTTCAAGGGCGAGAAGATACCTTTTGGTGCGCTAGTGGACTTCAAGCCGAGCGAAGCACGAGGGGGAAAGAGGGAGAAGTTCGAGCCGAGAGGGGAAACTGGTATATTTGCTGGATATGTGTTGAGCACCGGCATGCATTGGGCAAACAAGTATCGTGCTTGGGCACTTACTGCATTTGCGGGTGCAGAGCTGAACATCAAGAAGGCAAAGGTTCCACCTCGGTTGAGAATGCCACATCAGACGGAGAGGATGATCCTGAAATCTCCTCTGACATTCCCAATACAACAGAAGTACAAGGTTGCCAACGAGACTTTGGAAGGAATAGAGATGTCTATCGATGCAATCGGTCTGGATGCACGTGACCGCCTGATCGAGGATGAGGACTACGAGCCTGAATTGCTGCAGAGTGACGAGAAGCGACTGCTTGACGATGAAGTCGATCAGATCGCTGGTCTACTGCTCGACGATGGCCCGGAGGTAATCGCCGGAGATCGGGGGGATCATGCAGGAGAAGAAGATGCTAGACCGAGCTCCTCAAAAGGGAAAGGAGATGGACACCCTAAGGGCGATGAAAAGGTTGCGAAGTCCGACCTTCCACACGTGTCAGTTGGGCTACCCGGGGATGGTATCACGTACGTCAACGACGATGGCAAGGAGGTTAAGATCGACAAGGCCGGGAGACCGTATCCTGTCGGGAAGGACGGATTCAGGCTAATGAAGACATCGAGACCTCCAGAGTTCACTCCTGAAGAATGGAAGATGATGAGTAAATATTACACCAAGGAAGAGAAGGCCGAAGTGAAGGGCGGTGGCAAAAGGAAAGAGGAAGATCCCAAGAGTAAAGAGTCTGATATTTCCGCGCCGGCAGAGGCACGGACATTACAGATGCCCGGTGGTAAGAGAATTCGAGCGATGCTTCGGAACCGCTGGGGTGGAGTAGAATGGCAGTACAATTGGGGATTGCGGAAGAACATATCAAAGATCAAGAACCCAATGGATGGGAAGCACTTGGCTGAGCTTGAATGGGTCAGGATTGTTGTTAATCCTGTCGACGGGGTGGTTGTTCTCATGGATTCCAAACAGTCCCAAGACGTCATGAGACGAAACGTTCAGCTTGAGAAAGAATTTGAGTGTCTGGTGGTAATTTATGCCTGGAAGTTCAAGTCTGAGGAGCGATCAAAGTCGACTCCAAACTGGACGAAGGCGGTTGCATCAGTCATGGAGAGTCATAAAGACGAAGCTGAGACAGCATCGGGGACGGATCCATCGGTCGACGAATCGACGGACCTCACCTGGTATGAATGGGAGGAGTCTGCTGAGATAGTTTCTGGAAAAGTGCCACTCGCAATGCCTGCGATAGGCGAGGACGGTGAAGCCAAAAAGTACCCATCGATGCCGTGCGTGACTTCTGAGCGAATACAGCACAGAGAGAAGGCTGTGAAAGTTGTACGATTCTTCGACGCTTTAGTATCCAGGCCGGTAGGCCGGAAAGAGATGTTGACCAACCCTGATGCATTGGCATCAATGAAGAAAGAGTGGTCGGGATTAATCGACCAGGGGGTCTTCGATCTTGGCGCGGTGCGCGAATATGACGCTGTAGCCAGAGAAGCAAAAGCGAAAGGGGAAGAAATACACATGGCTCGCGCACATGGCATTTGCGTTGAAAAGCACTCACAGTTGCCTGTTGGTGATCCTAAGAGGAAGTTCAAGGGTAGAGGCGTGTTGCTGGGGAACCAAGTGAAGAACCAAAGCTTTGAGGCTGCGATGTTTCAAGATTTGGGGAACTCCCCTGCTTCATTTGAAGCCTCGCGTTGGGCGGATTTTCTGGGTTGTCATGATGGCTGGGATGTGCAGATGGCCGACGCTGTTCAGGCGTATATACAGGCCACTTGAGAGGCACGCCGTGTTGGATTGAATTGCCACCGGAGGCCGTGCCAAGTGAATGCAAATGGGATAAGTACAGAAGACCAGTCGTCCCGTTGAGGAAGGCGCTGTACGGACACCCAGATGCGGGAACATTTTGGGAGCAGCACTGCGATGAGTCGGTGCGTGCCGTTGGTTTTGAGCCCATCGGCGAAGAATGGCCTTCAGTGTACATTCACGAAAAGCTCCAGCTTGTTCTGGTTGTGTATGTCGACGACTTCAAAATGGCAGGGCCGCAGAAGAACCTTGCCCAAGGGTGGAGCATGTTGCGTACACGTTTGAAGATTGAGCCCGAGACTGGACTTGACATGTACCTTGGTTGCAATCAAAGCAAGGGAAACGTCACTCTCGGGAACGGACACCGAGTAACAACGGTGACCTATGACATGGAACAGTTCCTACGTTCCTGTGTCGACCGCTATCTTGAAGTGGCGGGCGACGTGAAGTTGAATAAGGTTGTCACCCCTGAGTTGCATGAAGAAACAAAGAATCACGTCTCACGGAAGCCTGCCAGAGAGGGGCCGTCAGTCGTGTGCAATTGGTGTAACAATCTTGTGCCCACCGACGGTTCTGCCACAGTGCCGGACCAACGGGGAGGGACTCCTGAGTTGGCCATGAAGGAGCCCGTGCGTGGACACCTTGCTCCGCATGCCGCTAGCGTACTGATGAAGTTGCTGTACGGTGCGCGGATTGCTCGCTTCGATTTGTTGCGGCAAGTGAATCGCCTAGCACGGAACGTGCATAGGTGGACTGACTCCGATGATCGGGGTTTGCATCACTTGATGTGCTATGTGCATCATACCAAACATTGGCGCATGGTCGGTTGGGTTGGAGACCCTATGGACGATGTGCACTTGGCCTTGTATGCGGACGCTGACTTTGCGGGATGCATTGACTCGCTGCGTTCCACCTCCGGTGGACACTTGAATATACAAGGGCCTAATACCCGATTTCCGTTGTCTGGCAGCTCTAAAAGACAGGGTTGTGTGAGTCACTCCACTCCCGAGGCCGAGATTGTTGCGGCCGATGTTGCCATGAGATCGATGGGTATGCCCGCTCTCAAGCTGGTAGAGCGGATTCTCAAGAAGTCACCGAACTTTGTGTTCTATGACGATAATAAGGCTATGATCGGTGTCGTGCGATCGGGGAGGAACCCCACGATGCGCCACCTTGAGAGAAGCCATGGTGTTAGCATTTCGTGGATGCATGAGATGTTCACACGTGATTACATGTACTTGGCGTATGAGGTCACCGACAGGATGGCGGCCGATATTTACACCAAGGCGTTCAATGATGGGCGCAAATGGAAACATGCATGTTTGCAGATTGGTCTACTTGACCCGAGCTTGCTGTCTGACCCGGATACCCTCAAGGCGCTCACACCCACGTGTGATCCCATAAAGGGGACCATGCAGACCGCTTCGGGGACAGTTGACGGAGTTCCAACATTTCCGTACACACACATACCGATCATGCCCCCGGACCTATGGTGGTCTGGATTAACATCTAAAGAGGGATTGCATGAGCATGAAGGACATGATCCGGTTGTTGTTGCCAAGGGACCCAGATTGATGCGTGTGAAACCTCCACTCGCGGTTATGACACCGTTTGGGAGCAAGTGGCTTCGTTCCACTTGGTTTCTGAAGAATGGGTCATGGCTCAAAGTTGAGGATAGAGTTGACCCGGGGCTACAATGTGTGCGAATTGATGGTTGGGTTGAACGCGCAGTTTGGCAGTTTCATCCCGTACCGGTCGCTGCACCGGCGCGGGAACGGTCTCCACGACCACGACCAATTCACGTCGGGTCCGGGGATGTTGACATGCAGTCCGTGCTGGCCGCATTTGTTGAAGAACTGTCGAACGAGCGCATAGAGTTGAAGTGTGTTAACGACCTTGCTTTGGAAACGTTGCTCCGATTGAAATTGCTCATGCGTTGTCTGCATATCAATCACGAGCAGCTTGTCCCTGGTCGTTGTTTTGTTCCGTATCGCATTGCGGTGAAGCACAAGCCACAGTTAGCGCCGGGTATTGAACTCGCGATGGTCAAACATGACGGTGGTGTGCTTCGCGCTCCTGTTCATGTCTCGCTTCCTGGTATGAGAACTCGCACAGTCGTCACTCTTTACAGTGTTGACTTGGCTCGGCCCATCGTGCTGATGGCATGTTCCGAACCACGTAACTGGTTCACTGCTCTTGCCCGCCATGACGGGCCGCAGGTTGTCACCATAACTCTGGTTGATGACTTACTGAGCGAGTACGGGGGGAGAATCGCCAGACATGTGCTTACCAAACCTTCCGATTTGTTGTTCTTCGCCGGGCCTTGCACGGGGGGATCATCATGGGCACGCCTCAACAAGACTCGCGGCATTGACACCGCAGAGAAAATCGAGGCCAAACAAAGAGAATTTTGGAGATTATTTGAACGGTTCGTTGAAATTAAACGGCATGCCATGACAAAACGAGCTGCGATTTTGTTTGAGTTGCCTGGAAGTTGTGATTATTGGAAAGATGAGAGACTGCATGAGGTCGTGCATGATGGGACTAGTCACGAGTTTGATGGGTGTCGCTATGGCTTGAAACAAAGATATGCAAAGAAACCCATGCCAATCAAGAAACCATGGAGAGTTGTATCATGGAACTTTGAACTTGGTGGCTCGTTGTCTAAGAAATGCAATGGAAACCATGAGCATGGACCTTGTGCTGGTCGTGAAACCAAAGAAACCCAGTTGTACACGTCTATAATTGTGGGTGTGATCCTTCGCCGTTTTCGTGCTCGAGCAAGGTGCCTCAAACCGGCACCGTTGAAACTCGCTCTTGCTTGCATTACGCGAAGGAGATCGCGGAAGCACCAAGCTACTGCGAGCGAAATCTGCACCACCCCAACTGCACAACCGAGGTGCTGGGTCAGTCCCGAACCTCTGGTGCATACGGGGAGCTGGGTCAGTCCCGAACCCCAAGCTTCAAGGAGGAGCTGGACGAGTTCGTCACCTCAATCTGAAGCTGGGATCGTATTGGGACAATTCCGTGGCTTCATTTGCAGCTGCTTATTTTGGGTTTTCCTGGTTCTGGAGAATATCATCAAGATGACTGCCAATCCGAATGTCGTCAATACGAATGAGTTCTTCTGCGTGCCTGTTGGGAAATCTAGGCAAGCAGCAATCTTCTTGGGAAATTTGGTGAAGAACGCCATCGAGGAAGGCAAGAGGATACCCAAGAGGATGGAGGTGAGCAGCGACCTGGGTATGTGCGTGAAGTGGATCGAGGACATAGGCGTCCCCGCTATTTATGCATACTCTGCGTACTACTCTGCCAAGGGCCGCGGGATGATGAAAGGTGAAGGGCAGTCTATGAGGGTTGCCTTAGAGTTCATCAGCAAAGTTTTCGGACAGCTTTCTGCCGACGAATGTATGCTTGGATGGAGGGAATTCTGCAGCAAGGGAAAGAAGATCGTGTCGGCGCTGAACCAACTTTGCGGTGAGGCAACGATGCTGGCGAAGAACCCCGAGTTGCTCAACGTAACCAAGTACTGCATGGAAGGGGCGGATATGTTGAGATCAATCGCGAACATCTGGGATCTCGCACTAGGCGTGGCCGAGGACAACGATGAACGGTCGTTCAAAGCTGCGTTCCACCAGGACACCCCGGTTGGGGAGGTGTACAAAGAATTCATCAGCGACGAGTCATCTAGGGCATCGTCATCGAGAAGGTGGAGGAGCTCCGAGGAGTTCCAGACGACTGCAGAGTTTGAGAGGCACGATCGGAGAATTGCAAAGTACAGAGATCGAAACTGGGGGAAAGTGTTCACGTTGAGCGTGATCAAGGCTCCCAAGATCGACTCCTACGGTCGTGGTTCCAAGGACGACTACCAGAAGAATTGGGACCTTGGGTTGGTCTACCAGAATGAGCTGCAGGCATCGATGAAGAACCTCGCATATGCACTGAGGAGGGATGAGAATGCCAGCCAGAACAACCTATTGCGCTGGATGATCTGTGGGTCAACCCCCAGTGACATCTCTGACGCGTGCATCGGAGCGGTCAATTCGCTCATGTGCGTATCGTTCATCATGAGGAGATTGCAGCCATTGCTCGGTGAGAAGGACTCCAAAGATCAGTCGTATACAGCTTATTTCCGTCCAGACAAAAGGGAGCTGAACGATCTCTACCGGGAGATTGAGTACGCCAGGGATTTCCTATGGTGCATCGATATGATCTATGAGTCGAAGCTGCCTGCGATGAACATCAACTCCATCAGTTTGGCACCGCACGCGGCTGACAGGGCCGCTGAGAACCAAGATCGGCGCAAGTGGGTAAGCTGGATGAAGGAGATCGAGAAGAAGGCCGAGAAGGACGTCATGATCGAATTCTTCCAGAATAAATACTGCACGATTCATGAAATCGAGAGGGAACTGGAGAAGTACCCCGAGGATTTCGTGGTTGGGGAAGAGCCGACATGGTGGGTGATGGGCTCATCGAAGACGGAGCCGCCACGGAAGACGGAGCGACAGCAGAAGTCGGCATCAAGCTCCGGGCAAAGGAGTCAAACCGCTGGTGGGTCAGTCCCCCAGCCGGGAGCTCCAAGTGGGGGGTCGCAAGCCAGCGATGCTGTCAAGATCGACAACGAGATCATCGACTCCATTTTCCGAATGAACTCTGGCGGTGACGACGACAGATGGGTAATTATCAACCCAACTGCTGGACACGATACCTACACTTCATTCGAAGGGGGTACCACTTTGGGCGGCGCGACTGTCAATGTGAAATTCAACATAGACAACAATACGGGGTACCCAATCATACAAACTGTATTTGGGCCGTGTCTTGCAGAAGGCAAGAACGCAACATATTGGGAGTGTATGCTGAGATGCCTGACCTCTTCGCTATTGCACTTCGAGGAGAAGACCAGCGCGGAGAAGATCATTCTTTCCTATGTTGGGAAGGGAAATGCGGCATGGCTACAGCTGTATGCTTTCTTGTGTGCCCAAACAGGATGCTTGATTACTGGACGCCTTCCGGGCGCCAAAGCCATCAACGCGTTGATTCAGGCGGAGAAGAACCCGGACAACGCACCTGGACAGTTGAACCGGATTATCAATAGGCAGAAGAGGAGCCCCATTGGCGAGGCGACGATTCGCGACATGATGATCCACAAGAAGAGCTTCTTGGTCCTGGATTGGCCCCTGAGGGCCGTCAACTCGAAAGGGAGCACGAAGACCTTCCAGATGATGGTCAACGAACAGGGATGGACAAACATCGAGGAGAGATCATACTATGGGTCGAGTGAGCAAGTCTCCTCACCCAACGACACGTTGAATATCATCTCCCGATTGCAGAAGCTGGATAAGCTCATCGCTGAACGGCGGAGGCGAGACATGGATGACTCACCAATGTCGGTGCACATCTGGATGTCGCTATATGATTGGGTGTGCATGAGAGGATGCGGATGGCAGGTGACCGCCAACCCCATCATCGACTACCTGCAGAAGGCGATATCTGACCTCGTCAACACATGCAAGGGCCTGGTCGTGGTGTGCGTGAATCGCGATGTTGCTTTCCATGGTGGAAGAGGGGACTTGGGGACGATCGCCAACAAGGTTAGCGAGATCTGCAAGGCGGCAGGCGCGCTGGTGACCGAGAACGATCGCCTGTGGCGCGTGGTCCATGCGCTCACAGGAAAGAACTACAAGATCCCTGGGAGCTCGAACTTGCAACACTTCCTCCTGAAGCGACTGCTGATTGAGAAATCCATCGATGCGGTCGCACCAAGCAACGCGTTTGTGTGTGAGCTGGAGGGGACGTGCATAAACGAGCCCGACCTTCGATTCAACATCCCGAAGAACATGGAGGAATCGAAGGTGAAATTCGAGTACAAGCCGACCTTCACTGCACAGTCGAAGAGGAAACAAGAGCAGCAAGATGAAGGACACGGCGAGCAGGATGCTTTTGGGAAAGCCGATGTCGGTGATCAACGTCTTCGATGGTATACGGTCACGGAGCTCAGCAAGTTTATCTGCGAACTTTGCGCTAAAGAGATGCAGATGAGCAAGTCGAAGGTGCTCGGACCGAATTCGAAGTACAATCCCTCTTCTTGCGTGAACTGTTGCGCGAACTGGAACGCGGACACGAACGGTATTGCAATGTCTATCGAGGGGAAGAAAATGTACACGCGCCTCTTCGCGGAATGCGTGGTGGCAATCCCCGACCTTCAAAACCTCATGGTGGACGTCAACAATATCCAGGCCATGATCACGATCATACGGGAGCTCGTGTATTCAAGGCTGAAGAAGGAGCTTTCTCACGTGGGATTCGTGAGCATGACTGTGGATCAAGCAGCGCAGTTCTACAACAACGGTCACGGGAAGCAATTGTGCGCATCCCGGGATGTGATCGTGTGCAAGAATTCCGAGGGAGTCGAGGAGAGGATGTCCATCTTCTTGATAGGCAAGGATCTTGGCAATGTGGCATATTCGTCCTGGATCAAGAGTGTGCTCGACCAAGGAACGATGTATGAACTCCTGGGACAAACCACGAACGAGGAATCCTTGGGAGACGTCGTCGAGATGGTGTTGGGATTCTTTGAGGTGATGTCGTACTTCCAGCACGAACTGCCACTGTGGAAGGATGCATGGAAGATCAAGAGGGAGTTCGAGCAGTCAATAGTGCGACACCTCGCTGGGAACGTGACCCACACGACGGGCCAGAACAGAAAGCGGAACAGACCGTCCGCACAGCTCGGCGTGCCCACGAAGGAGGTGCTTGACATCATGAACAAGGTCAAGCCCAGACATCCACGATCCCTGATCACCGAGCCCTCTGCACAAGGTTCCAAGAGAAAGGCCACGGAGGGCGAAGATGAGGGTCTTGGTCAAGCACCAGACCCGAGTCGAAGTTCTCAAACCAATACTGAGAAGGAAGACAAGAAGCAGCGAGTGATCGACGGGCGGAGAGCGGCACTAGGATTCCTGGAGTCAATGGAGAAGTGCATGGGAGATATGGGGATCTGTAAGAAGTGCGCGAACCTGGCCCACGACGGCGACTGCAAGGACATTGAGGAGGCTGCTGGAAATGAGAAGGCGATGAAGGTGCTCCGTGAGCTACTCAGCAGTGACCCTGTTTCATCTGATGAAGACATGGGGGATACGGAGGAACCGTCCTCATCAACGTCCAAGGAAAGAAAGAAAGGGGGACAAGCAGGGAAAGAAACAATTGAGATGTACAGCTACACTATTAATTTGGTGGAGATGGCTGACACGGCTGAGGGAGGAGAGCTACAATGTGGTGGCGTCGACCTCACCTACAACCCGTGCGGGGACAGCAGGACATTCAAGAAGACGCTTGAGATGGGATGCGACACCATCCCGTGCTACATCCCGAAGTATGGCGATGTGAGTGATGTGCACTTGCCATGGGCGTATGCGTCCATCGTTGACCCCAAATACTTTCCCAAAGGTGCAATCCTTGAGCAAGTGGACGTGATGCAACTTGGCAAGAGTGTCAACTTCTGCATTGCTCCTTTCGACGGTGCTCCACTATGCAGGATTGGTGATGATCGCTCGGTATTTACTACAAGGGACCAAGCAAACCAGCTATCTCACGACCTATGCAGAGTCCTTCGACACAAGATCGGCAATTGCCGAGGAAGTGCTTTCAGGTGCGACGAGGGTGGATGGGTCGACATTGATGCTGTCATTGACGACCGGAACAACGACATATTCCCACCATACACCACGAGAGCGAAACGATACATGGGCATCATGGAGGTGATCAAGTGGCAGGAATCCGGAAGCAGAAAATCGAGATTCCAGGTTTTGGCAGCAAGGTTTCCGAGCATCATGAACCCGAACGACACGAGGGCAGCCAGGGAGGAAATGACCGAAGCTGGCGTGGATCGGGACGACATCGACAGGATGTTCAACAGATGCGATGGATGGTACAGACCTTGGTGCATCCGAGTCACAACCGGTCACAGTGATTTTGGATTCATGAGCTCATCCGCACTGGCGAATAGGTATTCCGCAAGAATGGGTGATTCTCTCGGAGGAGCATTCCATGTGACGTATGTGGAAAACCTGCCAAGCATCGTACGCTGTGGGTTAGTCCCCGGCGGAATCGATGGCGGCAACAGGCTAGCACTGCACTTCGGGGCGTTTGCTCCATGGGATGAGATGAACGTGGCGACGAAGACAACGCTACGGAACGTGAGGAGAGGGGATCCGATTGCGATCATCTATATTCCCAGTGCAACCCTCGCGCGGTATGGGGCTGGAGTCGCGGCTAATGGGACTTTCATGGTCTTTGACGTGATCCCGTTCTATGAGGTCAAGTCCATTTGGATTGGCAAAAGCAACGGAGGGAAGCGCCTGGAGTACGCTGACATCAAGAGGGCGTACTCGAAGTGTGTGGAGAACGAGATCTGCCCTGGCTTTGTCAACTCTTCCCAAGAGTCGGCTGCGATGTTCCTCCAGAACGTCGCAAAGATCAGCGAGAGGATGCCGGAGACTGAGACAGGTGCCGATAATCTGCACTACATCGTTGACATGGTTAATCGTGCCTGCGAACTCTATCGAATCAACAAGATGGAAGAGTTCAATGCACAGGTCAACGAGGTCCGGGACGAAATCAGCAAAGTCGTCATCCTGAATGACGAGACATGGGAAGGACTGAGGTGCCGGATATGTCCATCATGTGCGACCGCGATCCCCACCTGCTTCTGCTTATGCCTGGAGTGCGAGGCACAACTGATCTCCATCGGAAGATACTACATTCACATCAAATCCGATGACGAGGAGGACAACCAAAACCCCAACGTCTCTGGAGATGCCAGGCGTGCACAGGAAGAAGCTAACCACGATGCGGCAGCACAGGAGGATGAAGACGAAGCGGAGGAAGTTCCGGGAGAAGATGACGACATGGACACGCAAGGATATACATCCGGCTATGCGTCAGAAGAAGAAGACAGCGGTTGGCATTACCGCGACACCGATCTGGCGTCACGGGACATTATAAGTTCCCAACGGATGGCGATCTGCCTTGACGAGCCGCGTGAGGCTCAGTACATGGCAGGATTTATCGCACTCCAGCTGTCCAAGATGTGGGGGATGTTTGAAGGTGGTGAGGAGAGAACGATGAATGCCGGACTCGAAGGGAATCCGGGCTGCCCTTATCACAATGACTTCAAGAGGTACCCCAACATCACTGAGCATGATCAGGAAGGTATACTTTTGCCATCAACAATAACGAAGATTTCTCAATCGGAGAATGTTCGGACAAGAGCCTTCCGATCGGTTGAGGAGCGTGACGAATATATTCGTATGATGGTGTGCAAATGCGAGGGACTTTACACATTCTACAAGCTGTGGATTGCAGCGAGAATCCTCGATGTCACCAAGGAAGAAATGAAGCTCCTGGTCAAGGACCGAGTGCACCCGGTGGGTGATATTATTTTCAGATGTTTTGCACTAGCTTTCAACTGTAAGTATATATCATTCGTGAGGGATGGCCTAAACCTTGGCAAGAATGGTTACACGGTCAACGTGAGCGCCATCATCTCGGCCATCGACCCGAACAAATGCGACACACCCCTGCTGGATTGGTGCCTTCGGAAAGGGCACTGGTTGCCAGAGGACTACAACAAGAAGTGTGTCCGGGCACGAGAAGCCCAGAAGAACTTGGACGAGGAGTTCCGCCGACGTACCCATAGGCTGTCCATTGGGGACAGGTATGCTTCGTGAAGATGATGATTGCGGTACGATGTGGGTCAGTCCCCATCTGTTACTTGCGTCACATCGACACTGTTTCGGTGGAACGACTTATGTCATGATTTATATTCATGTGTCCAAGATGATTGGGTGTGTACATGGTTACATATTCCGATGACTATGACGCTCTGGATATTCATGGATGGAACTATTACCTTATAGATGATATCTTTTCATTATTTATGCATTGTCCATGGTATCTGGAATGGCTATGATTTGCATTGATTACTCACCGATGTTTCTTTGCCGGAATTATGCAGACCGATTGCGAGCAGGCGCCTCTGGTGGACTTTTTCGGCCAACCCATTTATGGATGACAGCTGCGCGATGCGCAAATGCGGCAGCTGGATTGTTCGTTGGTGGTCAAATGACGCGACGATTGTGTATTATATACACCTGCATATGGATGTGTGCTTCGATTGGAGGATGAATGTTTCACTTTTCGTACAATCGAACCCGGCATGTTTCACAGCGAATGAACGGTGTAGTGATAGCAAGTAAAAGAATGCACGACACGATTTCGTAGTTGAAGCCGTGGCCAGTGGAACGTTTTGTGGTGTTTGGACCGCATGATGAACAATGCGACCCAAATGGGGGATGTTAAAACCCTCTAGGCCCCGTGCCGAAATTGGGTAGCTGTTCTGAGGTCCTTGTTGGTGTTGCTTCCCAAGTTCCATTGATCGCCATTTGGCTCAAGACACAATTGAGGTTCAAGATCTGATGTGTGACTGCATACATACGTGATCGGCATTGAGAGCGAAAACACTTCGCTTGCGCTGCATTTGTCAGGACTACTGTTGTAACTATCATTCCTTCTCCCTTACAACGTTTACACGGGTTCGGCTATAACGGCATCGTCCGTATACACCTTTCTACGTGGTTGGTATTACAGCTTGAGGGTTCGGTGCATAGCGTCCCACGGGACGTCACCTTGCCGTCTCTTGACAGGACCCAACTGATCGCCCGACACCGTGGACTAGGTCATTGTCTTTGGGAAGCTCCTTCAAATTTGTTGGCACCGAAAGCCTTGAACAACTGTCCCAGCCTGTGGCTAGAGTGCATCTGCCAAGCTGCCAGAGCCTCACTGGAAGACCTGGCGACACACCCGCTGCTCATCACAGAAAGTTTGTTGTAGGCTTCAAGATCTCAAAACTCAAACATCATGAAAACAAATTGAACCAGCCTGGCTGAAGAGTCTTGCAGGTTGATTTTTTTGAAGAAACCTTGACCCGTGTCATGATACTGCTTCCCACAGTGAGAAAGCACTTCGTGCAGTGCTTGTGGAACTAACCACTTGGCAGCGGGCAGCACTTCACACAGTGAGGATGCGGCGCTGAAGCTGATCGCCTGACATCATGAAGCAGAGGCTGTCCAGGAAGAAGCTCGAACAGCTGGCAGGTCAGTGGAGAAGCACCTCAAATCAGTCTCAGGTTTAAATTAGCACCTTGCCTTCCTGGAAGAGGCGTGTATGAGATTGAAGCAGGGCCCAACGGGGCTGACATTGCTCGTGTGGCATGCTGACACACGCGCTGCTCATCACAGAAACTTTGACACCAGTTAGTTGTAGGCCTCAAGATCTCAAGGCAAACATCACGAAAACAAACTGTGAAACTGAAGGGCTTTCAAAGTGTCGATATGCTGAACAAACCTAGAGCCACAACATGACATGTTGAAAATGCCGCCTCTCACGGCGGAAAGCACTTCACGCAGTGCTTGTGGAGAGAACCACTTTGCAGTGGACAGCACTTCGTACAGTGCTGATGCTATGATGCAGTGCTGATGCTGAGAACCAGGCTGATTGCCTGACATCATGAAGCAGAGAAGCTCGAAGAGCTGGCAGTTCAGGTCGAAGTGGGGGAAGCACCTGCAAGTTTGTTGTTGACAAGCATTAGGCCCAGTTGTTAATTTGGAGCCTTGCCTTCCTGGAAGGGGCATGTCCTTGCCAAAGCCTAGCTCAGACCCAAGCTGACAGAGCATTGCTCATCGCAAAAAGATTGAAACAAGTCGTAGGCTTCAAGATTCAAACATCATGAACAGATTGAACATGAAACTGAGACTAAATGTTGAGCACACCACTTCTCACAGCGGAAAGCACTTCATGCAGTGCTTGTGGCGGGCTAACCACTTTGCAGTGGACAGCGCTTCATGCAGCGCTGATGCCAAGAACCAGCACGAAACTGATCACCTCAGCCACGATGAAGTAGCCTAACCTAGCAAGCTGCAGCACATAGTCCAGCGCCAGGGCAATTATTCTGCAAGAGGCACATGAGGACCCGGCTGAAGCCGTGTAGCTCTAGGCCGAGAGTGTAGAGTGGGTGCACTTGCATCATTGACACAGAGCCTTGCTGACACGCCCACTCATCACAGAAAGCTCCAAACAAGGTGTAGGTATCTCAAAAAGCAAACATCATGAAAACCAAATGGCTTGAGTTTCAAAATATCTCAAAATTCAAACATCTTGGAAAGTAGATGGCTTGAACATGAAACTGAAGGGTCTCAAAGTGTCGATATGCTGAACAACCTGAACCACAACATGTGACATGTTGAACATGCCGCTTCTTACAGCGGAAAGCACTTCATGCAGTGCTTGTGGAGAAAACCACTTTGCAGTGGACAGCACTTCATACAGTGCTGATGCTGAGGACCAAGCTGATCGCCTGAGTCACGATGATGAAGTAGTCCAGGAAGTTGCAGAGCTGATAGTCCAGGTCACACTGAGAACAACTTCAAACCTGTTTCTGGAAATCTCAGCTTTTAATTAGCCCCTTGGTTTCCTTTAGGAGGTAGAGTGTACAGTGGGTGCATGACATGGACGACACAGAGCCCAGAGCCTCGCTGACATGCCCGCCGCTCATCACAGAAAATTTGAAACAAGTTGTAGGTTTCAAGAAATCTCAAAAATCAATCGTCAGGAAAACCAAATGGCTTGAGTTTCAAGATATCTCAAAATTCCAACATCTTGGAAAGTAGATGGCTTGAACATGAAACTGAAGGGGTCTCACAGGGTCGATATGCTGAACAACCTAGAGCCACAACATGTGATATGGTGAACATGCCGCTTCTTACAGCGGAAGCACTTCATGCAGTGCTTGTGGAGAAAACCACTTTGCAGTGGACAGCACTTCATACAGTGCTGATGCTGAGAACCAAGCTGATCGCCTGAGTCACGATGATGAAGTAGTCCAGCAAGTTGCAGGGCTGATAGTCCAGGTCACACTGGGAACAACTTCAAACCTGTTTCTGGAAATCTCAGCTTTTCATTAGCCCCTTGGTTTCCTTTAGGAGGAATGCACGTGGGCGCCCTGCTAGAGAATAACAACTCTAAGACTAAAGTGCACAGTGGGTATACTGCATTGACGACACAGAGCTCGCTGACATGCCCGCTGCTCATCACAGAAAGATTGAAACAAGTTGTTTTCAAGATGAATCAAAACTCAAGCACCATGAAAACCAAATGGATTCAAGATATCTCAAAATTCTCACCATGAAAACCAAATGGATTGTATCTCAAAATTCCATCATCTTGGAAAGTAGATGGATTGAACATGAAACTGACGGTCTCAACCTACAGCCACAACATGACATGTTGAACATGCCGCTTCTTACAGCGGAAAAGCACTTCATGCAGTGCTTGTGAGATAACCACTTTGCAGTGGACAGCACTTCATACAGTGCTGATGTCAAGGGCCAAACTCATCTTCTGAGTCACGATGAAGTTGAGGTTGCTCATGAAGAAGTTGCAAAGCAGTCAGCAGGTCACATTGAGGGAAACACCTTTAAACCTGTAAACCTGTTGGGTGCACTGCATTTAATCTGACGCCCCTACCCCCCCCCCCACAAGAAATTCCAGGATGCCAGGTCCAACTAAGTCTTAACCTGAAGAGCTTTTAGAGCACTTTTATAATTACAGAAAGACCTTTTACAACAACAAAGGTTTCTGTATCCTTTAAGGAACCCCTGTCTACCTGACTTTCAACCAGCAACACGTTTTTGGTTGGAACGAATCTTTTAAGAACCCTGCTGATTGTCCCGTTCAACCAGCAACACGTGTTACCTCTTTTCTTGGTGGCTACCAGGCATCCCGTAAGCTTTTTGAGCCTTTTAGTGTTTAGTGGTAGTTTCCATTTCACCCACTAAAAGTTAGTCACTTTTAGCGCGGGATCAGAAAACGTGCAGCCCAGTTTTGGTAGGGTGTCAGATGCATATCGACCAAGATCCATAGGTGTCCTGTTTGGTTGTTTTGATCGAACGATAGATGGCGATTCCTGGTTTACCTGGTGGTTTAATCATGCCCCCAGGGCCATCTATTTCCCCTAAAGGGAGACCTATGCCAAGGTCCGACAAGGGCGTGGAGACCTTGGGCCGAGACGAGGAGGGGCGCTTGCTTTGCTCGCCACGACCTCAGTTCCTTCGCCCGCTTAAGGCGGCTGAAAGGGCTCAAAATTGGGAGCGAAGAAGCTGTGCCCAGATGCCAAAGGCCCCAAATCTCCCATTTGCTTGAGAAAATGTTGTTGTTTTCCGATGTTGGTTTTAGAGGGAATCTATCACTACTGGAAAAGTGTTTTTTGTTTTCATGGGGCTTAAGCAACTGGAAGATGCATATCCAATTGCAAGCACAGCACTATGAAGTGGTTTACAGCCCGACTTGCAATAATTTGCAATATTTAGGGCAACCCTATCTTAGGATAAACGCCAGCTTCTTTCCTCTGCAATACTGATTCAGAGCAATGCTGACATACCCTGACATTTTGGTCTGGATTGTCCAAGGCCTCCATGAATTTTCCAGATTACTTGGGGTCACCACCAAGAAGCAAACCAAGCAGACAATGAATCAGCAATGTGAACATATCATGTTCCGTTTATTTCGTTTTTGTCCAAGGCGATTTGGGATGGCTTCTGAGGTCCACCCACCTCACACTCTTCGCGGCCATCATGGGTGGCTTCATCGAAGCCTTGCTCTGCTCCCAAGCCACGCTCCTGTCAGAGCAGGGCGTCTCGGCTCTCTCCGCGCTAAGATCGAAACGGGACATGAAGCCCAGAAAGTCATTCAGAGGAATCTCTTACCCCCTTCAAATGCATGCTACAAGTTGTGATTAGTCACAACATAGGGACATTCGGCCGCAATTCGAGTTTTCTAGCCTTACGCGAAGATCCACCCGAGTGGGAATTCCGCTGGTCACCCTTCCCCGATTCCACAATTCTGAAGCAAGGGTAGGAAATCAATCGCAGCCGTAGGCCCTTTTAAGGGGCAGGAGGTGCCCTGTTCAATGGCTTGTATGATGGATTAAAGACTGTGTGAAGAATGGAGAGGGCTGTATTCATCATTCGCCCAGCGGGATTTTGTTTCCTTGTCGTTTCCTTTACCATGATCCTAAAAGGGCGAACCTCCAGAAAAAGGCCCAAATTCATTGGTGTTGTTTTGGTTGTTCCCCAACAACCAAAGGGTGTGTGTGTGTGTGTGTGTTTTGGAGCTTTAAGGGAAACCAAGAAGAGGAAAACCACCATGTCGGGGCTCCCCCTATGTTGACCAGGTTCCATGTTTTTTTTATTACCCAAGGTAAACGCAAACTAAGGGGTTGCCCTTTTTGGGACAGTTGGCTTCCAGCTGGTTTCCCATCAACACCAATTAAAACGGATACCCTTAAAAGAACACTTTAAAGTTTACACCTTGGTCAAACACATGGGTCTGTTTTTTTGAAGGGTACACCCTTGCTTGCAGTGTCCAAGGGCAAAGAGGGAAGCCCGAAATCCATGTTGGTGGCTCCCCTAAAAGAACGCGTGCACAAACACAGAGACAACCGAAGTCCATGTTGGTGGCTCCCCTACCCGGGTTCAAGTACCTCAGACTTGAGGATTTATGAGGAATTTGTAGTTGACGAGTCCCCAAACCAAGCCCAAAGCCGCAAACATGTGGGGTACTTAGGACCCTCTGGGCCAAAGAAACGACACGCCCAAATGTAGCCCTCGGATTTTGAAGACACGGCCGACCGGTTACGGGAGACTTTCGAGGACTGCGCGCCATCCTGGAGACGGAGTGGTACCGGCGGCCGAATGCCAAGCTGCCCCAGAGCTTCATTGGACGAAGGTCGCAGGCGGTAAGGAGAACCACCTTGAATTGTCTTCTCAATGATGGTCTTTCGGGTTGGCTTGCTTGTCATATTGTCACAAAATCCTCTTTTCACCAGTCGCCTACTGATACTGGGATATGCCAATCACTGCAGGCGTTTGTCCATCCACATTTACTTGACGGCTGCATAATCCAGTGGATTCTTTGTTCTCACGAGTGGCGGAAATATGGTGCCCTTTACAGCCCTTCCAAAAGGACGTTGTAAAAGAGGTGGCGGTTTCAGTATGTTTATGTTCTTCCATTTGCGGAAATGAATATTTGTGCTGTATTATTTCGCCCTGTTGGTTTGAAAGGGACTCGATGTCACTACTGGACACATGTTCTCATTTTTGTCCTGAGGACTTAAGACAATGGAGGAGATTTGATTATTGCCCAGAAATATGAGATGTTGTTCCCTTCTTTACGGGTAGTTTGAGTGTCCAGTGACCCACAAAATGGATTTCGGTCTTCCTGTGGGCTTCCGTTTGCCAACCCCCAAAAAACGGGAGTACAGTGCAAGAAAGAGACGCCCATGTGAGTCACTCCAATAAACATCCTTCCCAATACTTTCTTCGGGTTTGGATCCGAGCCAGGTGGTTGTTGGAGATACAGTTTTCTTTGAGGACCCCGTTCCACAGAACCCTTTTGCATTTACTCCCGTCCCTACAGTAAATACCGCCCTGCCGCCAACACGGAAATTCCCTCAGGCGGAACAATGTTTATAGGGTCGCGGGGGCTTTCCCACTCGCCTCCACACGAGTTTACATGGCACTGTTGGGATTTAAACTATCACACTCTTTAAGCATTGAATTCACAGCGAAAAGTCAAGCAGTTTCGCGAGCCGTGAGCCCCCTCGGAAGATATCCCCAAAAACTTCACCCAGGACAACCCCAGAGACACCCCCTACACATCCCCCAAAGACATCCCCCCAAGACACTCGCGGAAAACATCCCCCAAGTCATCCCCTAAAACTGGAATTGGGGTCGCCGGGAAATTTGGGAGTTTAGATTGCCCAATTCAAATTGGGATATTTGGGACCCCTTTCACCCCTCATTGACAAGTCTCAGGGGGCCGGAAAGTGTTTTTTTTTCCTCTCGCAGGTGGGGGGCAATATGGTAAAGGGGAGGTTGAAAAAGAGTTTGGCGGTTTAAACTTGGTGGCTCCCAGCCATAGGGTTTGCCATCCGGTTCCTTAGCTTTTTGAGCCTTTTAGAGTTTAGTGCTGGTTTCCATGTAACCCACAAGTTAGACTTCGAACAGGGGATCTGAAAACGGGCAGCCCAGTTCAGCATGCTCTAAATTATGCTGCAACAGTTGCTTGGCCCCGGTTTGGATCTTCGTGATCTCAGGCTTTGGATCATGATGGGCTTGCAGTCCCTGCTCATGGCCTTGGCCTGCATTTGCGATCTCCGGCGCAGACGAGGAGGGGAAGTGGAAAAAGGTGTGCCATGGTGAAAATCTAGGTCCCCCAGAGTACCCTTTTACCGTTTCTTTTTGGGGGAGGGCTCCCTACTAAAATAGACTACAGCAACAAGGGTACCCTTATTCTAACCTCTCTACTGGAGGACCTAGAAATGTCTCTTTACTTGGCGTTGACCGGGATGGCCATAGGTGGCGAAGCATATAAGTACGGGAGTCTTGACCATGGCACAAGTTGGAGTTTTTCAAAGAGGGGGGGCCTGTTTTTGACCGGACACGGGGCCCCAGTCCCTTTCGTTTTGAACATCCCTCACGTGAGCCGGAGCCAACACTTCTGTCAATTGCTTCGCACTCGCTCCCATTTTGCTGCGTGGCGTGTTGTCGGTGTTTTGTTCCGTTTCGAATTCTCGACCAGCGTCCTGGGTTTGGATTTGTTTCAGAACTTCTGCAAGACGTTAATTTGCAGATGCGTTTGCTTTCTGGTTCGAGAGTGATAGTCCTACGGGTTTTGAACTAACTGTCTACCTTCAAACAACCCACAAGTGATTGAACCTAGTTTAAACCGTGATCTTGGGATTTTCACAGTTAGCATAGGTCATTGAACTCCGATTAGCAGTTTCCACAAGTCTCAGGTGACTGGAACACTGATCTTTGGTCCTCTTGAGGCTCCACCCTGAGGCTCTGGAGTCTGATGGTTGGTGGTCGATTTCATTAGGGATGTGATTCGTAGAGCAAACTCTCCGGCGGCGCGGGCAAACGGGTGAGCTGGTTTGACCTGTAGACTGTCAACTTGTTGGGTGCCGGGATTCGATGGACATTACGCGAATACATGGACCATGACACACAGGAAACTATTTTGTTTGACGGGAACGGTACCAATCAGACCCTTATTCCCTTAGGGATCCCAAGAGGAGGTCCTTCAAACATGTTTAAACTATGATTTAAAGCAGGGAGGTTGTTTGCACAGCTGTTTAAGCCATTGTTTAAGCAAGGGAGGTGGATTGAACACCAGTTTAAACCATGTTTCAGTTACATGTTTAAACCCCGCGGGGTTTGCAGCCTCGAGCCCTATCAAGGTTATTTTCACACTGTAGGGAACCACTGTTTGGGGTTGGTGAATTGTTATGATTCATTTGGATGACCTGTTCAACAAAGGAAGGTAGCGTTGAGTGGAACCATGTGTTGGCTGTGGCTCAAAATTGAACAAGAGGGGTTACGCAGGTTTTGGTCCATGTTTCCACTTACCAGGGACAGCCGCATGTTTTTGTGAGGCTTCTCAATGTTGAGACGTAAGCCGCACGTCTTTCCGGCTTTATCGGCTCCCTCCGCCGGCCTCCGCGTTTCATGTGGCAGGCGGATGGTCGGATGAGAATTTCGTGACGAGCAACCGGACCATGGTCAAGGCTTCGGTGCAGTTTGCGAGGACCAAGCAGAAGACCATGATCGCCGGAGGCGGTCTACGCCTCGCGGACGCCGTTTTCCGAGCCGGAAGGGGGGCGGAATCAGTGGGAATCCCTGGTGTACCGTGCTTGTTTTTGTTGTTTATCCAAGTCTTCACTTGACTCAAGCGAGTCCAGTTGAGTGGTCGGTACCTTCTCAGGTGGGACCCAAAAAACCAGTTTGCCACACAGCAATCCTTGAACAACCATGCTCGAGCGGCAGTTGCCTGGATTGTCCGGGTTTGTTCACGGGCTTCTCCACAGGATGCCCAGAAAGGGCTCCCATGTACTGGGGCCATGAGCTTTTTGAGTTCAGAAGCCCATTTGCCTTCCCTCCAAAAAAGTGGTGAACCAGTAAATCACCTGGCTGTTTTGGGCATCCTTTCGTTCGAAATCGAAGGTGCGAACCTCCGTTCTGCAGCGCCTCTTTTTGTCTTGGAGTTTCTGGTCGTTTTGTGGACGCTAGCTCGCGTTTCGAAAGGCAACCGGATGGACTGGTTTCGTACTTTTACCCTCCCTCCCCCGTTTGGCACCCAGGTTAGTCCTTCTTTTGCATGTGGCTAAGAGTCCGTTGGTGCCCTTTCAGGATGGTGGTTGAGGGGCAAAACCTTGGGGAGCAGTTGGCATGTTCGAAACAAAGAGAACCTTGTGGGATTCTGGATTCATTTGGTTGCCTGTCTCCTGTATTATCCCCCTGTTCGTTTTTGCGCCGTTTAAAGACAGTCTTGCCCCGCGGCGCTTTGCAGGCAAGACCAAGAGGATCACCACCAAAGATCTCGCCAACATGAAGGAAATGGTGCACGAGGGCTGCTGCGGCAGCCTGAAGGAGACAGCGCCTGGGCTAAGTGGGTCTAGGAAACCCATGGTGGGCTTGTGTCAAAATAGAGGGCACTTGACCCAAACAACTTGTGTTTCCTCGAGGTTTTAGTGATCCCTCCCACCCACACCCACCCACCCACCCACCCACCCACCCACCCACCCACCCACCCACCCACCCACCCACCCACCTACCCACCCACCCACCCACCCACCCACCCACCCACCCACCCACCCACCCACCCACCCACATTTACCCCACCCACCCACCCACCCACCCACCCACACACACCCACCCACCCACATTTGCCCCACCCACCCACCCGGCCTATCATAACTCCCCAGTCACCTCGACTCGAGACCATGAACTTCCTGGACACCGTGGGCTCTACCTGCGAGGCCTCCTTCTCCTACGTCCGAAACTTCCTGGTGTGCGCCTGGGAGACCCCGCCTCAGCGATCGAACGAACATGCCGGTGCCGCCGGTGCCCCTCAAACTACTCGCTGCCTAGGCAGGTCCCAACAACCGGCCTTGCTGGTTCCATAAGGAATCAGAAATGGAATGACCCCGAAACACAGCCATCCCGATGTGGTTTCCTTTTGGGAATCCCCAAAACCGGTTCATTCCCAAATGCCGGAAGCTCATTCCCTAAGCACCAACAGACTGTCCTGAAAGAACAACAAGTGTTTGGTTCAAAATGAGGCGACTCCCATGGATAGTTTGAGGGAGGCCCCCAAGAAACTGTTTGTTCCAGCCGCAGAGCTGTCGTTTGACCTCTAGTTGGGTGTTCATGGGCCCCAAACACATGGGGGTTGATCAACATTCCTGGCCCCAGCAAGACCATGAGGAACTTTTCCCATTGTGGTGAATCTGATGCACATCTTGTTCGGGTGGTCTTCCGGTCACCCCATTGTTTAGCGGACCTTTTGATCAACCCATTGAACTCGAAATCGGCACTGAGGACCACCTGGGAGCTGATCTCACCGTCCGAAGGACCCGGGTTCGGCTTATCGCCTCTAGCGACCCAGCGGGAGGAAACATTGAGACCCCTGAGGCCATTTTTGTTGGATGGTTTGAATGGGGAAAAAGATGAGACACACACACCATGTTTGGGGCTTCCCCATTTTGCGTAGGGCGGATGGGGAAACGAAGTGCGGGTCACGAGAAGGTTTTCCCGGCTACATGCTTTGGGCCAGCCAGCCTGGCTGAGCTGCATTTTGGTTGGCGTTTGCACCTTCCTCACATCTGAACCTGTTCCTTTATCCCTTTTCTGCCTGGCGTCTCGGGGATTGACTATGTGACCCCTGCTTTCGGAGCCATGAACGCCTCCAAAAGTGCTCGGGTCTGGTTGTCGCAAGCGGCTTGAATTTCTGCCAAGTGCAGCATGCCCTTTGTCACTGAAGCTTTGTGGAACATTCGAGCTTGTTCGTCAAGTTGGTTCTTTATGACATGGCAGGTATTTCGTTTGACCTTAGCTTCTTAGACCATTTGCTCAGAGCGGAAGAGCAAGCCAGATGAGTTCTGAGCAGGGGAATTATTCATGGTTGGAACTGAATGAGTCAGGGCAAAACCATTACCCTTAACGAACCTGGAGGGAACCCTGAAGTAAGACGCCCATTCCTTTTGACTCCTGTCCCGGCCCCCGGAACCACGGGGCCCGCGAACCATCCGGAGGAAACACGCGCAAGGGCACGCTGCGGCGCATCCTCGCGCGGCTGGTGGCCACCAGCATCGAGCATCAGGCCGTCCCGACGGAAACTTTCGGGGACGGTCAACGGCGAGGACGAGCGAAAGACTATGGATTTAGGAACTCAAAGGGCACATTACACTTCTTTGGGCTTCCCTTGAGAAACACACAAAAATGCAAGAGGGCGCCAAAAACAGGCTTGTTCTTGCATATGGCTGTGGGTCAAAACTAACGAGATCCCATGTTGGGGTAGGTGCATTCACTGGGGCTACGATTTGGATTTGAGCCTAGGAACTCAAAGGGCACATTGTACTTCTTCCGTTTTTTTTTTTTTTTAACCTTTGATTGACTGCGACGTTCTGGTGATGCACGTAGAAGCAAACAATTCATTTTACTCAAGTTCATTGAAACCGAATCTGATCTCGGAACATATGTTTTTTTTCTTCTTCTTCCTTTTTTCTGTAGTTTCCGGGAAGTCTATTTTTTGCTGGTGCAAATTGACATTGTGCCATTTGCCATGTGGTGAACGTAGATGGCACCTTTTTCCTTGTTTGTAGGTACAGGGAGCGATAAAGCCTACGAGGGTGTGCCATTTGCTTTCGCCCAACTGTACTTCTGCTCAGAATTTACATGATTTTGGGGATTAATCTCCTTTTGGGAAACCCTAACCAGCAAGGTGTCTCAGGGGTGATGGCGTGCGTGGATCTTCAACATGTCCTTTTCGTTGCAAGCGTGTTTTTCCACGAGATAAACACTGTAACTTGTTGCGCAATGGGCAATTGCCCAGTTTTTGGATGTCCCCCCGCCCTCCTGGAGCCCCGCTCCTGCCAATTTACCAATAATTGTCCTGGGGTTTCCCTACAACATCTTCCAACCAACAATTGGTGTCTGCTTGGCTGGAAGTAATGAAAGAGCCTTTAATTTTATTCGCCTCCATTACCTCCACTAACCTCATTACCACCATGAATTTCATTAATTACCTCTTCCATTGCCTGCATTAATGTTCACTTCGGCCGCTTCGCGGAGTCCTACCAGGGTTTCATGGGGCGCGTTTTGGTAAGGGCAACGCAGATCTCTCTGAACCTGACACGGGTGTAAGCGGGGGGGGGGGAACCCCCGTGGATGGACGAAAATCCTGCAAGATCCCCAAGAGGCCCTGAAATCACGATTCCCCGAAACTATGGGTTCGCCTGGTTTCAAAGTGGTGCGAAATGAATTTTTGCAACCCGCGTAGTCAGCAAATCTGTATAAACCCGACCAGGGTGTGCGTAAGAAGGCCAGGGTTTATAGTAAGAGGTGTAGCTGGGCTTGGAACCAACAAGTCCATGGCATGTGGTACTCTTCACGCGTCGATATACAGGCGTGCACCTCTCTCTGGCGCTCCAAAGAGGATGTCCGCTTCCTGCAGGAGGCGCGCACGGAGCACCGGGTTGGGTGAAACCCGCTTTCCCGGTCCGAAAAGAGATGGCACCAGGGTCAAAGGGGAAATCTCGACTGTGAACTTATGTGCTCACTTTGTATGGACTCCTTTTTTGCCGGGTAGGGGGGAAGAAATCACCAGTCGTCAGTTCATGTCGAATTTAGATGGACTTTCCTGTGGGTTGAGATGTGAAGGGGATATAGAGTGCCGCGGTTCGGCCGCAGACGCGACACTGGGGCCGGGCAATGTACCGACGCATCAGTGAAGGGTTTCCTGCCCATACGCCATGCTGGGACCGATGCTCCAGACGTTCATGTGCCCAAACTCGCCTGCAGTTCGACACCCATCAATCCGCAAGGATTCACTGAGATGCGGGAATGACATTGCCGTGTGCAGCATACCCACGGACTTCCTTAGTTACATCCTCACGCTCAAAGCTTTGCTCAACTCCGTGATCAAACCGTGAGGTTCCACATCCGGACCTTGCACGTTTAAGAAGGGGGGATCGTGCAATCTAAGATACTTGTTGGTGCGATAGGCAGGGAATGAGGGAATGACCCCTACAAACCATCCAACTGGTTTCCTTGAAGGGGACAACTGGGTTCATTCCCATATTCCCTAGTGAGCACCAGGGTGTTGGAGACCAGTGGGGAGGATATATAAATATGGATTCTGACTGGAGGTCCCTTGAAATTTCTCGTTTCCACTTTTAGGGGCCTTCTGCTAATTTCCATGCTAGGCGGGAAGCTTTGCCAGAACCAACAAAAAATATTGTGGTGGCCTTTGTTTGTGTCAGAGGTGTCCAATTTAGATAAGCAAGGATCCAAAATTTAGTTGGGCCACCTGCTTTGTCCCAAGCATCCACTGCGTGGATCTCAATCCGAGGAGACTTCGAAGTCATTCGGCGGTAAGATGGAAGCAACCCGATCGGCCCGATCGGCTGACTCCCCCCTTATGGGGTTTCCGTTTGCAAGGGGCACCGAACTGGCTGTTGGGAAAACCAATGTGAAAGTTAAAAGAAAGTTCTGGTGGCTAAAGGGGATAGAGTCATCCCAGATCCCAGGCAAGGCTCTATAGCCAACCAGTGTCCTCTTGGTTTGTAAAGAGTAGTTCCCTTTGTTACCTACTATCCAGGAAAATGGAATCACGCCATCTTTTACGCAAGGGAAAGCCAGGAACACCAGTTTTTAACCTTGACTGCTATTGGGTTGGATCTTTAAACTTTTAACTTTTTGTGAAATCAAGGGGTTTTCTCCACTAAACCCCCCAAGGTCAACTTTTTGCAGGGTCAAGAGCCACCAAGGTTTGTTAGTGTCTTAACTGTGCACAGAGGGAGCCCTGAGCTGGGGAAAGCAAGTCGTTCGAAGCCCAGCCCGCCACTTCCCAGGAGCACCGGATGAGTGCCACGGGCTCCGCCACCCCTTCCACGCGGGCGCAGTCCATGGCGAGCAAGGCGCGGGAGGGGGAGTGGGTGCCTTTTTGGGGTCCCCTTGGTTTTCCACTAACCAAAGAAGATATTTTTTGGCTGGGGTCCTAATTCCAGCCAAGTTGTTAGGTCAACCCCCATGTTTGGTGGGGGTTGTTTTGGGGCGGAAGCTCGGAACTTGTTCGGGTGTCTTGTTTGTTGATTTGGTGGGATGTTTTGTTTAGGGTGTTGGCTCCTCAGGCTGTGGTCTCAATGTTTCAGGCTGGGGCTGGGGGGCTGGGGCTGTGTTTCGGTTCAGGTCACTTGCTTAGCGACCCTAGCTTTCTGAGGTGCCTTGAAACTCATTGCTTGTTCTCACACTGTGAGACGCCCATGGCAGTCACATTCAGCAGGGCACAGCTTGGACAACATTGGACAACTGAGTTTCGTTGGTTTTTGCTCGGTCCATTACGTATGCAAAGACAATTTGCGCTACAGGTCGCGGAAGCCCGCGGCAGTTTGTTGTTGCGGAGGGCTGCGGTGCTTCTACGGCTGCCGCAATGGGCGGCTTCCACCTCTGGCTGTTGTCTGCTCAAAAC
Organism: Effrenium voratum; assembly: GCA_963377175.1. Classification (NCBI taxonomy): domain Eukaryota; class Dinophyceae; order Suessiales; family Symbiodiniaceae; genus Effrenium; species Effrenium voratum. The sequence continues at coordinate 268,419 of CAUJNA010001624.1, read as the reverse complement.
AGCGCTTCTTTCGCTTGCGCGAAGCATCGATCACTTCACCTTGCCATCCGAAAAGGAAGTATGAGGCGTTTCGCGTCGCTTGTTGTGTTTTCCCCATCCCCCAAGCTTTTGCGGGCAACTGCCCGGCAGAGTGCGCCAGACGCAGCTTCAAAAAGGACTGATTGGTCCTTAGCCCGGCCATTCAGATATGCCGGCCGGCAATGGTGGCAAGTGCTGCAGCTTGGAAGTGATTCACTGCCTGAGGTCATGAACTTTAAACTGTTTGGGTACACAATATTTTGGTGGCAAGCAAACAACTTAGACTTTTGTTGGCCAGTCCACGCAGGAATTCGGAAGTGGGTGAACAGAGTCCAAATGTTGCCCTAGATTTCAACAAATTGGTTGATACACACCAACATGTCAACTTGTTTTGTAAAGAAAAAGGCCTGCCTTTGCGCCGAACCCAACAAGGATGGCAGCCCTAACGTTTGTTTGTGTTTTTGGGCGGGGGCGGCGGGGAGATCCGTGTTCATTTTGAGACTTGGCCATCCGGAGGCCTGGTCCTCCGTGAAGTTTACGGGTCAGGAGCCGAGGGGGAGTGAGTCATGTCGGGCAATCGGAGGGTAGGGACAATTCGCTTGCCATAGAGCACCCAAACCCTGAAAAAAAGGCAGGGCGTGCCAAAAAACCGGAGTTTGTAATTGAAAACTTGGTGGTCGCACTAGGTAGATGGGCGCGGGAAAAATCCGCCCTGTGTTTTTTGGCCATGGTCGTGGAGATCGACCACCAAAAGAACACGGTGGGTTTTGAGTGCTTCTGTTTTGGGAAGAGAGGGCTGCTTGATGACCCTTTGGTTTGGAGGCTTAAGCGGATCCTTAGCACAGAAGGTGCGCGTGAGAACTCATGAAGGGTGTATCCTGAGCTTGCCCTAAGCTTAGTCAGCGACAGTCCCCGCAAAAGATTCATGAGGAGCATCGCTGGGTGTTTGGTGCACATCTCGTCGTCGAGAGGATGTTTCCGCCACTTCGCGAAAAGCGGACCCTCGAGTCTGGCGTGGGTTCCTTTGAAACACAACATCTACCTTTGGTTGTTTCAGCAATCGTGCTTCAAGCCCAAGCCTGTTTCAACAGAAGCTTTCTCGGGGCGCCAAGTTTATGAAAGCGACCGTGCTTCCAATCAACTAGCTATTTGACTACTTGCAAGATCTGATATGCCAGTTCTTTAGTTACCACAAATCAAGGAGCAAAACGAGAATTTCGGCGCCGTTGTCCCTAGGTTGGGGAAAGGCCGCTCTTGAGGCATACGGTATTATGGATGATTTACCTGCACCAGATAGGATGAATGAACCCTCATACGATCAACAACTTGATGGTGCAGGATTTGTTCATCCTCAGTCCCGAGTGGCCTTTGGTTTGGTGGCTTCCCCGCTAAACGAGGCTTCTCCCCCAAAAGGGCTTCCCTTTCAACCAGGGCTCCTGAAAAGATCTCCATTTTGACACCATTTGAAACATGGTGCTTTTTCCACCAGAATAAAGGGAAACGGTTTCCATTTACGAGGCAATGTTCAGGTGTATCATGTAATTGGACCCCTGCTTTCAGTCGCGCTGAGCCGAGTCACAGGAGTCCAGCGTCGAAGAGAGGATTAGCTACTTGCATCACATTGTAGAGGACCGACTCGAGAGGCGGGGGGGAAGCGAGGATCTCTATCACTGCCCGAGGTTCCAACTGGATATGACATGTTCTCAAAGGCACCCAAAAAATGCCTTTTTGGTTGGAGAATATATTTTGCATGGACTACCAAAACGGTGCCCACTGGCTGAAGAAATGCACTGTTCGCTCCATGGTGCGAGGCAACCATCCTTCGATCCTTTTCGGTTGCCCATACTTTGGAGAAGGACAAGAGGTCGGACTCTCTAAAGGCACCAGGCGTCCACTGCGAAGGAAGAAAGCCCTAGCCATGTCCTTTGGCTGAGGCGGCCCTAGGGGCAAGATTGCTTCATCTTCCGCTGATTTCCTTTCTTTGAGGGGTACAGGAATCGGGTGGCTTCAAGCTTCTCTGACTCAGCCGGGCGAGTCCGCAGCCTTTCGGGGGCCGCAGGTTCCCCAAGTTTGCCACGCCCAGCAGACTCTGTCCCTTTCGGCGCATGACTGAATGGTACCAGGCGTTTTTCTGTGAGTGGCCAAGGGAGCCCCTTCCAAGAGACAAAGTAGTCATGGCATTGTTCCACAACCACGTCAAAGTCGGCGTGGCACGACCAATTTTGCAGCAAGGGTGAAATGATGTTCCACAAGCATGTCAAGCAGCCTTGGTTTTTGTCGCCCGCATCCCGTCTGACATTCTGACATTGACCAGGCAGCACCAGCAGCTCATGGAGACGGACGGGCGCGCGGCCTTCCTAGCCAAGCGCTCTGGCTATGGAAGGGAGCAGGCGCCAAAATGTTATTAAACCGATTTGTGTTCAGTTAATAACCATTAAGGACCATTAAGGGAAACCAAGAGGCATCTGTTTTGGGGGCAGACTCAAAGTAAAAGACATGCTTTTGTGTGTGTGTGTGTGCTTCTCCAAATATGTTTGTTGCCAAATGGGGCGAACCCCTTAACCGGGCGGCTTTGTTTGTGTTAATATCCCCAAACATGGGACCTTCAAACACCCCGCTGACACACACACACACACACACACACCTTATTTTGAGCCCAGTGTGCAGTACCCTTGGCTCGAGGAACAGTCCATCAGTCTCTAGTTGCCCTAAACATCTCTGGCGAAAGCTGAGAGGATCAGCACGGTCCACCAACCCTCGAAATCAGTGTTGGTTTGACTGACCGTTTCCCATCTTGCCCCTAGTCCCAGTTTTTGTTTTCCACCTCGAAGCCCGTTTTGTCGTGTTGGATTGCAGGAAAAACCTGATGTTGAAGCCGGGATGAACTCGAAGCAGTTGAATTGGATTGAGTCCTTCAAAGTCGATCACTCAGGACTGCCGGGGTGCTGTTCCTGTCCCAGGCCCCATGGCTCACTGTCCTGCAGAGCAGCCGCTCGGAACGGATCCGGTTTAGGAAGCACGCTCGCCCTCGTAGGGTTGGTCTCACTGGGGTTGGGTGTGAATTCTAGTGGTTCGACCCTGTGGACATCATGTGGATTTGGGAGCCAAGCAACAGGTGGGGCCCGGTTCTCTCTTTGGTGTTACTTCTCGTGTCAATTTAGTCCGCCGCTTAGGCTCATTGACTTCTGTGCGGGTGCTGTTTCTCTTTGGTTTTCCCCATGGGGTTGCGATGTGGTTTTCAAGTTGGATTAAGGGTACCTCCAACAATTAGGTTCGCGTGTCCAATTCCAAGTTAGAGAAAACCCAATTGCTCAAGCTCGTCGAGAACCCGAGAGAATCCAGTCTTCTCATTTCAAAATATATCCCTGACAGGTATGTTTTTCATGAGAACCCAGGAGTCCAACTACCTTCTCAGGATTGAACCCCGTCCACATCTGACTTGTGGTGTCCTTTTGGCAGCCTCAACTCAAGGCTTTTGCGTACTTCTTGGTGGAGACGGACTCAAGGCATCTTCAAGGAAACGCCTTCTAATTCAAACTCGGTCCAGCACCAAAGAAAGTATCCAGGATGGCTCCACAAACTCGAGACATATTTCAGAGATAAGATGAAGGCAGGTTCTCCCTAGAGTTCAACCCCCATTCAAAGAATGGTTGCCCCCATTTGGATGATGACAATCCTGAACGAAAAAAACAATGCTGGGTATATGCACCGAACCATTTTTGTTCATGGCGACTGAGCCCGGGACTCCCCGAGTTTTGCCTCAGAACAGGTTATATACGCCTGCTCTTTGGTTTGTTTGTTCTGCTGCGGCCTCCCAAACATAGGTGTCCTTTTTGGTTGTTTTGCTAGAAAAATAGATGGTCCTGGTCTAGCTGGAGGTTTAATCATCTACCAGGGCCATCTATTCCCTGTAAAAGGACACCTTTGCTCCCAAACCTCTGCAACTCGACTCCCATTGGTTTGGTTCCCTTGGACGACTCCCCTGCCTCCAGTTGCCACTACTCAGGGGGCAACCAGGGAAGTCGCTGGTAAAACCTGGGAAGAAACCTTACGATGCTCTCGTTCGGAAGTGCAACAAAAAGACATTTGTGCTCAGTCACATGTGCCCAGTGGTTGCCCTTTTTTTTTTTTGGGGGGGGGAAGGACTTTTCCTTTTGAAATCACCCGACTTCCCCCCCCCCCCCAACAAAAAAAGAAAGAAGAAGGTGTTTCCTATTTTTGGGCAGGGGTTTCCACAAAACATATCAACTCCCAAACAAAAAAGGCGGCTCCAGGCAGAGGCTCGCTCCCGAGCTCGTCTCGCTTTCGAAGGCATCTTCCGAAGCAGCTCCATGGGCGCGGTGCTGCTGCTGAGTCGCATCACCGGGGCCCTGGCGGTCACTGCGCTCTTCTGGCAATCCTCCGCCGCCTCCAACGGCTCGAGCGCCATCTGTGCCATGACTATACTCTTCCATTTGCTTAAGAGTATTTTTTGATTTTCCCTTGTTGGTTTTTTTAAAGGGAAACTATCACTGCTGGAATATGTGCTTGTTTTTTCCAGGGGTCTTAACCAAATGGAAGTACCAGAGTGTTCTACACCTTTAGCGGCTTGGGTTCAGCGGTGTGGCGTTTGTCCCCCTGTTTTTGTTTGGTGGGTTCACTCACTTGCCAAAAGCGAATCGACCTGAAATGATCTTTTGGTTTGCTCTTTTTGTTCCGTTGTGTGTCATGGCCACAAGAGGTTAACCTTTTCTTTCCAGGTCCTTTGGGCAACTGAGTTTAGAGTTGGTACCTTTTTCACATTGGTTTGGGAGGGCCAAAAAGCAAAAGCCAGCATTTTGTGATCGCCCCTGGGTGAAATCGTTGAAATCGGCTTGTTTGTTGCGTTCCACTACGGATTTGGGGGTCCCCCAATTCGAGACTCAGAAGCTTGAGGGAACCAGATTCCAGACGAGCATAAGGCCAGGGCATCTTCCGGAGCCTAAGACCCCCTTTGGTCTTTTTGGTGTGGTTGTGTGCTTGATGCTACCCTTGGGTTGGGGAAACCAACAATCCAAATTTCTCAATCTTGGCACATCTTTTCCCCAAATCCCCAAATGATCCCACATGGGGGCGGGGGGTGGTGGAAGGGGGGATGAAAGGCAGTCATGAAGGTTGCTAGTGGAGGAACCCTGCGCGGACTGGGGAGTATGACTGGCACCTCTTGTTATTACATTTTATGGTTTAACATAGTTGATATAATGTGGGCCAGAATCAGGACATATTGTTGCTTGGATGGGGAGCAAAGGGAACCACTATGACGTCCAGAGATTCGGAGCTTCACCAAGGCACACATGGGTCGCAAGTCCAGGAGAATCGCGTGTTTGTTTTTTGGTTTCCTTGTCCGAAATGGCCCGTTTTATTTGTGTTTTTGGGGGCATGTAGTTTTATCATAGCATGTTTCCATGCCACGGCCAATGCGCCGTTTGGCTCAAGTTTTATCTCCGGCAGTTCTCACTCGCCATTTCGTCACGTGCTCGCGGCGGCACTGGCCACCGTCTCCGCGCAAAAGGTGCGCGGGGCCGGCAGGCCGTGGTCCGGGTCTTCGTGGAGGTGGGTCGGGTGTTGAGTTGGGAGGTTTCGCTTTGGTTTGCTTCTGCACGCTTGCTCGCTTTGCTCGCTTGGTGCTGCTTGCTGCCGGTTTGCTTGCTTGCCTTGCGCTCTGCTGCGCTGCTGCTTGGTCTCTTTTCTTGTTACAACTGGCACCCCTTTTGGTTCGTGTTTGTGCCGGCCGAGGGCAACCGCTTTGCCCTTGGGACCGGGGGGATAAGGTGGTCTCTTCTTGTTGGTGGGTTAGGGCCTGTTTTATCCTTCCCGAAACTCTGTTTCAAACCCTTTCGCAGGTTATCAGCCGTAGGATTCGTCCTCGGTTGGCACCGCGAACCCCTTTTTAACAACCCTGCAGGCGCTGTAGGTTATTGTATATACGATGGCAGGAATCACTGAGGATGGACCTCACGTGGTGACTGATGAATGGGTTCTCGGCCAGGCCGGAATCTTGGACGTTGTGAATGACGACCAGGTGCCCGGACAGCCGATGTTTTCCGGTCCTGATTTTTTGTCGGACCACACTTTTTCCGAAGCAATGCCTTCAGGAAGGTCCAGTGCTACTCGCACTGATGACCTATCGTCTTATGCCTCAAGAGCTAATCGCTCTCAGGGTCATGGGGCTAATCGTCCTGACCATGATGATTTCGTCTCAGGACGTGATGATGACGAGCCCGGTAATGCACCTGGAGCTCAATCCTCATCTTTCCCGGAGCTGATGAATATTGGTCAGTCCGAGTTTCGTGACTCTCAAAGTAGCAGTAGACCTGTGCCAACCAGTAGTATAGTTTTTCAAGCGCTCGGTAATCCCGAACCTGGTACATCCAGTGGAGTTGCATTCGATGTTCATCTGACGACCGAATCCGGTGGGCTCGATTGGAGAGCCTCATGGCCCAACGACGGAAACATTTTTGGTATGGATTATGCCGCATGGATGCCAGGGCCACCCGCCCCGTCATCTTTCCCGCATTTCCAAAGCCCAAAACGAGCTGCTGGAAGTGATGAATTCATGCTACCTTTGTCGATTGAGAATCTCAATCCTGATGTGGCCAGCCGTAACGTCAGGCCAAGGCCGTCGGTAAACCCGACCATGAGGAACATGTCCCCTCCCCCAGGACTTTCAGGATTTGAGAGCCCTAGAGAGCGTAATATCGTGGATAGATTGGATTTGCATCCCAGTCCGACCCCGAGCAAACGATCAAGGTCAAATTCGACTGGATCGCATAGGGCAAGGGGGATGGATCGGGAAACCGCCCACAGGGGTAACCCCAGTGCGCGGGACTCAGGACGCGGTCGATCAGGTGATCCAGCGTCAATCATTGGTAGAGACCCGCTAAACGCGGACACACTCGTTAACGTGCTTGATGGAATCGAAGCATTCCAGGAGGAATTTAATAGGTCAAGTGGCATGAACGCACAAGGTGTTCGCCCTACGCCCAACGCGGCTTCCATTTTCGCCCTAGACGACATGGACGGAGCAAATGTTCCGATAGAATCTGAATCCATGATGGCATCAAGTTCTAGTCGCAATCATACCATCAGTAATGCGACTGATATTGAATCGATGTCTGAGTCTAGAGTGTCCAATGCGACCGACTTGAATGACATTGTTATTGCTGACTCGAGACCTGATGTTCCTATGCGAATGGATAGGCCTGTTGTTCCTAAACTGCCCGTGGCCAAAGGCCTGGGCATGACACAACCCTCTGCGGTTCGTGATGCTAGGAGATCTGCTCCGTATCAGAGTCAATCTCCTAATCGGAGTGAGTTCCCACGGCCATCAACGGCCGCGCAGGATGATTTCAGAACTCCTCCGAGATCTAATCCAATCATGGTTGATCTGTCCACTCCTCGAGATCGCGGGTCAGGATTTGGTCCTACGAATGAGGAGCAACCCAACGAGGTTGCTGATCTTGTAACAGCCCTTGAAAGAGGGAGAGTGGACTCTTCGGTAAGTGCGATCATTCATCGCCTGGTTGCTAAGGTCGAAGACCTTGGGCGTAGGAATGATAGAAGTGATCAATGCATCAAGCAGCTCTCCACTGAGGTTAACTCGTGGAGGGCCAAATACGACCAATGCGTCCATGTGAGTAGCACGTGTACGCAGGCTGCGAACGCGGCCATGCAGCTGTCACAAGGGACTAAGGACATCGTGACCGAGCTTGGCCAACGCGTCAAGATCGTTTCCAATCGCATGATGAGCATAGGCGATGCCCTAAATGAGCGAGCCAGCTATGATGATGTTGCTCGCTCCATCACCCAGGTTCAAACTGTTTTTGAATCTCTTTCTGATCGAGTAACCGGGCTTATAGCTCGTGTTGATATGATCGAGAGATCTCTAGTGGAGAGCCAATCCAACCATCCTGCGATTGGTGGAGTAAACCTCAAAATCGAGGACCTGTCCACTAGGGTATGTCAGATTGATAGGATGATGCAAGATGTCGAACAACGCTGGACCAATAATAGGGACGGCATAAAGTGGGTTAAAGACCAACTTTATGAGACACAGCCAACCTTGAGATAAAGTCAAGGGACTGCAAATCCTACACGGACAAGCAAAATACTCATAACATGGCCGTTTCGACTACGCTCAACAGTAAGCTCGAGCAAATGCTCGAGGTGCTGGGTAATACGGCCCAGAGAATTAACTCCCTCGAGTCAAGGCACTCGAACCAGGCCTCAAGTAGTGGATTGAACGATCGCACAGGAGGAAGGCGTGCCGCGTCCCGTACTCCGGATAATCGGCCACCTCCACCTGGCCCTCCTGATGATGATCCTCCACCACCTCCTCCTCCAGATTGGCAAAGCCCAGGAGGAGGGGGGAAGAAGAGTGCTGCCGGTGGGAACCCTGGCAACCCTGGTAAACCCAGATGTAAATATGTAGGTGATGGATATAATCATCTCATGGCTGAGTTTCACTGCAAGGGATGCGGAGGTGATATTTGTGAGTATTGTTTCTCGTTTAAAGAGAACCTGTGTGAAGAGTGTTCCCGTAACGGACCCCGATGCGGAGTCTGTAGGGAGAGCTCGTTCCTGACAAAGGGAATTGAGTGTCAGTTTTGTAAGACCTACTACTGCACCAGACATTCTGCTGGGCAGGATGACTACAGGAGATTTGGGTTTGTCCAAGGTCCCTGTTGTCTTGCGTGCCTTAGGGACGAGACTAGGAGAAGAAGGGATCCCGAAGGTAACCGTGTCAGGAACAGATCGCCTGGAGGCGTACCAGAGACGAACCCGACACGGTCGTACTCGCCGCCTCTGCGGCCACCCGTTGACAGATTCCGTGACACTCCAACTGGGGGTCAACCCAACGCGGCTGACCTTCAGAGTCCTCCGAAGGCTACGCAACCCGTACCCCTGGATAAACGTGAAACCGGATATTATCCAGGATTCGATCCCAACGGTGCAAGGCCGAAGGATCCTTCAGGCCTTGAGCCGCCGACCATGCGTGGCCCCGATCCTCCTGACAAGAAATGTCGGATGTGTGATCGGGATATTCCTGATCCCAGTAAAATTGAGGAATGTAAGATATGCATGAAAAGGGCATGTGAGATTTGCATTCCGAAGGCTACACGCCTTTGTCCTGTGTGTGCATTGTCAATCGGTAGCTCTCAGGTTCCACAGCATCTTTTCGGAACTGGTGGCGGCGGGTACAGTAGCCATCATGATCCGAACTGTACAGCTGCGACTAAGTGCATTTCCATAGACCTCCCGCCAGAGCCCGACGCGGCTGGGCTGAGGGTATGGATAGCCAATATGAAGGAAGCTGTTAGCAATGCCTACAGCTATGATGGACTTTACGTCATCAATTGGCTAACTGAAGTCGAGAAGGCAAAGACCTTTGATGAACTGGATGGAGAATGTAAATACCACATCCTTGAAGCCAGGTTCAATGCAGCCATTCGGAAGTGCATCAAGACTGTTGCAATTATCGATAAGATTAATCGTCTCACCGAAGCCGCTCAACGCTCCAACAATCGCATCAAGAGTAGGCAGATCCTGTGGCTCTTATACGACCACTTAAGGACTGCGAATATCGGAGAGCAATCGTTCAGGATAATCGAGCTCTCAAACTTGCGATGCAGTGTGTCATCTTTCTATACTGAAGAGGAGCGACTTGAAAGGTTCATCGCGAAGTGGGATCACATTCTTGCGGGTCTCGATGAACCGCTGACCGAACAGGTAAAGCGGTCGCTATTCAGTGAGAAGGTTAGGCACCTCAACTGTTTGGCTCATGATATCAGGGAATGGGATAGGAACATATCCAACCCTGATGTCTGTAGCTATGAATGGCTTCGTGCTCGTTGCAAGAACGAAATTGACCGCTGGAGGGTTCGTAAGAATCAGGTCAATATGCACAAAGACTTTTACGAACGATCTCAGTCCAGGGAGAGAGCCCAGAAACCTGGTGCTCCTGGTCCTCCCGTTAGGAGACGATCTCCGTTTGGAGACTCCCATAGGCCTAATCGGCCTCCTAGCGATCCAAGGAAGAGGACCGGTAATACCCCAAGTCCTCACCGAAGGGACAGGTACTCTCCCAGGAATCGGGAGCAGGACAAGCGGCGTACGCCTAGCCCTAGGGGCGAGCCCCCAAGGAGGCCCAGATCTACGTCGCCCGGCGCTCCTGCGATTGATGCATGTAGGGACTTCGCGCGTGGATACTGTTCGCGCGGGCAAGAGTGCAAATTCGCACACACAAGAACTGGGAGTTCCGATGCTAAACGCAAGGAGCGTCCTCCCCTGATTCCAGGGTATTGCGCCCAATGGGTTGCCTATGGAAAGTGCATGAGGGATAAGTGTGATTACAAGCATGCAAAGCCACCTGAGCATTTGCTGAAAGAAGCGAAGCAACACACTGCGGCCCCAGCGACCGAGTCTGCCGATGCGCAACCCGAGTCTGCTGAACCTACTACCACTGCTGACGACAGGACATATAGTCCTGCCCCTGATTTGTCAGCGGGTTTTTGAGAGGGGCGGGCCGTCACCCTCAGGCTATAGGGCTTGTTGCCTGCCCTGCTCATCCCATAGCCAAGGCATTTGAAGAGTATAGAGCTCGGTTTCAACGCCCTGAAGGGACAATGGAGTGGTCAGTGACCACTATTGGCGCTCGTACACTGCAAGGCACGTGTCCGGGTGGTCCGAATATCAGAGCTGTAATTCGCAGACGAACGATTCGTCTCTCGGACAACGCTCTGATTGATGATGTCGACTTGAGTGTACCGACTCGTAAATCCGCTTTATTCAGACGGATTCCTGGGCCAATTGACATTAGGACGGATTTCTATTACTTGCCCGGTAAATGCGGCCAGTATAACTCTGAGCTCGCAAAGGCAGTGAGGATTAAGCTCACTGCTCACAGGCTGAATTTCAATGACAATGCTGAAATTCAGCAAGTTGAGAATATAAGGACTCGTGACGAGCCTAGGCCGATCATGAATCGGCGGTCGCATTCTCACCCCATTCACCCGGATAGGTTGCGTCAACCTCCCGAGGTGATTGCGATGTCCGAGGAGAATGCTAGAATCCTAGCTGCCACTACTAGACAGATTGTACAGTTGCAATTAGGTGAGTATGTGCCTGATAATAGGTGGGCTCGTCGCCCTCGAATGATCAGGGAAAATGTTCCTGATCAGATGCCTGCTATGCCTGGCCCTCAAATCGAAATCCGGTGGCTTGCTGACACTGGGTGTCCTTTCGACTTGGTCGGGATGCACGACATTCCCGCGCAGGATCATCGCCACATCAAGAATGGACGAACTCAACATTCCTTGCAAACCGCAAATGGTGTTGCTGGGACTCAAGGTAGAGTTGATGCAACTGTTGAGTCACTTGACGAGGATATTGAAGCCTTCGTCATGGGTAATACACCCTCGATTGTATCGATAGGGCGTAGGTGCGTGGATTTTGGATACAGTTTCCGGTGGGATGCTTTTGAAACGCCTGTTCTCATCTGTCCATCCGGGAGAACTGTTAGGCTCGACGTTATAAACAACGTCCCATACCTGCCTAAAGGGCCGGTTATGTTTGGAGCCCCGAATTTAGATGCATGTCCTGCGATACCGGCAATGCCCGGTCCAGTAATTGCCATGAACGATTCACTGTACCCTGCAGCTCCCTCTGAGGCCGACGCGCCTGACGAGGGGGGTGAAGTTGTTGAAATCAAACACCCTGAGGGCTACAGGACCGAAGCCCAGTTACGTGCTGAAGCTAAAACGCTTCAACACATGATGTCTCACTTGCCAAAGAATCCTTTTTGCCCACATTGCCAACGCGCAAAGATGGAGAACGTGCGTTTGCACCGCCGGGGCGGTGCCGACGCGCATGAATGCACGAAATTCGGCGATATTGTCACTGTCGACACGATGGTGTTACACGGTTTAAAGGACCGTGGTGTGAATGGTGAAACGGACGCAGTCGTGTTTTACGATCTTGCGACCAAGTACATAGATGTACTCCCTGTTTTTAGTCGCTCTGTACCTAATACGGTAGAAGCCTTTCACAAGTTCATGGGTCCCGAACCCAAGATTGGTCTGTTATACTCGGACCAAGCTAGAGAGTTTCTTGCGGCTACTCGCCGAATGGCTTGGGTGCACCACATGTCCACACCCGGAATGCCAAAGACGAATGGCATCATTGAAAACAAAGTGAAGTTAGTTCTGCATGGAGCAAGAGTACTCCTCAGACAAGCCGGCTTATCGCCCAAATGGTGGCCATTTGCCGTTCGCGCATTTTGCGCGGCCAGAAATCTCGAAAATCGAGGTGAAGGAACCGCATGGGGGAAAGAGAAACGATGACAGGGATTTTCCCGGTCAACTCATCCCATTCGGATGTCTTGTTGATTTCAAGCCCATCGCGCCAAAACCGCGTAGGCTCGAAAAGGGGGGGCTCAAAAACGCCTCCGAACGGGACGAACATCACAAAGCTGATGAAGTTCCTACAAAAGATCACTGGATCTTCGATGAAGAATCTGGCAAACTCGTCAGAGTGCACATTGAACCAAGGACTAAGCTATTCAAAGCTGACAGCGTTGATGCTCCAATCGAGCATATTCGTCTCACCGCTGACCGTGATACATGGGTTCAGTACGATGAGGAAAACGGAGAAATGATTCACTCCGTTGACTGGAGATACGGTCCGGATTCCACCAAGGAGCTAAAAGCTCCGTGGACTGGCGAGACATATTTCACTGTAAAACCAAAAGAGTTTGACCCTCTTGAGGACTCTGATTACGAGCCCGAAGGAGATGATGAACTAGCTGATGATTCAGGGCCGTCCGATCACGGAGAGGACGAGTACAGCAACGTGCCCGCTATGCCGGCACAGAAAATTGACCCTGCATCTAAAGCGCCCAAATTCGGGCCAGTGTCAAAGCCTGGAATTTTCCTGGGTTATAGATTAGAGCCCGGTGGCCAGTGGAAGGGCGACTACTACGTTGCCGATCTTGAACACTTTAGGAACGGATTTTCCCGACCCAGTGTTCATCAAGTCAAAAGAATTTGGCGGAACCCCGAAGAGGGATACGTTTTTCCCATGTTGGCCGCCTATGAGCGTCTGACTAGGGAGGTCCAGCTCCTAGATACTGGAGAAGGAAAGGGTCTTCCCAAAGCGGATGCTCCCACTCAACCGGACAGCAAGCTCGATGCCGTTGGTCCGGGTACTGATCATCCTAACGATGACAGTAGTGATCCTGCTGTTGACTCTGAAGCACCTGCTGATGTTCCTGAAAGGGACCACTGGGTGCGTGATGAAGATCCAAATCCTGGCACAGACACCATGTCGATGCTAGGCAAGCCTTTTTCGGGGATGATAGATCTCCACTGCCTCCTGGAGGCCCGTCCCAAGCGGATGTGGATGATTATCGTGTAACTCATCTGAAGTACATTGACTCTACGCAACAGTGTATCCGTGATGACAGGAGAATCCTGAACCCTGGACATCGAGTCAGAACTCAAAAGTTCTGGACTGGTGTGACCATTCTGTATGATAAAGGGCATGCTCCTTCTAGGGCTCCGAGGGTCACTCTAAACAAGTTTAAAAATAGGCTAGACAAAGTCAAAGACCTCGACGCAGGTGAGCCTAAAGCCCACACCTTACACGGTGATGAGCTTGATTATGAGCAGAAGGAGGAAAGAAGGAGAGGTCCTATTCTGGATCTGGTAAACCCAACTCCATTTCTTCTACTGACTGGAAAGGTATGTCCGTCGGTATGCGAAGGATATACATCGAGGCTGAAAGGGAGGAAGCTCTGAAACGAGCGCGTGCTGGCGAAGCCGCACCCTCCAAACCAGCTGGACCCGCTTTGATAAAGCGGAGATTGTTGATAGAATTTGCATGCGAACCTGACTCTAAGCTCTCCGCCACAATGCTGGAACAAGGGGGTGACGCGATTCGCGTACACAAGGAGTCGTTCGACATTTTAAAGAATAAGGATATGACCAGATTGATTGAGATAGTCGATCAGAATCCTGGTTGTGACTTATGGGGCTCGATCCCGTGCGGACCGTGGAGTACTTGGCAGTATGTTAACTTGTCCCAGTACGGTCCCGAGTTCGCTGTAGAGCTCAACGAAGCTAGACGAACGTCGATGGTCATGTTTGCTGCTTTCCTTCGTGTCGCCAAACGCGTGCGTTTTAAGGGAGGTAGAATAGCTTTCGAGTGGCCGAGGCATTGCCTTGGTTGGAAACAGCCATTCATGAGGCGTCTAATCGACGATCCCGACATCAGGTGTGTCGATGTTGACGGTTGCGACTTTGGAATGCAAACGTCCGATGGTGTTCCCATCAGGAAGCAGTGGCGGGTCGCCACTTCTTGCCCTGAACTAGCCAACGAGCTACGAGGGCGCACGTGTAGCCATGAAATAGGCTACCCCCACGCCAGGATCGAGGGAAGCCTTACGCCCTTGACTGCGCGATATCCTATTGGGATGTGTAAAGCCGTAATTAAAGGTCTTTACGGGCATAAGCCCTATGCGGCTGCCCCTGCTACCTTAAGCAAGGAGGACGACTCTCCTGCTGCGCCTGTTGAGGTAACGGAGGCCGATCCTTGTGCATGGAGGCGAGACAAGGATGCCTTGCTCGTCCACATGCTGAACAGTTATGCAACTCTCCCTACTCGGCAAACGCCTGGCTCTGCGGGCTTAGATTTAAGCTCGTGCGATGAAATCATCGTTCCCGCTAAGGGAAGTGCTCTTGTGCAAACTGGATGCGCCTTTACTTTCCCAAGCGGAGTTTACGGCCGCATCGCACCGAGATCAGGTCTGGCAGTCAAGCACATGCTAGACGTAGGTGCAGGAGTAATTGACCCTGATTTCTCAGGAGAGGTGAGAGTGATGCTTTTTAATCACTCTGACTATGAGTTTCGAGTTCGACCTGGAGACAGGATCGCTCAACTCATACTCGAGAAAGTCATGATTGTTGATGCCAAGATCACTGTCAAACAACCCGACGTAACCGTCAGGGGGGTTAATGGCTTCGGCAGTACCGGCGGGTACCCTGCTGGTCCCGCCATAGGGTTAAATGGAGATCCTGTTCCGCCAATGCCCAGATCGAACAAGGCTTCGGGGCATCAACCCAACCTACAGGGCATACCAACTTTTTACGCCTGTGTAGCAAGGCCTGTGACGAAGAAGGAGCAAGCTGGTAACGACAAAGCGCGTGCAGCTCTCCTCAAGGAGTGGACAAAGCTCCGAAAGCTGGGATGTTGGGATGAGTCGAAGGTTAGAGAGTGGAAGAAAGTTGCTGCCGAAGCGCGAGCAAACGGCAAGACTGTCCATGTAGGAAGAATTTTTGACATATGTGTGGAAAAGAATCATGAACTCCCTGAGGATGATCCTAATAGGAAGTACAAAGGGAGAGTAGTGTTTGAGGGATGCTTTGTGAGGGACCAGTCAAATCACTGGGCCATGTTTTCCGAAGCTACCTCATGCCCGGCAACAATGGCCGCAGGCAAGATGTGTGATGCATATGGTATGTTGCCTGGTCACGCACTACAAGTCAGTGATGGCGAATCCGCCTATACCCAAGCTAAGCTGCTGGGTCCCACGACATGGGTGCGTATTCCTAAGGATCAATGGCCGCAAGCCTGGGTTGATGCTGGCTATGACGATCCGGTCTGTCCATTGATCCTTGCCCTATACGGGCATCCTGATGCCGGCACGTTCTGGGAAAAGCATTGCGAAGCAAGGCTTATTGAGGTCGGATTTATCCGTGTCCCGGAATGGCCGAGTGTGTTTTATCACCCTAAGTATAAGCTTTTTCTTGTGGTTTATGTTGATGATTTCAAGATGGGTGGCCCATCCGCTAACCTATCGATCGGATGGGACCTCATTGGTCGGGTAATTACAATGGAACCGCCGGGTACCCTCAAGCGGTATCTGGGCTGCGAGCATGAGTTTGCTGCAGCAGATGTACAGGGTTTCTTCGACCCTCGTACTGCCTGGACTGTGGATCATCCACCATCCAAAGAGATGCCTGACATTCGTTTCGGAGAGAAACGACTTCGAGCTGACGAGGTCAAATTCGACCCGGCTCGGGTGAAGATCATCAAATATAACGAAGCGTGCTTCATGGAAGCATGCGTTGACAGGTACAAGGAGCTATGCCTCCCCAAGTACCCTAGACCTCTGGTGAAGGCTGAGACGCCTTTTCTGGATGAAAGTAAACCGGAATTTGATGAGAATCCCATCAACCCGGAAGTAGATCAGCTGTTTGGGCAGCCATCTCCTTGCCCAACAGACGTAATTGCTGAACAGCCCGGTGTCCTAGGCGACGCGGCAGCTGCAGTTCTCATGAAAATTTTGTATGGTGCTAGGATGGGTCGATACGACCTAATTAGACCTGTACAGGCGTTGGCCAGTCGAATCACTAAGTGGAATCGACTGTGCGACAAGAAGCTTCATAGGATTGTTTCCTATATCAACTCAACGCTAGACCTACACCTATACGGAGTTAGGGTAGGCCTTGCCCATCTTTTTATGGTACCCGAGTGTGACCCCCACCCTACGCAAGAACAGCATTTTTCAACCATTTTTCACTATTCAAATCGTCATCCTTATTCATTATGCATATTTCCACTCAAAACATTTCATAACAGTCTCAACCTCAAAATCCATCAAAAAAGTTACATTTTTCTCATTTTCTATTCCATCATTCTTGTCATTGTTAGGATGCTTGAGTGGAAATAGGAGTATAGGGTGGTTCATATGATATGGTTATTGATGGTAGGATGCATGGGCAAGGTTAAGCTCATTCATACAAAAAAAAAATCAAAAATAATATTTCTCAAAACAAATAATATTTTCAAAAAAAAAAGCAATTTTTCAAAAAATAAATTTTAAAAAATATTATTCCAAAAATTATGATAAATTATCTTACAATATTTTTATCATAAATTTTGTAGAAATATTATGGGCAAGGTTAGGTAGATAGAATTTTATAACTTAAGTTCAAACAACGCACTTTGAAAGAGATAACCAAATTAAGGAAAATTAAAGTATTTCAATCTTTACAAACCATAAGTATAGTATAATTATAACATATAAGATTTTACATGTTATAATTATATTGCAATTAAGTATTAAGGATTAAAATAATTATCAGTTAATAAATCTTCAAATATGTAATCTACATCTGCTGATTGTCTCCCTGAAAGAGCACAAACCTTGCATTTGGGGCTGTCCAAAAGGGACAAAAACCATACACCAAAAGCGGTGTACGCATACACCAAAAGCGGTGTACGCATACACCAAAAGCGGTGTACGCATACACCAAAAGCGGTGTATGTTAAAAAGGGGGCTTTTTCACCCTCAAATTATTTAACCAACCAAACTCACCAAAATTTCACTGATTAAACTACTAGGTATTTTATATAGGTCTTCCTGTTTATGTATTATTGGATTGTCTCCCCATTTTTCCTTAGTGCCCGATGGTAGCCGTTGTGCTGTTTCAATATGTTTATTATTCCTGATGTTGCCACAATCCTTTTTACATAAATGTTTAGGTTTCCAAGTTGTAATGTTATTCCATAGCCTAGTGCGTTTTCTGTAAGGCATTCCATATTTACAATAATCTACATCTTTAAAATCAAACTCATCCATAAACTCCTGATTTTTTAATAATCCAGTTTGTGGATTTTCGATTACAAAATATTTAGGATTAAAATATTTGATAATTTCAATAGTTTTTAAAACTATACTATTAGCATATTCAATGTTTCTTATTCCCCTAGTTTTTGCTACACTATATTCAGTGCATGGGGGACTACTCCAAATAAAATCAAAATGGTTCCTATCAAATTGTTTATAATCCCATTTCAAAATATCAGTATTTATATCAGCATTTTTCAAATCCAATGAAATAACATTGAAACCCATTGCTTTTGCAACAAGTCCAACACTGCCTGTCCCACTAAACATCTCTAATAAGTTCATTATTAAAGATATTTAGATAATATTATCTATGAATAAAAATCCCTGTTTCCTCGTTAAAAACTAAACTATGTTTAGTTTTCAATGAGTAAATGCAACTTTATGAATAAAGTTGCGTTTCCTCGTCATAGTCAATTTGATAAAATGTCATAGTTGAAGCCTTCGGTTCTTTAATTTCTTTGTTATTAAGTTTGTTTAAATAAATATTTCTTTTATTTTTATATTCACCATTGGTTCGATCTACTTCTTTACTTTGATAACTGTTTGTTAACGGTTTCTTCTTTTCCATTTCTTGTAAGATTTCTAAAATATTCTTATTCTGTTCTAAAACCTTGTTCAGTTTTTTAACCATCTTTTCTAATCCTTCATCCATGTAAATATATATATATTATATTATAAAATAAAACTTTTAAAACTAAATGTTTAAATTATGTTAAATCTACTCTTTAAATACTAATTTTTCATCATTTGTTTAATAGTTTCCTGAGTTTCCTTATCACCATTATCGGATGGAGTAACTCCCCTCCCAAAGCGTATAGCAATATTATGAACATCTGTTTCTAAGTTGATACTGTCTTTAGTTTTATCAATATTCATTTTCTTATCATTTCTACTTATTTTGAAACTGGCTGGAATACACGAACATTTACAGTTTCCTTTCTTTTGTATTTCAAATTCATTCTTCATTTCTAATATTCTTTTACACATTGGACAAGCAAACTCAATAACTGATGTTTCTTTAACAACTTCTTCTTTGTCTTCATCAGTTGAAGAAACAACTGGTTCAGTCTTATTCTTTTTCTTTCTTCCCATTTATATTAATATTTACATTTTTATTTTTGATATATTGTATCACAAACTTAATTAATTCTAAAACAAAATAACATATTTTTTTACATCTATTATCAGTTATAACAACTTGTTCTATATTCTCTACTTCATCTATTATATTGATATAATCTGAATAGCTTCTATTCATATAAAATAATCAATATAAAATATTTTCTAAATAACTTTAATATTATTTTATTATGTCAGATGTTCCAATAATAAAGCCAATAAACATAACTGAATATGAATTCAAACAATCTAAATATGAGCACGTGCCAAAATTACCATTTAGAAGTATTATAGTTGCGAGTTCGACAGGTGGCAAAACAGTATTGGTTCAGAACCTTATCTTAAATGTTTATAGAAATTCATTTGCAAGAATATTTATATTTTCCCCCAGCGTTCATAATGACCCAACCTTTACAGAAGTTAAAAAATATATCAGGGATGAATTGCACGTGGATGATGAAAAAGAACAAATTATTTTGATAATTATAATCCAAGTGATTTAGAAAATGTAATTGAAAGACAGAAGAAAATAATTAATTATATGAAATCTAAAAAGATAAAGAAACTGCATTCAATATTAATCGTTATAGATGACCACGCAGACGATCCTAAATTTGTTAGATATAGTAAATTATTACATGGATTATTTACAAGAGGTAGGCACGATGCAGTAAGTGTAATTTGTTCAACACAAAAATATAATGTGTTAGCGCCTATCATTCGTTTAAATGCCAGTTCATTATATATTTTTAGATTGAAAAATGCAAGTGAGTTAATGAGTTTTATTGAAGAAAATAGCGCCATTGTTGATAAACAGCAATTATTAGATATGTATCATCAAGCCGTTAATGACGCACCTTATAGTTTCTTCTACGTGAATATGAATGCTAAGGACATTAACAAAATGTTTCATATCAGATTTGAACAGGCGTTTCAAATTACGAATGATGAATAAAGATATTCTAATTTAATATAATATAATAATATGTCAATGAAACTATGTAGATGTGGTGGATTTTATCGTAGAGGTAATTATAATTTTCATACTAATTCTTGGATACATAAACTTTATAAAGTATTGAAAAGAAGGGCAACAGACGAGGAATTATTAAGATTTCAAAATAATTTTGTTGATGAAGAAGATTTAATAGATGATATATGTAGCAATGCATCAACGAAATTACCCGATAGTGAAATGACAGATTATGATAGTAATCAATAATATTAATTTGTTTTAATATTATTAATTTAAAATAATGAATAATTACATAATTGAACAGGTAATTTATATATTAATTTGTCAGATTTTTCTTTCTCTAGTTTCTCAATTCGTGCCACACATTCTTGAAGAGATTTAATAATTAAAGTGTCTGCTCGTGTTTTTTCATCTATACTTAAAACCTTAATGTCTTCCAAACTATTATTTTCATTATTTTTACTTTGAAAAGCACCCATTATATATAATATTATTTAGATTTTAATTTTTCAAAATTATATTTTTGTTTTTCTTCTCCGTCTTCTTCTTCTTCGTCTTCAGTTGGTGCTGGTATTTCTGTTGGACTTTCAGATGAAGAACTATGAACAGTAATAGGTGGAGAACTATGAACACTAACAATTTCATTAGAAGAACTACTGCTACCTTGTGCATTTCCTGCTGTTATTTGATTAACTAAATCTGCGATATTTATTGTTGTTGCAATTGCGCTATGTGATAAGTTTAATATTACATCTGCTACTGTAGCGCCGTTGTGTAGCATTATTTCTATCATTTTTGTCAGTTTGAATCTTTTTTCTTCTTCATCGCTGTCCTCCTCGTCTGGTGGTTTCTTTGGCGGTGGTTCTGGTGGTTTGTTGTTGTCGAGCATTTTAGTAAAGGCTGACACCATTGTGTCGCGTTGGTTTTTCAGTGTTTGTGTTGCTTGCGTTCTTGTTGGTTCATGTCTTTTGTATGTGTTGTGCCAAAAGTTTTTAAGCATTATTTTAAACATATTATCTTGGTTTTCCTTTACCTTAAACGCTTCAAATGTCATATTTAATTGTTGATTTGCATCATTATATAACTTTTCTTGAGTCTCTCTGGTTTCTGTGGCGATTGTATCTGTATTGGTTGCAATGTCAATAAATTCTCTCGGTATGCCCTTTTTCATCATTTTCGGTGGTTGTGTTGTTGTTGGTGTGTTTGGTTTTGTTAGGTTATGTATTGAAAAACTGTCGTCGTGATCATAATTATCATTGAACTTCTGCTTCTTTCTTTTCAGTATATTTTTAGTTAATATAATCATTATTAATTGTATTTAGATATTAATATTTATGGATAGCCACTGGAACCGCTCGCACGACTGGGAGGCTTTGCTTGCGACTTGCTCCTTGCTCCTTCTACCTGTGCTTGCTTTGCTATGTATCTGTAATAAATCACGTTGCCGTAATATTTTCCTAAATCTACCCTAATTGCATCCTTGCGGTCTTTCCCCTTTGCATTATCAAGCAACTGTATTATTTTAAAATAGCCGTCAAACTCTCTCTCTGGCATTAACCCTAAATCATAAATATTCTTAATTACATTGCTCATTTCGAATGTATTATTAGCAAATTCACGCGGAGTTCTATGTTTAACGCTTGTTAATATGTCTAACGCTGGTTTGATAACATCCCACGTTTCATCAGAATATCGCTCTCTTAAACGTTCATATATTTTTGCATCCGCTGGGCTCAAAATGGAAACTGCTCGTCCCTCTGCCTCTGCCTCTGCCTCCTCTGCCATTTCTACTACTTCTGCTTCTTGTTCTGCTTCTTGTTCTGCTCCTTGTTCTACTCCTGTGTCTGTTGATGATCTAGCGATATCCTGTATCTTTTTAGTGTAAAATTTGCTTGATCCAAGGGTATTGATTAGTGCCTCGCTTCCCTTTGCTAAAACATTTGCAAACGCTTGATTTCTCTTTTGTTTCGCCTCGGCGTCCTTTCTTGCCATCTCGTTTAACTGTGCTGTTAATGATGCTTCCTGCATACTTTCTGTATCACGCTGAACCATTGGCTCTGTTTGTTGTTCCGGTGGTGGTGCTTCTGCTTCCATGTTTCTTCTATGCAGTGCGTATGTGTGTCCGTTTCCGTGTGCTTCTT
Organism: Effrenium voratum; assembly: GCA_963377175.1. Lineage (NCBI taxonomy): Eukaryota > Dinophyceae > Suessiales > Symbiodiniaceae > Effrenium > Effrenium voratum. The sequence continues at coordinate 246,455 of CAUJNA010001624.1, read as the reverse complement.
GTCTCATCATTATCTCTCTCATCTGCCTGTCTAATATTCTCATTTGTTGGTCTTTCAATAATTCTAAATGGTCGCTCCCGTCAAAAAAACTACCCTGGGGACTTGATTTAAAAAATGTAGCATCTCTGTTAGGTAGTTTTCCTGTTAATTGTTCGTTCTCGCCTATTAAGTTAGCGATTTCTTCATAGGTAGGTCGTCGTTTCAATCCAACTTTTGCATATGGGTTTATCAGTTCTAAACTTGCTGTAGTTGCCATATTGATATAATATTAATTAGAAAATATTGTTAATAATATTTTTGTGAAAAATATTATTAATAATAAGATGTTATTGTATAAAGTCATACTATATCAATATATTTTAAGTAAATGTTAATTTGTCCAACTCATCGATCCGTTTTTTTAAATGCTCCTTTGTTGAATGTGGTAGATTTGGTCGGCGTAGTTCCATTGTTAATCTGTCTAATTCATTTTGATAATTTGCTCTGGCGTGTCCTTCTTGAATGTGTTTTCTAAATGCTACCGATGCTTCTTGTGAGTTTCTTAATTTCATTTGTTCATGTAGGTGTTTTAGATACTCGTTATCTTTTAGATCAAATGGACTATATTTAATTTGTGAGGATTGTAAAAATACTTTACCTTTGTTTTTTAAATTATTTCGTTTATGAAATTTATACATTATATATTTATCATAGATTTTAATTTTAATCATAGAGCACAGATCCACTTTCCCTCAATTCCAGAACAGACTCCGAAATCATATGTACAAATAATTCTCGCACATCTTCATCGGCCGTAAATGACTTGTTTGACCCTTTCAATTTAAAAACGAGTAAGCCACCCATTTTAGTGTTCTGTCCAGTAAAATTAGTATCTGCCATTTTCTCGAACGAAATCCCAATAACAAATTTATGTTCTCTGTAGCGTTTGTAGGAAATGCTAAATGCATCTTGATCAGGGTTCAAATAGTGTAATGTTCGTTTTAAATAATATGCAGTTTCTGCCATTGATTGACATTCAAACTCTGGATATTTCTTATTATTAATTTGTAATTGCCAAGTCAAATCTAATTCAGAATTTTGAAAGCCTTTACCGCGGAATTGCGCACGGGTAAGATTACCATCGCCATCCACAGCATCTGGGTTTAAACCGTCAAAGATTCTTGAATTAATCATAGGATTGTAAAAGTAATTCCATCGCTTGTAAATATAATTATCGTGTCTGTAGTAATTATTATTATCAGCATCTACACCTGCTCTTGGTGGGCGATAGAGAGTAATAAAACAACCATTTAATTTAGAAGCGGATTTAACAATGTTCATATTAATTTCAGTTCCTGCCGCGTTGAATGATTGTGTCATAGTGTGATACATTGGAAATACTAATTTCAAACTTTGACCCTCTAACAAATGTTTTACTATATTATTGTTGACCGTGTTGTCCAATTGTATTACCTCAGCTCGTATGATTACATTATTTAATTCCCACAAGGTGCTGGTATCTCCAGTTGTGAAATAATAACCTTTGGCATCATTTTGAGTATTGACATCAGTAACGGTAAAGGGTGCAATAACTGGCGCATGTTCGTCTGATACAATTGTAAATTCCAATTCAAGGGGAGCATAACGAAGAGGTAAATAATAATTGCTTTCTAACAGCCCACATACCGGTTTATGTCCTAATCGCATATAACCATTAGCGCCGGGAATTCCTGCTACCGAATGGCGAGTATATCGCGATGTTAAGTCTCCCCAATTGTTATGGTCTTTTGTAGTTGAAACTGCAACTGCCTCAGGGTCGGCAGTGGGATCGGTTCGTGTATTGACATCAATAAATTCTGCCAATCCAGTAGCATATGTGTGTCGCCAGTCATCATCCCAACGAGGATTAGCGCCACCTTCTAAATCGTCCATATCTCTGGCATCTTGACTTTTACAGGAATTATACAATTCGCAATGTCTATTGTATTCAATAATATCTTGAACTTGCTGACCTCCAACAGTGCATCTATAACGACTGAAGAAGGATGACAAATTACCTAACGGGCGTAAAAAATGGCTTCGTGTTCCGTCGGTGTTTTGAAGATTGGCAAATAAACGAATAGAAGATAAATCAATATATGTGTTGTCTTCACCTGATATGTGAAATCTAATTTGTTTATTACCTGCTTTCGGGTTATAAACATTACTACCCGATGGAAAATAATTAACGTGTCGTCGGTCTGTGATGTATTGTGCTGTTTCTGGAAGTCCAAAATTTACGAGTTAATCATTGTAGTTTCACTTTCTGCAATTATATTATCCATTACTTATATATGATAAACTTAGATTTTATTTTTTATTTTTATATTTTTCTTATGTGGAAGCATTGCAGTAGAATTATTTGAAGTTGTATTTTTTATAGTATTTATTAAATAATTGTTTTTTGTATCAACTATATCTTTTATAGTATCATAATCTAAATTCTTATATTGTTTATCGTATTTTGTAGGTTCTTTTGTCAGTTTCTTCTCTATTGGAATTTTGTTTTGTTTATCTTTGTTTCTATACATTATTAATATCATTGAGATAATGTTAGTTCATTTACACGCTTTATACAATCTTCTAATTCGTCTCTATACTTATACAAATAACTTAAATCATCTTCATCTAATGGAATTTTCTTTTCTTCTTGTTCTTTTAAAAAGTCGGTATAATCAATTCTACTATAATCTGTATAATGCTTCTTTTTATTTTCAGGATGTAATTTTAAATAATCATTTTCATAATTAATAATTTCACTATACATGCCTATTATAAGTCCTTCAATACTACCTTTTCTGTAGTATAAATGATTTAAATCATTGCTTTCGTGCTCTTCTTTATCCTTATTCAATACTTCTTTGCCACAATTACATTCATATTCACTATTTGATATGTTGTATTCTTTCTCTTTCTCTCGCTCTATCATTTTGTTATAAGCATATTCAATATCGTTGTCCCATTTCTCAGCATCAATACTCATATATAACTTATATATATATATATTTATTTATTTATTGTTCTGGTGTTGAATTAGGGTCGAAACGCGAAGCATTTAACCCGAATTATCATTCGGGTTGAACCCATTAGAAATGTTCGTAGTAGGATTAATTTCAGTCATACCTTGTCCTGTCCAATTATTGAAACTGTGTTTATCTAATAAATTATTGCTTTCTATTTCTCCAGTTATTGCCGCGTCATCAAACATTGCTATAGGATCTCCGCGATTTCTAAATCGTAAGTATCGCGGGTTTTTCTGTTGATTACTTCCTGATACAAAAGGTGATGAATAAACAGTAGTAGCATATTTGTTTCCGTGTCTATTGTTAATTTCTTGAACAACGGATGAGCCGAGGGAATGGCCGACCAGTCTATTAACATCTGGATTTTTACTTAATTCTTCCATTGTGTCTTTATATCTTTCGCTTAATTGAATATTATGAGTAGGAATAAAAAACAAATCTGCAATGACATCATTGACTTTGTGGCCTAGTCCTGTTTTAGCACCAGTGCCACCAATATATAATGTGTTACCTATTCTTGTTATTCCATTCACATTTGAATACGCGGCGTCTAAACCCTTGACATCATCAATTTTATTTTTATTTTGAACATTGATTTCTTCGGCGTAGCGTGTTTTATGTTTCATTATTTGCTTATCAAAATGTTTATTGAAACCTCCTATTTTGTCTTCCAATTTCTTTTTATGGTTAAAAAATACATCTTCTATTAAATCCTTACCTGCAGTATATGCTTTATCATTTGCTACGCCCGCCATCATTTGCGTAGGCGTCCTGCCTTCAATAGCACCTAATAATAGTTGTCTTCCTATCATATATTATTCATAGATATTTTATTAAAATATCTATGAATAATTATAATTACAAAGTAATTATCAATAATAATTATATTATAAATTTCTATTGTATATTATATTTATGAGTGATAGGTTAACATATAAAAAAATCTATGTTGATAGTGCCTACAGATTGCAAGAAAGTAATTCTACCAGCGATTTTATTATAGAACTTGACCAAAACTTTGAAATTCCACCAAGAACAAAAATGTTCGTGACAGAGTGTTCATTCAGCACTCCGTTTTATACAACAGAGAAAGGGTTTTACGAACGCTTCTATATTATGTTGTATAATAGTTCCAATGTCTTATTGAGAAGCACTGCCGTTGATGTATCCGGTGAAATTTATTATGCCAATCAATTATCATTTAAAATACAATCAGAATTAAACACGGCATTTAATGATATTGTGCCTGACTTATTCTTAACAGTATATGGACAAAGCGAACGCAAAATGGAACTTAAATTAAATGACCCCCTAACTTACAAAATCAAAATACCTACAGATGAAGAATTAGAAACTTATGTAAATGGCGAATGGAACAGAGGACAGTTTGAATATGACAATTTAAGACCAAAATCTATTAATTATTTATTAAGTAATTATATTGCCTATGATCCTGCGTCATCTTGGTTAAGTGGATACTTTAATTTAGTTCCTTTTCAGAATGTATATATTAACTCACCTCAACTAAGCGACTACAAATATTCAGCACCTAATAATTTTAGTAGTTCAGTAATAAAAAAAGTTCAAATTAACCAACAACTAGGCGGAGTCATTAGCGACTACACCTCACCTATATATGCAGATTTTATTGATGTAGGCGGTAAAAATATTAAGAGACTACACTTTAAAATTACAACCTCAAGAAACGAAGTTATTGATTTTCACGGCGTACCCATACAGTTCTCCTTGCTTTTTCAATTAGACAATTGAATATAATATATTTCTCAATTTGTCCATATAGACAAAATATATAAAACATATAGACAAAATATATAATATATTATATATGTCAGAAGTCGAACCTGAAATTACTAATACAATTGAAGCAGACGCACCAGTAAATGAATTACCACCAATTGAAGAAGAAGAAGCGCCAAAGGCAGACACACCAATAGAACCAACGCAAGAAATAAAACATGTAGAACCTCTTAAAAACAACTCAAAAACTCAAGCGCGCAATGAAAAGAAAATAACCTGTCCAAAATGTGCCAAAACTTTAACATTAAAATCATACAGATACAGTCATGAACGCAATTGCCAAGGACCATTAGAAACTAAACCTATAAAACCTAAACCAAAAGCAGTTCCGATAGCAAAACCCCAAAAGGTAGAATATTACGAAGAAAATCAACAACCACGCGAAGAGATGCAACAACCACAACAGCAACAAAATAATATAATAGCGAACACACCGCCCCCAAGAAGATCGCAACCACAACCGCCTCCAAACCCGCTACAAAATATAGCACAGCATTACCAATTATTGCAAAATGAATATTTGAGACAGAAGCAAGAAAAATATAATGCATTAAATAAGAATATATTTGGTTCAAGAGGAAAAAAAAGATAAAATATAATTATTATATAACCTACTATATAATAATCATGTTTTCAACATTATCATTGGACGGCTCAAGTAGAATTGTAGCAAGTGAATTAGTATTAATAAATTCAACAGAACCATCAACATTAAGTAGTGTTTATGCTACAAAACAAGAATTAGCAGACACAGCAGGATCATTAGGTGGAGGTTATACAATTGAAGAAGTTGATGTTCTTATTTTAGCACAGAAAAATAAGATAGATGCCAATATTTTAGATATTACTGAATTAAACGCAACATCAACAACTATGTTTAATGAACAAGTAAATCAAAACGCAACAATTACAAGCAACTTTAATAATATAGCAGCACACGGATTAACCATAACTTCAATACTACCGACTATATCAGCAAATACAATTAAACTTGATTCTAATTTTAATAATATTAGTTCAAATAGTTCACTAATAACAGGACACAATAATACATTAGCATCACATTTAGTAGTATTAACAACACATGATAGCAACATCGCAACAAATACAAACGGAATAGCAATATTAAATAACACTGTTGGCAGTAATATGACATTTGTTAATAGTCATCAAAACACAGTTACCTCTCATATATCATTAATTGACACAAATATTAATAACATATCAGGACATGGAAACACAATAACAACCATTCTTACAGATATAGCAAATTTACAATCAGGAGCAGGTGCTTCTTGGACTACGGCCGAAAAAACAACTATTCAAGCAGATGTATCAACATTATATACAAACGATACTAATTTATTCAATACTAACACTGCTTACAGTAATACATTTGCCTCAATCGTATCAGACAACACAACACAAGATTTATTAATAACTCAAAATTCAAATACGATTAATAGTTTAATATCAGCAGATTTACAAAAGTTAGATAAAACAATCACAACTGCGCAAACGGTAAACTCTCCATTAATACTTAGTTTAACAGATAATACTAATCCAATTTTTAGAATTCAAGATGCTGTAAGTAACCAACGCTTAGAATTTAAAAGAGGTTGTCAGTTAGACTCTTACCAGGGGTTAGAAGGCGCTACTCCTTATAGATTATGGTTAGGATGGAATACAGGCGATGTCATTATTGGAAGACCTAATAATGCTTCAAGAATTACAATTAATGGTAATGTTCATACTTCATACAATTTTGCTCAAGCACATGGAACATCATATTTTGAAGGTGCTGTTTATATGAAAGGTAATTTATATGTAAATAATGATTTTTCAACAGATATTAAAACTAAAATTGATAATTTAGACAATGCATTAACTCCATATTTAGAAACACATACCCCATCGGCAACTCAAGGTTTTTATGTTCATCATCCTAATTTTGTTGCTTGTAGTATTGGCGATATTACAAATTCTTCTAACCAATATTTTATGTGCGACGGTGCTGTGTCAAAAACCATATTCAATAAACCAGTTGATATATTAGGTGATCTATATACAAATGGCGATTTAACAATGGTTTCTGGTAAAAAGATCGAAGTCAATCAAGTTCAGTCAGTATCAGGAAATACTTTATTATTACAAAATTCACCGAGTGGCAATGTTCAATTTGGCAACACATCAAAACTAATAATTGATAATGCCGAAATGTATGTCGATACAAATGATTTAATAATTAGGAATAGCAACACTTCAAACTCTATTAATTTGGTTGTTGGATTATCTTCAACATATGCTGATAATAAAATTATTTTAAATAGTGGTAGCAATAGCGAATTGCGAGGCGATTGGACTATTGACGGTGATATGACTTTTGGAATTGCTCATAAAATCAATTTGAGACATTTAAATAGTGATGCTGTTTTAAGATTAGAAGCATCAACAACTATTGATAGTTATATTGATGGCACTAAATATTTACAATTGGATGATACTCAATTTTCATCATTTAACGGATTTAATTTAAGTAGCGATAAGAGACTGAAAGATAATATAGAAGATGTAGAAGATGATACTGTAAATATGGTAAAAAAAATTAAGATTAAAACATTTGTTAAAAATCAAAAAACAAAAAAACTGAATTAGGATGGATTGCTCAAGATGTTCAACAATACACAAATCCGAAATATAATATTGTAAATGATTCGGGAGAATACTTAACGATGTGTTATGATCGTATGGCTTGTATTAGTTGGGATGCTTTATCAAAACTAATCGATCGTGTAGAGTATTTGGAAAATGAAGTTTTTAAAAAGAAAAAGAAAAAAGACAAGTCAATATAATATGTATGCGAGAAGTGATATTAAACTTTACAAATAAAAATATATAGTTTTAAAATCTTGTAAAATGTATTTAAAGAAATATAATATAATATAATATATAATACAATGAGTATTAAACCTGAAGATATGACATTAGAGCAAATAAAGGAGCAGCTGGCACTATATAACAGATTATATTATCAGAGAAGGAGACACGAAAAGGACTTTATGGACACCAAAAGGGCAAGTGCTATAAGATTTCACAGAAGAAAGAAATTAGACAAGATGGCAGAAAATGGAGAAATTAATTTAAAAGATATTGATTATGAAAATAAACCAGAAGATTTACAGAATACAAAACCCAGAAAATATAAGGCGCAAACATATAAAATTATAACAGTTGAATAAATAATATTCAGTAAAATTTAAATATTTTAAATAATATTTATTAAAATTTAAATATTTTAATAAATATTTGGTGCATTTTTGGGTTTTTAGGTTTGAAACCCCCAGAGCGGGGGATTCGAAAACCCTAACCCGGGGGATTCGAAAACCCTGACCCGGGGGATTTGCCCAAAAATCCTTAAATTAGGTGGTGTTTAGCAGAAACCCCCAGAGCGGGGGATTCGAAAACCCTAACCCGGGGGATTCGAAAACCCTGACCCGGGGGATTCGAAAACCCTGACCCGGGGGATTCGAAAACCCTGACCCGGGGGATTTGAAACCATAAATTTAGGAAAAATATAAAAATATATAGAACTGTTACTATAAAAATATTATAGGAGTAACCAAAAACAACAACAGTACGAAGCATATTTAAATAGTGCTGAAGATTTTGAATAAAATGTTAAAATATATCACCTTTATTAATATGGCAAATATTAATAAAAATGATATAATTAGTAAAATATATTATGATAAATCAGGATACGGAAGTATCACAACAACCTATAAGGATGCTAAACAAAAGGAACAAAGCATAACCTTAAATGATGTTACAGAATGGTTTCAAAAGAACATAGAACAGAAGAAGCAATTAAGAGGCAAAAATTCATTTATTGCTCCACATCCATACTTTGAATTTCAATTAGATTTATTTTTTATTAATGACATACCCAATCAAAAATTTAAAGTAGGGATGGTTTTAATTGATATATTTACCAGATACTCTACAGTAATACCTATTAAATCAAAACAACCGCCTGACATATTAGCGGGAGTAATGGAAGGAATGCAGAAAATGAAAGGCAAACCAGAAATTATTTATAGCGACGAGGAAGGCAGTTTATATAATAAAACAGTTGAAGATTATTTCAAAGAAGAGGGAATAGAGTTATACCGCACAAGAGGACATCCTAATTTTGCAGAACGTTTTATACGCACCTACAAAGATATGTTATATAAAAGGGTTGAAAAAGATGAAAAAGAAGGAAAGGACAATATACAATGGATAGATTATAATTTTGAAATATTAATAACTTATAATAATAAAATGCAACATTCAAGCATAGGAATGACACCAGCGGAAGCATTGAAGGAGAAAAACAATTATAAAGTAAAAATGAAAATGGCAACCGAAGCAACCAGAACCCGTAAATATCCTGAAATTAACATAGGTAACGAAGTGAAGATTTACAGAAAGAAAGCAATAACTGAAAAAGAAAGGAGTAGCAATTGGTTACCTACGAAATATAAAGTTGAAAGGATTGAAAAAAAGTTAGGTCAAACTTATTTTTATTTGGAACATAACACACGACCATTCTTAAGATTTGAAATTTTAAAAGTTTAAAAAAGTATATAGAATTTTTATTATAAAAAGTTTTCTTGTAAAAAAGTTATTTAAAGAAATATTTTTATAATATAAATATATAGATTATAGTATGAGTAAGTTTTTACAACGTAATATCAACGAGTTAAATAAACTCAAAAGAAATTCAACACAGAACGCAAATAATGCAACTAAAAAAAGGGTTGATGAGATCGTTAAACTTTATACTGAAAGGAAGTTATCAAATGTAGCAACTGCAGAAAATTATATCAAAGGTTTAACATCTACTGATAAAAAGGTTTATGACAAAGCATTTCAAAAATACAAAGATAATATCAAAAAGATCAAGGATACAAAACCACTAAATCAAAGAATGACAGAAACAAGATCGAAGAAGGAAGAAGAAGAAGGCAAAGAATATAAGAAAAGAGGAAGGAAGAAGAGAAATACATATTTTGTTATGTATGACCTTTATATAATTGGTGATAAGGAGAAAATGAAATCAAAACCCGCTTTTAAAGCATTTGGTAAGTATTATTATCTTTGGAACTATGAGCGATTAAGTGCTACAGTTCAAATAGTAGGAGAAGAATTTCCTAAGGAATTTATCCGCAAGAGAATTTTGAAAAAAACAGGTGTTTCGATGGATACTGATTTTGGAGAGACGGAACAAATAAATCCAGAATTTACAAAAATAATAAAAATAATGAAACACGACGAGGAGTTTGCCAAACACGTGGAACATTTAGAAAATCAGGAATATGGCTTAGATGGTATAAAAATATTGTCCGTGGAGATGATGAATAAATCAGGTGAAAAGTTTGATATATTAGCAGAAAATTTAAGAGATGCATCTAACGTATCCGTTTTCCATGCATATATATATACACATTTAAAAATGAGTGAGGACACTATACGAAAGGCAATTAAACAAGGCAATTATATTAAAAATGAATGTTGGATAAATTCATTAACTGATTTTTACAGTGATACAATCATGAATGAAAGAACCCGCAACAGACTAACCAGAGATAAAATTATTGAAATCATAGGTAGGAATGATTTTAAGGAAGTAGGAGCAACCATTCAAGAAATGGAAGCAGTATTTAAGCAGTTTAATATTCAAGTTAGAATTTTTAATTTTGTAAATGAACTTATTTACAAATATAACCCAAAAATAAGAAACCGTCATATTAAAACATTTTACGCTATGGTGAAAAATAACCATATTTATACATTAAACCACGATTTAAGCAAAATACAACAAAAACAAGTAATATCAAAACTACCCACTATAAAGGCACACACTGATTATTATATAAATGAAAGAGAGGAACCCCCGCAATACAAAATGATTAAATGTATAGATGATATACTCAAAATAAAAACTGATGATAAAACAAGGGAAGTATATTTAGTACCCGAAGATAATGATTTGGCAGAAATATTTTTCCAGTTGATAAATATTGGATATGAACCCAGAATTAAATACACAGGTATTATTGATGAAATTAGAGTCAAATTTAACAAGATAACGTATATCATAAAAACTCAAAATTTAATTAAATCATCCAGCGATGGTTGGTTCAGAGCAGATAATGAAACTATGTACAACAATATGAATAAGGCAATGTTTAATTTTAATAAATCTTTATTTATTTTATCTCACAAATCTTTTTATAATGACATTGATATAAAAATATTAAACGAAACAAGGACTGTAGCACCTTCGGGATTATTATGGGATAAATTTAATTTAATGCGTAAAACTGAAATTGATGAAAATAAGGCATTTACAAAAGGTTTCATAGATATTACTGAAATACCAGTTTTTAATCAGTTTGACAATTGGAAAGAGTACAATGATGCAATTAATATTGATGAACTCCACGATCTAACATTATATTATATTGAAGTTAACTGTCCGAATATACCAAATAAATACAGTATGGAACGTATTAAACGTAAGCATCTTTTGGAGGAAAGTTTAAAATTTAAATCAAAAGAAGAAGTTGAATTCATAATGACAAACACGTTACTGGGGAATAAAGAGGGCTTAATGTTTAATAAAAAATATAATTTAGTTTATGGTAAGTTTTTAAAAAAGTTTATTAATCAATATAATATTAAAGTATTATATTATAAAAAACCTTCGTTTATTCATAAAGCAAACTATAAGGATATGGTTAATGAACTTTGGAAAACTACTATAGATGATGATGATGATGATGATGATATACTAAGTAAAAAATTAATAGCAAATGTCAATTTTGGATTATTAGAGAAGGGGGAGGCTACTGCGCATCAAAGCATTTTGTTTAAGAGTATTGATGAAGCAATCCATTATCAAACAGAATACGGAGGCAAAATTCATAAGTTATCACAGATAGAAGGCAAAATTCATATGTTATCACGTATAGGTACAGAAGACGAAGAGCATGAGGATGAGTATGAAGAGTACACGAGTGAACTAGATGAAAGAAATATAAAAGCATCATATTATATATTAAAATTAAGGGATAAAGCAGTATTAAGAAACGGCTATAGATATATTAAAGAACTACTCATGCAACATCATAATTTTAAAATGAACCAGGACATTTACAAATTAATAGTCAACGATATTAATGTATATAGTGTGAAAACCGATGCTTTTGTAATTGATTCATACAATGTAGAGAAAGCAAAGCAATTATTAGAATTTCATAATAATATAGGTGGTTGGAAGGTTTCAAAACAAGGCGAAGAAATTAATCTTCCTAATGTAAAATATGAAGTTGTTAAGAATGATCTAATAAAAATACCAGTTCATGAAAGTAAAACTATTGATATTAAGGATGAATACGACACTGATAACATTATAGAGATTGTTAAACAGAATAACCCTATTATGATCAGGGGCGAACTACCAGGCACAGGAAAATCATATATATGTCAAAAAATGGTTGATAAAAAATATAAGGTAATATTTATTTGTCCTACTAATAAATTATTACAGGCATTCGAAGGTGAAGCAATGACTATAAATAAGTTTTTTGGAATAAACTACGGCGATGCAAAATTAGAACCATTTGATTTTACAGAATTTGATGTAATCGTATTTGATGAAATTTATTTCAGTAATTTAAATATATATTGGAGAATAAAACAATTTGTAGAGCAGAATAAACACAACAAAATTATAATAGCAACGGGAGACACCAAGCAATTAAAACCAGTTCAAGAGATAACAAATACTCGAGACTATGAATTATATACTGATAATATTATAGATAACATTTTTGAATATAATATTTTGTTAAAAGAATGTAAGAGACTTAACACACAGGAAGATAAGGATAAACTAAGAAATATTAAATTTGATATTTTTGAAAATAAATTACCTATTATGAAAGTTATTGAAAAATATTTCGAATATATAACTGACATAAGCAATTCTAACAACAACATAGCATTTTTAAATACAACTTGTAAAAATGTCTCAAATGAAATTAGAAAATTAGAAAATAGAAAAGATGAATACGAAGTAGGCGAATTTTTAACATGTAGGGAATATACTAAAACTAAAACATCAGTGTTTAATGTAAATTTCAAATATAAAATAGTTCATATCGGAAGCGATGGAATATTTACATTAAAGAATGTCAAAACCGAAATTTTACAATCCGTAGAAGTTGCTAAAATAAGAAGCAATTTTATATTTGCATATTGCTCAACTTGTCATTCTGCCCAAGGCAGTAGCATTGATGATACCATAACAATTTTTGATTATAACCATTTTTTGGTAAAGAATTATCCAGAATGGATATGGACTGCAATTACAAGGTGTAGAGATTTAAACAAAGTTAAATTTTATAAATATACAAAAGATATTGATGATGTATTTAATCAAAAATGTATTATGAGTTATTTTGAAAGGAAAATATTAAATTACAAAGAACAGGACAGGAAAGCAAAAAGAACCATATCTAAAGAAGGTTATGTAAATACACAGTGGTTTTTAGACAATATAAATAATCAATGCAATTACTGCGGATGTGGTTTTACTATTGATATGAAAAATGGTAATATCATTACAAATCTAACAGCACAACGAAAAGATAATGAATTAACTCATACAATAGAAAATATCATTCCTTATTGTTGTCGTTGTAATTGTAGTTGTAAATGATAAATATCGTCAGACATATTCATATTATTTTTAAAATGATGCATGAAAGAGATAAGATATATACACAATTTAATGGTTATCAATTGAATTATTATCCTGAACTTAAGTTATAAAAATATATCTACATAACCTTGTCCATACTATTTCTACAAAATTTATGATAAAATATTGTAAAATAATTTATCATAATTTTGGAATAATATATTTGAATTTTTATTTTTTGAGAGTTTATTTTTTGAGAATTTATTTTTTTGAAAAAAATATTTTGATTTTGTTTTAATGAATAAACTTAACCTTGCCCATCTTTTCTACCATCCAATAACCATATCATATGAACCACCCTATACTTCTATTTCCACTCAAGCATCCTAACAATGACAAGAATGATGGAATAGAAAATGAGAAAATGTGACTTTTTTGATGGATTTTGAGGTTGAGACTGTTATGAAATGTTTTGAGTGGAAATATGCATAATGAATAAGGATGATAATTTAAATAGTGAACAAATGGTTGAAAAATGCTGTTCTTGCGTAGGGGGGGGGCTACACTAGGATACCAAGAAAAGATGGGCAAGGCCTACCCTAACTTACGGGTGGGTCTGTGATAAGCCTAGTGACATTGAAATCGTCGCTTACTGCGATGCCGATCTCGCTGGAGATCGCACCGATTCCAAGAGTACATCTGGTGTCCTTATTTGCCTTGTCGGCCCAAGGACATATGTTCCCATTACCGCAGTTAGCAAGAAGCAAACTTCGGTATCCAAATCGACTCCCGAAGCGGAGATCGTTGCACTAGATCATGGCGTGGCCAAGGAAGGCATGCCACTTGCACAGCTTTGGCAGTTTGCTATCGGTCAAGGCACCGGTAAGCCTGTCACGGTGAATTGTATGGAAGATAATGAGGCCGCATGCCGCATCATTATCACTGGGAACAACCCAAACATGCGATATATGTCGCGTACTCAGCGAATCGACATTAGTTGGCTCAATGAAGTCTACAATGAACAGATTTTTCGTTTCGTAGCATGTCCATCGCATTACCAAGGCGCGGACATTCTCACCAAAGCGTGCGTAGATAAGGTGACATGGGGTAGGAATTTGCAGACTTTAGGAATGTTTAATCCAGGATTCCTGGAGAAATTCATTAGCCATCCCACCCTCCCTATCGTAAAGCCTGCTGCACCTGTTCTCCCCCCAATTAGGGGGGTACGCATGGAAACCGATCAAAATTCTTTTTTCAACAAGTTCATCCAGTTGGCTGAATCCAGCTACGTGGTTTTTGACATAGTTGAGGATCGATCAAATGTTTGCGATGCGCGAAACATTTTCGTAGATTCTGAGCTTGGCATAACGCCTGAACCTCAGTTTGGTAGATGGCTTACCTACTTTGTTAGACCGGCCAATCTTTGCCCTGTTATCCCTAGACGGGGTACAATTGAAGGCTCCAGACCTAACATTTTGTTATGTAGATATAGCAGTTTGATCGATGCATCCACGCGAGGGAATTGGAGCAAGATCAGGCGCGCACGTGACCAGGTAGAGCAGTGCCAATCATGTCTAAACGACTTAATTGAGCACGCGCTGAACACGGAGTTTTCCGTAGGCATTTTCATACAGCCAAATACCTGGATTGCTAATCGCGATGTTCTTGTCAAGCTTGGCGTAAACCGCTATAGCCGTGTTGTACACTATTGCTCATGTCTTGTAAATAAAGATCATGTGCATGCATTGACATTAATTTGTATTTCACGACATGTGAACTCTTTCCCAGTTTTCAAATGCAACAGGATGTATCGCACTACACGTGTTGATCCTCTTGTGCATGACTTAGTTGTAAAATATGCGACCCGCGCTGCTCTTCAAACAGCCTTGAACTGAGTAGGCTTGATGGACATTATTCACAACAGCATTAGTCATGCTGCAATAACTAACGCAAATTCGCGACATTAGTTCAGGCACATTCGCCTCGATTAGATGGTTTGTGTTTGTGTCATTTTCCGCCCGGGTGGGCATGTCCATAGGGTAGCTTTGCAGTTTCATGTGTAGTGATGTAGCAGGGTTGTTGTCTACGCACGACTGTTTTTCATAGATACGACCATATTCGGTCTTATACCAGGGGAAATTGCCCCTTCGTACCCATAGAGATGGCACCCAAGGTTTACACACCTTTGGATGTGGAAGGTTTCCCTGTTCTCGGGGTATCTTCCGTGGTATTCTTTGTTTTAGTGGTACCCTACCGCTTCCCGGGCGCAAACTCGCGCCATGGCAGCGGCTGCATCCGCGGCCGGCGGAATGGCGGGCGCTGCCCCGCGCTCGAGAGGTTCATCTTTGGCGGCGCGGCAGCAGGCGGACTATATGAACCCGAACTGCGCCTGCACCTTGGGTCCGCTTCCGGCGGAAGCGAAGCACGCAGCCAATGCGCTGTCAGATGAGAGGCCTACTCGGCTATCGGAAAATCTTAGAATTTGCTACCCGCACTTGACGGCAAAGTCCGATCAGTACGGTTATCGCACCACTGCTGAAACGCAGTTGGTGCAAGTCAAGGACGGTGTCAAGGACCCTCAGGTTGTCGGTGCCTTTTCCGGCATTTTCAACCTTCTGGAGGGATTTGACACGGGCATGATTGGGGACAAGTCTTTCGTCCCGGCCATCAAGAAATACCGTCGCCTACGCGTGGCTGGTATTCTCCAGGCCATGCTTCTAGGTGAAGTGGAGCTGAGTGACCAAAGCGTCTACACGGCTGCCATAATCATCTGCGAGGCAATGCCGCGCGAGCCCGAGCTCCACTGCGGGCCAACTCGGAACTCGCTGATCGAAATGACATTGTCTACCGCCGTTTCCCCTTCACTGGTTCCCCGAGGCGGGAACTGGCTGTACGAGATGGCGAAGGTCGACTCACGCTGGCAGACCTTTTTCCAAGCGGCAAATAAAAATGTTATTCGCGCCATGCAGGCGGCCGTTGTAAAGGGTAGGAGAGATATGCCCTCGAATGTACAGCCGGCAGGAGCCGAGGAGGCATTCAAGGCCTGGGCATACCAGCGCCCAACTGCCCTTTGTACCCCACCCAAGGCGGTGGTTGGGTATATGAAGGCAATTCATTGCATCTCGGCCGATGCGCTGACAAAGATGCAAACGGTCAATGCACATGCTTTTGAAGTAGGATCCATGTGCAAGGAGATTGAGGCCTTGTGGTGCTCCTATGATGATTTTGTGGATTTCATCGGAAGAAATAGGGATTCCCCCCACCATATTTCACCTGATTGACTGGAAACGCGCTAAGCCGCTTACCATGCCGAGCAAGGAAATCGGGGATTGGCACGCCGGTGATCCCGTGCTTGAACGCGACGGGTATCTAGTGTTCCCGATGCGGCACTGCACAGAGCTCAATGCAGCCAGCATGCACGAGAGATGGGTTCATGGAACACAATTCTCTTCCCTATGGAACATATTGGGCCATGGGAATGCCGTTGCATCGCTCGGAGATGCCGACACGCTAACAGGCGTGTGGACATCGACGAAGCCCGTTTGTCTTGAGAGTTATTACTCTTGTCTCAGCCATATTGGCCTGGGCGTAACCGTCCGTCTGGCACTTTTGCTGCGTGATAAGGCAGTTCCGCGTTCGTGTCGAGGCAATCGCTCTCAAAGAAGAGATGATTGGTGAAGGGACGTCTGCTGTGGCGGGGAACTTGCTGTCGCATAACCCTGCCACGCACCTTTGGAACCCTGTGCTTGAGGTAAACCCTCATTCGGCAGAGGTCGGATGGATACGTCACGGCGCCAACCGCATAGCGCTGACCATTGGGGCGGAAATTCCCGCCGGGTCGGTGGCACGTGAGGCGTCGGTTCCCCCGGCTAAGCCCGGCGGCGAGGTGGACTTTAAGTTCTTTCCCCAGGAGAGCGAAGTCGGCGAGGTACGATGCTGCCCGCTGTTCGAAACCTGGGAGCACTATGTTCCCGCATCGGAAGGAAAGTTCTTTCCATTGGCTGGCGGCCTTCCCTTTTCAGGGGCTGCAAAGCTCATGTACCATGTGCCAGGGCACGCGGTAGCGGCGCTGGCCAACGCAGCCACTCAATGCAGTGAGTTCATGAGCGCGATCAGCGGTAACATCTACCCTGATCGTCAGGACCGCCAACCGTATGAGCTTGTGCGGGAGATGTGGGAATCATGGGCGTTCAGTGTCCGGGCGTACATTATTTCCATGATTTGGCCCGTAACGGCGATGGAATACGCCGGCTGCGAGGGGCCGGACAATTTGGGGTTCGTTCTCACAATGCTGGGATACGTCAACCCCTCCGCTGCGGCTGGCCTATGCGCCGAGCTGCTAAGCGGATGCAAGCCAAACAAGGTCTCTTACATAGGTGTAGAGGGATCTCGTGTTGTGGTGCTGGTTGGACCCTCACACTGGGTTACCGGCAGCGCGGGTCAGTCCATTACTGAAGCAAAGCTTCAGGAGCAGTGGACGACCATCCGGACAAAGCTCCCGGCCAAAACCGGCGAATACGCGCTGGAGGTCGTGGAGGTTGAGGAGGAGACCTCAGTAGCTGAGCTCCTCCGTACCGTGGTCAGCCAGAAACTAGCTGACCCGGTACATGCAGGTGCTCCTGCGGGCGCTAAAGATGATATATTCATCATCTTTACCAAATGCCTGTGGCTGACCGAATGGCGCAAGTCCGAAAACACGTATGGTCCCAGCCCCGATGCGGGTAGGATCATCGATGAAAACATCGATGCCATGAAGGCGTTCGCCAATAAGGGCGGCCGGAGCCAGGCACCGACGATAATCTTGTCGGGTCCGGGCATCGTTTGGCATGGGACAGCCATGCAGGAGGTCGCAACCACGTTTTTCATGAAGTGCCGCGACGCCGGTTTCCCAGCCTACCCATCCAACGCGATGTGGTTCGGCTGCTCAAAGAAGAGCCTAAACGGCGGCGTTGTCGGTCTCGAGAGAGGCGGACACCAGTTTATGGGTCTTGTCTCGGCGTTCACCGACCTGGTGTGTCTGCTGAGGCGTGAGTACTCAATGAGTGACGAGGTCCGGGAAGCCCTGGCCCTTGCTCTGGATTTCTTGGTAGAACAGGAGCTTCTGATGAAACCATCGGAGTCATATCTGAGCGCTGCGAAGCAGTGCGGAGTCGGGGCAGGCCTCACACCGGTCGACCGGTGGTCCTCATCTGAGGATGCGCCATGGGCGGAGGTAATCTCTGCTCCTAGAACGATGTCGAGTGGCCCATGCGCCACAAGCCGTGTGTCGTCGGCCAAAGCGCCTGCCGCGACCGATGCAAGAGTGTCTGAGCAGCAGTCTGCTCCTCGCCCCAACGCGGGAAATGGGCCACAGACAATGGCTCAGCGCGTCCGGTCCTCGACGCCGCCCGCAACGGGGAGGCAGAGGCTGGGCCAAGCAATGGCCGATTTCGGCCAGTCAGCCGCAAGTCGCGGTCTCTCGCCGGCTGTTTGCGGCAATCAGAGGGGGACAATACCTGCAAAGCCAGCGCAGGCGTGCGGGTATAGTCCGACCACGACTGGTGGTCCGTCTAAAACAGGCGGCCACAGAGTAGATTTGAAGCCTGCTACCGGGAAGCAGTTGTTGAAGGCTAAGCCTGATCCTCCCGAGCTTCCCACCCAGACCCCCGATCACATCCATTTTTTGGAGCGCACGCGAAAGATCAAATTTTGGATCGCACCAGATGTGTCACATCCATTTTTTGGATGTGACGGGTTGAGTGCAAGATTTGACGTACAAAGCGCAGCCATTTTTGCTTGGGATTAAGAACGTCCGCCCACCCGGAAGCTTTATGAAGGTGCCCGCGTTGCCGACATATGGAGCGCAAGCTGGGTTTGGCACGCCGTAACCCCACGCGCGAGGGCGATAAGGCCGACAACACTTATGCGCACATAGTCGGGTTTTCGCCTGCTTTTTTGGCAGAAGGTCACCACGCAGACGCCGCAAAACTTCAAGCGATGGCAGTCTTTCACAGGATTGGGCCTCAACTCGTCTTGAAGCTGGACACGGCGTTTTCTACGGATGTGGCCCAGCTTAGCACTTGGCCTTGTGCGCGCGCTGCGCAGCGCGCTATTCGGCGACGCCTAGGAACACACTTTTTCGCCAAGGCCAAGTTTTGCCGCGGCAGTCAAACACGTCGCTCGCTTTTTGGTTTGGTCGACAATAGTAACTGGCCACCTTGCGAAAGAGGGGTGAGATCGCCCATGCAGGCCTCTGTGCTGTATAGCGATCTTTGCCCCCGGATCTTCCCTTATATTGAAGTGGAAAACTGTGTCGAAGCGCTTCCGACCCATAGCCTGCTTTGTGTTCTGAAAAGGCACGCGTGCTGCCCCTTCCCAGCTAGCCGGAGAGAGGGGGCGAGTGGTTACCCGCTGCTATTTTGATCTCAGATTTGAGTTTTCCTCATGCAAAATCCTGTGACTGTTTTGGGGCCCTCTGTCAGTATTTTGTCCAGAGCAAAATCGGGCAAACAACCAAACAAACGCACGCCTTCTTTTTCAACGGCTCCTTGATCCATGGTTCAGGCCTCAAAGCTCTAAGCTTGGGTGCAGCCAGGATTTGGCCCCCAAGTTGGCCCCCAAGCAAGTTTTGTTGCAACGCACGCCCTGGAAAAATCCAAGGCCGAACAAAAAGGGGCAGCCCGCAAGAGCCCTTGATCCTGATTGTCTTGGGTCCTGTGTCACTTTGCAAGGGTGGCCCATCTAGGCCCTTCCCAACCAAAGAAAAATCTAAGAAAAAGTATTGTTAATATTGAAATAAGTACTGGGAATGTGAGATTGACTCTTGGCAATGCTAAATGTAGCTAATTGCAAAATAGGTGTTTGGGATGCGTTGGCAATACTCAATATAGCCTGGCAATACTAAAACAAGCAGTGGGAATCTTAGACGAAGTGTTGGCAGTCTACGTTTGTTATACTAGGTGTAGTATTGGCAACACTTGCTTGAGCATTGGAAATGCAAAATAAGGTGTTGGAAATCCGAGACTAAGTGTTGGCAATACTAGGTTTGGCAGTGACAATGCCAAGAAAAATACTTGGAATGTGAGACGAGGTGTCGGCAATACCACATTCAGCATTTGGAAACCAAGACGAGCGCCAAGAATTTAGGATGACATGCTGGCAAAACTGAAATTTGCATTTGCGATACTAAGATAAGTACTGGGAATCTGAGATTAAGTGTGGGCAGTACTAGATGCTTAGTATGGGTCCTACGAACAGCAGTAGTGGACAATCGGAGATTGAATGTTGGCACACTAAACTTATAGTATTGACTAAACAAGTTACCGGGAATCTCAGACCAGGTGTGGGCAGTACTACATTTAGTACCGCCAAAACAACAAATGCTGCGAGTCGAGTATTAGCGCTACTCAATTCAATTTTTGCAGAAATAGAAATGTACTGGGAATCTGAGATTACGCATTCGGTTCAACTGCATATTGCCAGTACTAAATCAAGCATTGGCAAGCCCAAGTACGAACTCAAGGGCCAAGATCTCGAACAAAGATGGTCAGAATGACAGTTCCCTTGTTTGGGGGGTTGGTCACTTCAATGCAGGCCCAAAATTAACTCTTCAGTGCTGACGCCCGGGTGCAAAACACGTGCGACGTGTCAGACACAGCCCAAGCTGAATCCGTCGCCAGCCCAAGATGTAGATCAAGCCATTTGCCTTTGCAAAGAAAATGCATTTTGCGAGCCACTCGCCTCCGAGCGCACATTTCGTGCTGAGTCCGCTATCGTGCGCCGAAAGCAGTTGCAATTTTCGGGGTTGAGCACTCCCTGCAGTGACTGCCATGGCTCACCGGGGGCTCATCAATGCCTCCTCGTTCTGTTTCTGGGGCTCATCGGTGGCTCACCGGTAGAATTCCTTACGAAAAACACGATTTGATCACCTTCAAGCGGAGGCTCATCGGGGGCTCACCGGCAAAGTGCTTGGGAGGCTCACCGGAAGCTCACCGGTTTGTTTTTGTGGCTCACCGCAGGCTCACCGGCCAAACTTCCCTGTAAAACACATGTTTTTGACCACCCTTATGCGGAGGCTCACTGGGGGCTCACCGGCAGATTTCTTGGGAGGCTCAGCGGGGGCTCACCGATCAAGTTTGTTGGCATTGTTTCACAAATTCAGTTTGACAAACATTTTTGTCAAAAACAATTTTGGCATCAGAAAACACTCAAAACTGCTCTCAAAGGCCATGAAGCAAGCCCATCCACGAAAAACAAGAAACTTTGCGGGCCTGTGCCTGGAAGACCGAAAAGGTGAGCCCCCGGTGAGCCATGGCAGTCACTGCAGGGAGTGCTCAACCCCGAAAATTGCAACTGCTTTCGGCGCACGATAGCGGACTCAGCACGAAATGTGCTCTCGGAGGCGAGTGGCTCGCAAAATGCATTTTCTTTGCAAAGGCAAGTAGCTTGATCTACATCTTGGGCTGGCGACGGATTCAGCTTGGGCTGTGTCTGACGCGTCGCACGTTTTTTGCACCCAGGCGTCAGCACTGAAGAGTTAATTTTGGGCCTGCATTGAAGTGACCAACCCCCCAAACAAGGGAACTGTCATTCTGACCATCTTTGTGGGCAATACTACATTTAGCACCGACAAAAAAATGCTGCGAACCGAGTATTTGCGAAAATCAATTTGAATTTGGCAGTACTAGAATGTGTACTGGGAATCTGAGATTGCGCAATGGCAATGTTCAACTGTGTGTTGCCAAATCTGAATCAAGCCTTGGCTACGAACTCAAGTGCCTGAGATTCCCGGTAACTTGCTTAGTCAACACCATAAGTTTAGTACCAACACTCAATCTCCGATTGTCCACTAGGTATGTTCGTAGGGCCTAGGGCCAACACAAACAGATGTGCCACCAGCGTCTTTCAAGTGCTTGTTTAGTATTGCTGATGCAAAGTTTAGATTTGCCAATGCTTCATGCCAGGCTCCCAGTACTTGTTTTAGATTTGCTAAGACTCATTTAGTATTACAAATATTGAATTTCAGATACCCAGTACTTTTAAGTCTAGCTAATACTAAATTTGGTATTGCCAACCCTTAATCTCAGCTTCCCATATTTTGTGTATGTCCAACACGAATTTTAGTGATGCAAGTGTTGGATTTAGAATTGCATGATCCTTGGTTCCAATACTCATTTCGGCCTTGCTGATGGAAACGTAGATTTGCCAATACTTAGCCTCAGATTCCCAGTATGTGCTGCCAATGCTACATTTAGCATTGCCAAGAGTCAATCTCACATTCCCAGTACTTATTTCAATATTGACAATACTTTTTCTTAGATTTGTCTTTGGTTGGGAAGGGCCTGGATGGGCCACCCTTGCGAAGTAAAAGGCTACGGCTTAGACTGAAAATCTTCAAAAACAAATAAGCCATGACACAGGACCCAAGACAATCAGATTAAGGAGGATCAAGGGCTCTGCCCCTTTTGTTCTTGGGGCCAACTTGGGGGCCAAAATCCTGGATGCGCCAAAGCTTAAAGCCAATTTGAGGCCAGAAACATACAAGGAGCCGTTGAAAAAAGGCATGCGTTTGGTTGTTTGCCCGATATTCCTCTGGCCAAAATAAGGACAGAGGGCCCCAAAACAGTCACAGGATCTTCAATGAGGAAAATTCAAATCTGCGATCAAAATAGCAGCGGGTAAACACTCGCCCCCTCTCTCTGGCCAGCTGGGAAGGGGCAGCACGCGTGCCTTTTCAGAACGCAAAGCAGGCTATGGGTCGGAAGGGCTTCGACGCAGTCTGCCACTTTCAATATAAGGGAAGATCTGGGGGCCAAGATCGCTACAGCACAGGGGCCTGCCTGGGCGATCTCACGCTTCTTTCGCAAGGTGGCCAGTTTTTATTGTCGGCCAGAACAAAAAGGGAGCGACGTGTTTGACTGCCGCGGCCAAACTTGGCCTTGGCGAAAAAGTGTGTTCCTAGGCGTCGCCGAATAGCGTTTTGCGCAGCCAACTGCACGAACACACGGCCCAGTGCCAAGACATTATAGAGCTGGGCGCGCGCGCAAGGAAGGGGATCTGCGATCGCAAAAGCTGCCAGCGAATTTTGCGTTGGCTGCTTCCCGCCGCAAATGCGCAGTCAGTCCTCGTGTCTTTTGGGCCCCTGCGCGCTGCGTGCGCCAGACGGCGCACATCTAGAGTTGGATCGCGTACATCTAATCACATCCATTTTTTGGATGCGAAAGAAGCACATCCAAAAAATGGATGCGATCGGGGGTGTGGGCAAGGACGCGTACTCTGATGACTTTCCATCCCTGTCCAAGCGCGAAGCCGCTAACAGATGGAGAGGTGGGGCCGCAAGGGGTCCCAGCTGCGCGCCACCTAAGGTGGGAGGGTCGTTGCCATGCCTGTCTTCGGCCGCTGGCCCTCCGCCAAAGGGTGCCGCTCCTTGTGCTAAAGGACCCGAGGTCAAAGCACCTGAGGTCACGGGCCCACCCGTGCCTAAAGCGGCAGGTGCTGACGCACCGACCGATGGGGGTTCGGGGGGATGCGCTCCCGCGAATAGCGAGGCACCCTCGGCCCGAGGTTCCACCGCGGAAGGCAGTGAAGAGCCCCCCGGCTAGTCTGTCTGAGCCGGCGAAGCCTAACCAGGCGGAGCCGCCACCTAAGCGTGGGGACAGCGTTCCAGATGTTGCTGGTGGGGATAATCCTCAACCAGGAGACAGCACTCCGTCCCTGTCGACCGATGCGTCGATGGGGATGGCTTCCCATCCCGAAGCATCCAAACCCGTTGGTCAGGATGTACAGCCCGAACCTGCGGATGCAGGCGGGGCCAAAAGGGCTTCACCCAGCCAAGGCGCTGCGGGTGGGGACAATGATGGGGACGGCGATGGGGCGGAGGGAGATTCCACCTCCCCTGCCGATGAGCTCCCGGGCCGCGACGATCCTATGGATGGGAGCGGGACTGGTGGGGATGGTGGACCCGATCCACCCGATGGCGACGATGATCCGTCTGAACCCGGAGACCATGAAACTGGTCCGGATTCGGAATATTATGCGCCCGCTGAAAGCGCGGATGCCTGCATCGCAGTGCACTACCTGTTCCGGAGAGCAGGTTACCCGCCAGCGTTGGCGGCGTGGAGGAATGGGGCCTGGCCAAGGCGCCTTCTTTACCCTATTCAGGCTAATTCCATTGAGGATGCCCTCGCTCTACCTCTGTGGCAAGGCCTGTCAGAGGATGAGTTTTTCCAGCTGCTGGACAATGCTTCAGCAACTGATCGTCGCTTCGGCGAGTACGACTGGGATTTCCTGTCAAAGGCCATTATGTCTGACACGATGAATGCCGATGAAATTCATCACGCGGGAGCCAAAGCGCTTGCTGATTGGGCTGAGGAGAACCTTGGGCCATTGTCGATTGGCCCTCGGTCGGACCTGGTCGCACGTTTTAATCAGATGCAGACCGAAGGGAGGCATCCAAACAGGGAATCGGCAAATGAGTCTAGTGTCGGCTCAGGGAAACAATATGTTCCCCGTCCTCCGCTGGAGGATCAGCCGAACTCGAACCAGATCTCCGCCGACGTATTCCGCGGTCGAGAGGTCCGGTTGGGGCTCACTCTGCCCGACTCCCAAAGCGGAGAAGATGAGCTCAGCGCGCAGGACGCAACGTGGAACGTTGAATACTGCGACTTTTACAAGGCCGCCGCGAATCTGTGGCGTGCAAGATCATGCTTGCGCGAAGCCGCAGGATGCATGATTGAAACTGGGTATATTCACCCTCAGATGGCTGCGGCCATTGCGGCGACCGAAAAGGTCGAAAGATTTTGTAATGTTCTTCGGGCTGCCAACCGCTATGCCGGTTTGGGCACGTATCGATTCAATGAAATCGTGGGCAGGAATCTGCTCAATGGATACGACGGCTGGAGAACACCTCCGAGGGAGGATGACCATCCCGAGTTCCTTGCTCGGGAAGTTGAGGACGTTTTCCGTTCCTATTGCGCGGGCCTTTTGAGGTCTGAAAGTTTCGACCTCAAGTCCTGCGTAATTGAACCGGAGTCGGAGCCCAAGGCGGAGCCGGCTCCCAAAATGAAGCCACCTCCTCCATCTCTGTCGGCCAGTAAGGGCCTTCCTAGGCGATCGGCGCCTGCTGTCCATACTGGGTCGGCACACACCGCCAAGCGTCCGCGAGAGGCTGGCGGTGGCTCCACTGGGAACGTGCAGATCCCAGGGCATTATTACGGCAAAGCCCGTACCAAGGAATCCCCTGTTCAACCCTCTGAACCGCCAATGGGCGGAGCAAGGGGGAGCGCACAGCCGTCCGAAATGGATGTGGACAAGGAGGGGAATAAGGGTGACGAGAAGAAGGACAAAGCGGCCAATGAGGCTGCTGTAGCGTCAAAGAGCGCAAAGCCGCATCCGGCGAAAGCGTCGCGTCCCGAGGCCCTAAGCGGCTCGTTGGATGTGACACTAATCAGCGACGTACGGGAGCGTGATCGGGATATTTCCGATGACGAGTTTTCCCCTACGAACGTGTGCATGTTTCCAGAATCATGGGAGGGCGCCATGCCGACCTCCGTGATTGACAAGGCCGGAGGCTTTGAGCAGTTTAGGAACGAGCTCATGAGGATCCAGAGAGTCCTGGATTCTCCGGCGTTGGTCGACCTTGGTAAGGTCGATCTGGACGCTCTGGGCGAGCCGCCCAAGGAGTACGTCTCGGATGAAGATCACGAGAGTTATGTAGACGATGATGGAATGGGTCCATACGTGGACAAATTCTCATCAATGGGTGACCGCGACCTAGTGCCCTCAAAGCAGGAGCCGCCTTACTATGAGGCAAAGGCGTGGCGCACCACTGAAGAAGAAATTGAAAGGATGAAGAACCTTTTTCCATTCTTTCGTGCCGAAAATTATCGGCTTATGTCTGCGAGTACTGGTCCCATAGGTACCAAGTCGCACGTACAGGGCGTCCTCCCAACAGGTGCGTCGTTGGAAGAGGCACTGATGGCTAAGCCCGGTGTGTGCCCGATTACGAGCACCTACAACCTCACATACGAGGGTGAAGAGGTTGTGATTGATGCACAGGGCGGGATAGCAGGCAGAATCGCCTGTCCTGCCGGAAATGACATCTTCCATTTTTTCCCCGAAATTAGGGATGTGTCGGCGTTTGTTGGACGAAGCTCCAGGGAATCGCAAATGCTGCTAGAAGTTTTGTCGGGCAACACTGACCCTACGCGGTTAAACGTGAAGCCCGGTGAGCAGCCTCCCTTCTTGTTTGGGACGGTTCCAGACATTCTGGGAGGTTGGATGTCAATGACTCTGATCTCAACGCTACTTGAGGCCCTATACGGGATCCACAAGTGCACGAGTGTCGAGGTAGCGACCTGGGCGGGTGCTCTTGCAAAGGAAAGCCCATCGTACCCTCCAGTCGAGCTCCTAATACGGACAGTCTGGAGGACAGATGGCACGAGTGTGCGCCCGAATGAGGTGCTTTTTGCGCGGTCCACCCTAATCGGGAGGGACGTGCCGTTCAAAGTTTTCAAGCGTTGGGCACTGCGTGACCGTACGCCTATAGGGCCTTTGCTTAGGCCGATGGGAGCAGCAGAAGTCCCTTATACGGGATACGTGCTGCTGACGATGGCCGAGTATCGGTCCGCCCTCAAAACGAGGTGCATCCGGAGGCCTGGCAAATTCGCCATCACAGTTTTCCCCATGCGACCTGAGCAGGTCTGCAGGGGGGAGATCATGATTGGGATGGAGGGCGCAAAGGTGCCTTTCCTCAAGTTGCCCAGCCCCAATAATGAGGGCGAATTTTATGTTGACGACCGCGTCAAGTACATGGACAAGCGCCATGTCGTTGTGGCCGTTGACCTAAAGTGGATGGCCATCGAGGAAGCCGCCGGCATCTACAAAACCCGACGCGGTTTGATCGCCGTGCGGGAAGAGATACATGCGCCATTCTGGCGCGCATGCTATCTGCATCAGGAAGGGGATGTAATATACATCCGCCCCTGGGCGGTCCGTGAGTTGAATGTTCAGGGACCGCGAAGAGGGGTGTCATTTTCATGCGACAATGCTCCCATGCATGACTACTGGTGCCCTCGGTGCGCGCATTTGAACATGTATGGCACCATTCTATGCAATGGTTGCCATCTGCCGATTTTCTATCGTGAATGGGTGCCAGGCACCGTCCGCGCTCTGGTTAAGCATGGACAGCCAATCTGGCTGAGCGAACTCAAAGCAGTCCGCCCCAGCAGCTGGCATGAAGGGGAGACCGACGCGTGGGCCCCTCTCATGGCATCGGTAAACCCGATTCGCGAGGTGGTCAGCTGCATGATCACCGGTTTGCGCTGCGCGCCGCATCTTGTGCACATTCCCAATGCGGATATTGTGCAAGTTGCGTTTCAGGAGGTTGCAAAGGTCACCTCAAAGGACACTCACGCTTGTGTGCGGGCGAGTGATGAGGCTCTCGAGCGGTGGGTAGCGAAGCAGCTGCTCATCGAGGAGAGCAACACTGGCGTCTCGATTCCCGACAATATGTCTGTCATGGCATATTTAATCGAGCACCCGCAACAGGCGGCGCAATGGGGTCGTCATATGACGAGAAAGGGCAGTCTAAATTCAGCATTTGCCCTTTACCTCTCTGTGCATATCTTTGATGCCTACCGCATCGGGATTGAGGACGGGTATTTGGTTCCGCTGTATGGCCTAGGCGCCTCACGCGCGGACATCATAATGTCGTTGGTACAGGCTGAGCGACGCCTCACGGACTTCAATACTGAAGATCCGAGTTTCGACGCTTCCACTGTTCTTGATTGGAATATCGACTCTTTGCGGGCAAGTGGTGGATCCATCACGGCCCCAATTGAGTATGCTGAGGCATACATTTATGTCGAAGACAATAAGGTTGACATGGTCCCCGCTTCGCGGCGCGACGGCCAATGCGCCATTGTCTTTGCTGACCCGCCGGTTGGGAAGCACCACAGGCGGGCAGCCACTCCTAGGGGAGACCAACGGTCTGCTACCCCGCGACCTGAATCCAGGTCAAAGGGTGATCAGCAAAAGGGCAAAGCCCCTGCACAATCCTGGCCCAAGGGCGGAGGTCACAAGGGTGACCAGTTCCCAGGAAAGGGTCACAAAGGTGATCAGTACAAAGGCAAGGGTGGCCAATACGGCTACCAACAAGGGCAGTTCGGTCGTGGCGGATCCGCCAGATCGAGAACTCCCACTGGCGGGTATCAGCCTGATGCTCGCGGGTCGGGATACAAGGGTGCTCAGGCAGCCCCTTTCCCGTTCCCAAGTCCGATGTACCCCGCTTTCCCAATGGGAGGGTACATGCAACAGCCAATGGCTGGCATGATGCCGCAAATGTGGCCTGGCACAATGCAGCAGGGTTGGCAGCCGCACATGCAGGGTGATCCACGCGAGTTCGAGAATCCGAACTCGCCGCATACCCCTACCTGGGGTGCGGATGATGAGTTGGCCGAGACCGTGCCTCCTCCTCCTGGGGACTGGAACGTCAACAAGGGGAGGGGACGGCACGGCGGCGGACGACATCGGTAATACCTGGTGTCCGTCTGCATCTTTTGCGTAGCGGCGCCAACGCGCGCGTGCTTTCATTCCGGAATTCACATAATGGACAATGCTCCCTGTAGTATTTCTATGTTTGGGCTATTCGCCATTCCAGAATTCAACTGCATGCGCAGCTGTGCGCTATTCGCGCTGGCGGCGATTACCTGTCAGGTGTGCGTCGCCGCAGCAAGGCAGTTACCCTCGCCGGTGTCTACGGCCGCTGGTTGTCAGCATCGTCCAGCACCGCTGCTGCTGCTGGAGATGGAACTCATCAAGGTGCTGCGGTGAGGATCACGGATGCGCTGCACCGCTGCCGGTGAAGTCCTACTCGGACCTGAACCGCTGATTGCAGCTGGTGGTGTTCCTACTGAAGGTCTTTGTGTGATCGCGCGCCTAGACGGTGCTACTTTAAAGACCAAGGTCTTGTGGTCGAAGCACCATGTTTCAACCAGTAGGCCAATGCGCCTAAATCATGAATTCAGGAACTAAATCCACTTGAACCTTGCGGTTCGTTGTGGTTGCATTGCAAATGTAATTTTATTTCATGCCTGCCATTCTGGAGTTGAATCTTTGTTTCTGTTTCTTTTTGCTTTCTCTTGTTTGATTTGGCTACCGGCGCGAATCCGCCCCATACCCGTAATTCGGGGTGGTGGCGGGATCCGGGCACCAATGAGTGCCCGGGTATGGGGTCGCGAACCCTGGTAGCCTAATCGGCTTTGTTGTTCTTGTTTATTGCATTTCAACTTCGACATGGCCAATGCGCCTTTCCAAATTCACTCCATCTCTTTGTACAGTCGAGGGGGGTGTTTTTGGGGGCATGTAGTTTTATCATAGCATGTTTCCATGCCACGGCCAATGCGCCGTTTGGCTCAAGTTTTATCTCCGGCAGTTCTCACTCGCCATTTCGTCACGTGCTCGCGGCGGCACTGGCCACCGTCTCCGCGCAAAAGGTGCGCGGGGCCGGCAGGCCGTGGTCCGGGTCTTCGTGGAGGTGGGTCGGGTGTTGAGTTGGGAGGTTTCGCTTTGGTTTGCTTCTGCACGCTTGCTCGCTTTGCTCGCTTGGTGCTGCTTGCTGCTGGTTTGCTTGCTTGCCTTGCGCTCTGCTGCGCTGCTGCTTGGTCTCTTTTCTTGTTACAACTGGCACCCCTTTTGGTTCGTGTTTGTGCCGGCCGAGGGCAACCGCTTTGCCCTTGGGACCGGGGGGATAAGGTGGTCTCTTCTTGTTGGTGGGTTAGGGCCTGTTTTATCCTTCCCGAAACTCTGTTTCAAACCCTTTCGCAATTTGCTATTATTTGTTCCTGTGCGTCACCCAACCCAGAAAAACGAGCTTCCCCGGCGGGACCACACCAAGGGGAACCTCCCAAAGGGTCGATCCTCAGCCGCATGCCGCGGGTCCGTCTGTTTGGCAGGCCGACAGGACCTGGACATGTGGGACTCCCTGGGGAAGTGCATCGCAGTGGCTTTGGCCACCGTGTGCTTGGCATCCATCCCCGAGATCCTGCCCCTCGCTTGTGGGGTGCAGGGGGAAGGGGGTGTTGAGTACGTAGGCTTCATGGCCCTCGTGACCAGCAGGCTGGCATCCAAAAGATGAGACGACCAATATAGGGGAAGAACCAAACAACTGGAAATCAAACGGATCGTGTGGCTTTTGCTGGTTTTTGCGAGGAAGCCACAAGAAAGCTAAAATTGGATGAGTACTGTATCCCCAAAATTTCGGCGACACCGAAATTCTCCGAAGAGTCACGGGACGGGGAAGCCCGTTGTTTTTTCCCCTTTTTTTTCTTCTTTTTTTTTTCCGCATGCCCTTGGGCAATCGAGGGAAAGCCCGAAAAAACATGCACCCCACCTTGAAAAAAAAACTGGGAGAAGACAAGGGACCAAAACTGGACGTGT
This sequence comes from Effrenium voratum, assembly GCA_963377175.1. Taxonomy (NCBI): domain Eukaryota; class Dinophyceae; order Suessiales; family Symbiodiniaceae; genus Effrenium; species Effrenium voratum. The sequence continues at coordinate 215,429 of CAUJNA010001624.1, read as the reverse complement.
TGTGTCTTTTTTTTTTGGGGGGGGGGGTGGGGTGTTTAAGGGCGGAAAGCTGGGGGACCGTACGTTGGACAAGTGAAATGAGTCTATTTTGCTCATGGTACTGGTTTTTACGGCCTGGGCTGTCCATGGTACAGCGGGGAACCACTAGACACTTTTGGTTTCCTTTTCAAAATCAGCATCCAAACATAAGATTTGTGTTGCAGAATACTCAGCTGGCTGGGCAAAGGACAAAGGCACTGGGCTCCTTGAGATATCTTCGTTTTGGTGGGTCCCCCGGCCGCGGACATCGGATGTTCGAGGCTCTCGAAGCTGCACCAGCGGGAGTTCGTGGACTGCGAGGACGAAGAGAGACAGCTCAAGAAGTGGCGCCGAAAGGACTGCGCAGCCCAGTTGCCCAGTGGGTTGCTTCCTTTTTTCATGTTTGGCATGTTTTTTGGGGGAGTCCGATTCCTTTAAGGTCGACCAACCACGAAAGGATGCCCTTTTGTTCCCATGGCCACTGGGCATCCGAGGATTCAAAACTTGCCAGTTCGATCAGCAGGGAATGAGAATTGGAAGGGCCCGAAGGGCCCTAAAAATGCCATGCCCGAGGTTTTTTGGCGTTTGCGGGAATCCCGAAAACCGGGTCATTCCCAACACCTGAACACCTGGACTAGTTGTCATTCCCTACCGACTAGCAAGAGAAAGGCCGTGGCGCTCGCTCCACTTTGGTCAATTCAATTTCTTAAGGGTCACTACGGTCCCTGTGTCAGCACAGGTAAGTCGCTCATATTGTTGAGCCCTCATATTTAGCCAAGCACAGGTAAGTCGCTGGAAAGAAATGGAGACGTGTTGGCTTTATTCCACGTTCGGGTTTATCTTCTGGTCACAATAATGTTGCCAGATCAACCAGAATGGCGGAAGAAAAGGAGGAGTTTCGGACCCCCGCAAGGTGATTAGATCTCCTCCGAAAGTGAACATGCCCAAAGCTTAGTCAAGCAGGATTTGGTTTAATCAGTTGGGCAAATTGTAGCGGCACCACGAAGGTGTTGCGACGTCGTTCCTCCTTTTATTTCAGGTCTGGTGAAGAAAAGCAGCTATGCGCCCAGAATGAATGTGTTCATATTGCCCTCACACCAAGCTTGGTGGACTTATCTAAAGAAGCCAAGCGTATGAGTTTCCAGTTGACGACCCTCTTTTCGAACCAAGCTGTGCCCCCCTGCAAAGTCGCATGGAACACCAAAATCGGGTCGCCCAAAAGGCGATTCCGCGAAACATGCTGGATGGTTTGTTCCATGTTAGTCTGAAGGGGCGCATTTGCAGCGGTTTCCTGACTGGTGCAGGTGGAGTGGGGGCAGGGTAAACAGGGCTTCCCCTGTAGACAAGATATGAAAGAGCATCTAAACAAGTCTAAACAAAGATCACATATTTTTAGTATTTTGGGCCCAACAAAAACCATCTAAACTATGTGTTTTGACGTTGTCACCCTAGCCCTACTTGGTGATTGGGTTGGTGTTTTGGTGGGTAAGGGAAGGCTTCCCATTTAAAATGATTTAACCCTCTACAGGAGCTGGGGTTCAAATCCTCAAACTACCAATCATCCAAACCACCAGTTAGAGAGAGCTGAGAGCAAAGCAAATGGCGGTGGGTCAAAACCAATGGTGCCATTTTGGGGGATTGGTGAATTCACCACCCATTTTAGAACCTATTGTAGTGGTTGGATTGAATCGGATGTTCACTGGGCGCTAACCGGGCCTTTGACCCATGGCCACATCGCCCGACGGCCAGGACAAGCTCCTCTGGTTCCTCTGCACCTCAGCTGCTTGCGGCTGCGTGTTGGGGAGCAATTCCGCCAGGTGGTTTCCGCCAGGTGGTTTCTTTTTTTCAATTATTCAAGGGATCCGCTACTTTGAGAAACCCCCCATGTAGAACTTTTTGCCTATACTCTTTTTGGAGGTTTTGTTTTTCTTCGGGAGGTTGTTTCAACGCAATATGAGGGTCAGCCCATGTGGAGACAATCCAATTTTGCAAGGTTAGTTGGATATGGTCTGGAAACCAAGCTGCACATTTGGAGTTGCGCAAGACATAGTTGAGTTTGTTGGGAATGTTTTGTGGCGTTGTCTGCGGAAGATGGATATAGATGCCTGAAGCATATAATGCCATCCACTGTCTTTTTTGACGCGGAATATGGAGACAGTAAACTGACGGACCAGTTGGTCCCAGAGAGGGAAGCCTATGCCTGAGGTGTGAGCTACATCATCTTCTGCCTGATCTTTGTGCACCGTGGCTGCGTTCTCCGGAATTCCGAGTATAGTCTTGAAATATAGGGAAGGACAAGGGGGAGCCATCCCTGGATAAGCCCAGGAGAAGCCAAAGACAAGCCCTTAAGGCCTTAAGGGGTTAGTAAGGTAAGGGATAAACCTCCCTCTCCACAGGTCCCGCTTTGGAGTTGGTGCGCCTACAGCCAATCTCGATTCGGCCTCAATCAGCCGTTTGTTTTTTTTTTGGGGGGGTCTAGTAGGGCCCACCTTTTGAGGGATTGCCCTTTGCTTTCAGGCATCGAGGCTTGGCATGAAATTGATGTGTTGACGCAGCAAAAACCCAAAGGCACCGCTCCCAAAAAGGTCCCTTGGAAGCCTTGGAGATACCAAGGCACTCCTTCAAGTCTTAGCCGTTCTTAGAGGGTATACACTTGGAGCTGCTGGGAATGTGCAGAAGCGCTCTTCCTACGTTCTCCTGATTTGTGGCTTGTTTTCCCCAGACCTCCGGTAGTGCCCTGTTTCCTGTCCAAGGCGATGATGGAAAGGGGTTTAAGACAATTGGTTACGTTGGGCCGGGCGATATCATGACTTTTGACTGCCTCCATTGGGAACTCCCCTCCAGACAGACAGACGTGGGGGAAGGGGGGAACACAAAACAACAAACAAACCGAGATGTCAAACCAAGCATA
>CAUJNA010001624.1:115000-207500 GCA_963377175.1 Effrenium voratum | reverse complement strand
ATTGAATCTAGCCATAATCCTGCAAAGCAAAGTCACTCATATCTTTCGTGTATCCTAGATTTGGTAAAATACTTGCTGATTTCTGAAAAGAATGGGGACGGGATCTAGCTTTTGAGTTGAAGTTGCCATACCTCCAGGAGGAAAACAATAATTACCATTACAACAAAATCCATACATATGTTCAAAGCAAGGGCGCCCAACTTAAGAAGTTCTCTCATACCTAGTCTAAGCTAGCAAGGGCTCGTCTTAAAACCCTCATCACAGAACCTTTTTCAAGAAGGCCTGCTTGATGGCTAAGAACCAAGAAACGGTGTTGTGACCAATCCAAACCCCAGGTGCCCTTTCTTTGGTTTTTTCTCACCAGCTGAAAGCTTTGGTCTTAGCCCAGATAGGTTCCACCAGGTTTCCACCAGGTTTCCACCAGAGTTCCACCAGAGTTGCGGGGTGGTGCGAGCACTAAAAGGAGCACCGCATGCTGTTGGGGATATCACCTGAGCTTTTTTTCTTGCCCGTTCCTTCTTTGTTTGTGCGCAGCCCGAAACCGCAGTTCTGGACCCTCGATGTTGACAACAGGGTTATCAGAGTCTGGGGTCGGTTCACTTAGACCTGCCAAACCTTCACAGTTGTTGGGTTGAGCTTTTTGTTGTTTGTTGTTTTTCGGTTCTGTTCATTGTTAGTAGGGGGCAACAAACAAGATTCGTTCTACCATACCAGGGGTGTTAAAGAAGCGCAACATTGGAAACACTGGATCAGAAGTTGGCAAAGAGCGGCTCCAACCCCCCTTCCGTTTTTTTTCTGGCCTCTCGCCCAAGTAGACGAGAAATCTCGCTTAGTCCCAAAAGCAGCACCCGCCGTTTTTTGATGCTTAAGTCCTGGCCCTTCGTTGGGTGGTTAGTTGCCCAGAGGGTCCCTTCTACGAGGATGACTTTGGGGACAGAGGTTCAAGTACCTGCGAAGGTACCAAGAGCTTGGGGTTTGTGTAACCCTCGTTTTCGGTGACCCGTGTTTGTCCCTTGAAGAGACTAGAAAAAACAACAAGAGTGGAGACTAATGCCCTGACTCCCTTGAAACAAATACGCCAGGCTGCGGCCTTTTGGATCGGCAAACCTCAATAATACCTTCGCTGCTTGGCAGACATAAGCCGCGCCTCAGACTAGTTCCGGTGGCGGTGCCCGTTTCTCTTGAGGGTTGTCGGGGTCAAAACCAACTACCAGGACCAACAAAAAGGCCACAGAAGTTGACTATGGCCACGTGAGGCGACTGCCAGTTGAGCCCAGACTGACTAATCCACCACCGGCTGATGTATGGGAGGGTGTCTCATTTGTTTTTGGTACATGTGTTTTTTCCGCATTTGCAAGATGCTTGCTCAGGATCTAAAGCGGGTTTTAGCGAGAGTCATAGCCCTGGCGGATTTCCCCCGTCAACAACCCCTGGTCGATTTGTGGAGGGTGTCCCCCTTTGGGGCCCGGAAGGTCGCTTGGTGCCGTAGGTTGTGTTTGAGGCTTTTGAGCAGGAGTTTTTGGCACTTTTAGCTCTTAGGGCACGTCTGGCGAGGTTGACCGGAGAAACCACGGCCATGCCTCTAGTGGATTCTCCCTTGTAAGATGGGACTTCCCCCCGAGGAGAAACATCCCGCACGTTCATAGAATATTGTCATGTTGCTCGGGGCTTTCATCCAATTGGGCAGGTTCCTTGAAGTGCGTAGGCTTTTGGAAGCACGGGATCACGCAGCCGACAAGTAACTGTGGATCGACAAAAGCCTGCAGCGGGTGGTTTGTCCTAGTATTAATAGGCAACTGTTGCAAGGTGGATTTTGTGACAGAAGCCAACTGGAAAGACCATTATTGAGAAGACGATTTTAAGGTTGCAAAATAGCAAGTCCGGTTTTTCTGAGGATCATCAGATGTTACGCAGCCGGCTCGAAGGCTGAGGTTGCCCCCGATTGGTGGTTTGGATTGGCTGGCATGTGGTTTAACTACGTACTAGATGTTCACACATACGGTTGAAGCCCGAAATTATTGCAAGTGCGGAGCAAAGAAATAATGGCACCTGTCACAACAAGAAGCACAGCAACATGACATCTGCGGCCCCCCCTCCCCTGATTCAATGTTGAACTTGCAATATATTGGGCCTCGGAAGAGGGGCTACGCGCTTGGCTTCAACATTGTACCTGGGGGTGCGGGGTCCGCACGCAGCGGGCGATGCCATAGAAGTGGTGTCAACATCCCACGTGGTGGTACTTGCAATATTTAGGGCTTCCACAGTAGCTGTCCTTTTTTGGGAGACAGATGGCACTGGTTTAGTTTGGTTTGACTCCATTCACCGGGGCCATCTATTCTTCAACAAGGTTGCCTCTGGTTTCATGTGGCTTTCTCCAAGCCAAGGAAGAGCAACCGCTCGCTGCGCCAGCAGCGGATCCACAGCGAGCGCCAGCGCCAGCTGCGGCAGATACAGCAGCAGGAGGCCCGTGGAAACATCTCACCGTCATATTAGGAAACACAGGCACTGTGTGTTTTGCTTGCGTTCTATGAATTGATACCTACATCATAGCATGTTTTCCCATCACATCACCTTGCATGACATCGCATCACATGACACTGAATTACATCGTTGCAAATAAGTGTAAAGCACGTATCGAGTCCTATACATAGATACATACATACATCATGTTGTAGGTGTGTATGTATATGTACGTGTATGTGTATACAACATATTGTATATATATATATATATGTATATGTATATATATATATATGTGCACCATCTTGCTTTGGGATTAGTGGACAGTTTCTTCGACTCTGGGGGCTGCAATTTGCAACTTGGACGCAGGTGTCCCTTCCTGGGCTTCTGCGCAGCATGGACTCGGATGCGCAGGCGGAGTTGGGTTTGTGTCTTTGAGGGCTTTTGGCTTGAGGTTGGTTGAGACAAGTCGAGTAAAACACCAGCTTGCTACTTTCTTTGTTTTGTTTGAGCCACGCCTTGAACACGGAAGATTGGTGTTTGTTTTTTGGAGCGTAATTACCTTTTGCAGGTTGGTTGAACGGAAAGCCAAAAGTAAAGTCACTGATTTTTTGCGAGGGGTCCAAGCCACTGTTTTGGCACACCCAGTAGGCTGTGGCAACAGAGGGACTCGTCCCTATGTGTCCCTCTGAGGCTTTAAAAGATGCTTGCTGGCACCCACCACTCCTTGAGAAAGTCTTTGCCTACGATCTCTCTGCTCGAGGGCAAAACGAGACGATCGACTAAAATTCACCTACCCCAAAATGGTACCATTGGTTTTGACAAACCACTGACAAATGTGTACACATTGCCAAATTTGCACCACAACGTGAGCCCCAGTATAGTATGAGCTGGACGCCCTGCAGCCCCAACCAACGACCATTCCTGGTTGCATGTGTTGCTTGTGGATTCAAGGGCAATAGCTTATATTTTTAGCAGGGCTTTGGCGGTTGCAACCCGAATGTTTAGAACATTACCCAAGGAGCTCAGGCGTGCCTCAGAAGTAAGCCAGCCACTTCACAAGATTCGAAGTGGAGTGTCACAAGGTTGTTCCCAGCTAGAAGATGATGCAACCAAACACGGTAGGAAACTCTGTTTTCCGCTTTTCGTGAGGACCCACTTTTAAATTTTCTTTTTACGTTTTGCACTCCCTTCAGTCCTGAAGACGGGAAGGGTGACAAAATGAGGCAACCCTTTCTAAAGAAGGCGGAAAGTGCCAACATCCCATATTTTAGCTTAACGACATTACAGGCCTGTTTTCTTATGTGCATCCCTTTAGAATTGTCCCTTGCCCTTCCCCTCTAAGATCTCCCCCCCCCCCCCCGCCGTCCCCCCTGAGATCTTCCCTTTTCCTCCCTAAGATTTTTTCCCCTTTCCCTGTTGAGATCCTTTCCCCCCTTTCCCCCCCGAGGCCTTTCCCCCCCTGAGATCTTCTTCCTTTCCCTGTTGAGATCCTTTCCCCCCTTCCCTTTCCCTTTGAGATCCTTTCCCCCCTTTCCCCCCCAAGGCCTTTCCCCCCCCGAGATCTTCTCCCTTTTCCTCCCTTCCCCCTTTCCCTGTTGAGATCCTTTCCCCCCTTTCCCCCCTAAGGCCTTTTCCTTCCCTGAGATCTTCCCCCTTTTCCTCCTTCACCTCCGAAGATCGTTTCCCCCCCAAAGATCTTTTTCCCCCTTCCTAAGGTCTCGCTTCGCCCTTTCCCACCCTAAGATCCACTTTCCCCCCTTCATTTCCAGATTTCAACTAAGAATGCTTTGGAAGAAGCTTCCTTTGACACGTTTCTTGGGTGGGGTATCATCGGCATCCCTAGTGCTGTTACTCCTGCAAGTCAAGAAGGAAGCCTCTTTTGAGGAGACTCTTTTTGGGAAGGGTCCCTGTTGTGGGGTTCCATGTTATTTTGTCGGTGTAACCGGTTGGGTAGAGCCACCTGGTTGCGAGGATCGCCGTGGATGACTTTTGGTTTTCTATCAGTTAGTTTTTGTTTTTAACAATTTTGGTCCTTTGCGGTCCTTTCAGTTTAATATTGGTTTTGTAGTGCCGTATTGATTCGTGCTGCCTTATTTACTACGTGTAGTATGGGGTCATGATTGGTTACCCTTCTGCCGATGAATTGCCTATTCTCAATTGAACCATAGCTTTAAGCAAACCGTATCATTACGTATCAGGGGCTTGTCTGTACTCCACTTTGGAGGGTCGTTGGCAGGGCTGTTGTCAAGATGACTGAGATGAAGAAAATTGCAGCTTGGGGGCACGGATTGACTTCTGCGTGTTTGGATTTTGAGATGTACTAGAAAACGCACTATTGACACAGTGCGGTCTCAGAAAACATGGTCACATTTTTCGGCGGTTGGGCGAAGGGCAGGGTTGGGTAAGATTTGGGGGAGGATACCCTATATTTGTTCTTGTCAGAAACGCCGTTTTTTTTCAGAGTATCGAGCACCCTTTTGTTTCGGGGGAGTGATCAATATTGTGTAAGTTGTATTTGGTACCTCTTTATCAATCAGATGCTTGCATTGCAGTTAATTGCAGTTGAATCTCTCGGAATCTAAGCGTTTGTTCGGGGAGAGCCATGAACAAGTAGGTTCCTGAAAATGAAGTTAGTCAGCAAGTGCAAAGAAGCCTGGAAAGACGTGACCCACATTTTGTTTTAGTGACACCTTCTTATTATTTCCCAATGCGATTTTGCTGCAACCCAAGCCCGTGAACCACAAATAAAGTTGGCACACATGAGGGGTTTCCAAGAAGGGAGTTTCCTTTTTGGGACTACCCTCTTTCCAACAATCATGAGGATAGGTTTGGAAGATTAATTTTGTCTTTCTTTTTTCAGGCCCTTGTCCACTTCCGTTGGAAAAAGGGAACCAGGCTCTGTGAAGCGCCATGCTCACGAGGTGAAGCATGCTCAATCCTCCAACAGCGACACTTTTGGGAAGGTGCTCAGCTGTGGAGCGCGCCTTGGATAACTGTGCCGGCGATTTCGAGAAAACTTGTTGAACTGGCGGGGGAGGCTGGGCTTATGTTTTTGGGGTCTGGCTTTTTTGGTTGACCTGACCCCCAGCGAATGTGTTGTTCCTTTTGGTTTGGGAGACAGTTCCCGCGTTAGAAGTCAAGAGGGTCTTGAACAACCGGACACTCAGAGGCAGAGGGAAAGCTGTCCTTAGGTTTGTGCCTCACCTTTTGGGGGCACTCAGAGGATGTTTGAAGGGTGAAAGTGCCTTGGCGGATGCTTGGGTCCTTAGGGGAATATGCAGAGTGTCACACCAAAAACAAGTTATGTTGTTCTGGGAAACACGCGAATATAAAGAAGCAGGGATCGGGTTGCATAATAGGGCTTGTTTTCACCTGCCTGTTGGGTCCTGTTGGTTTCAAAGGACCCATGTCCCGGGGCCCTTGGCATCTCAAAGTGGATGCTGGCGTATCCTTGCTGACTAGGTACGGTGACATTTAGGAGTATTCCTTGTGGTGTTAAAAAACCAGGGGTGAGGTCACAATTCCCCAGTAGATGTGGTCACTAGCATGAACTTGCCCACGCACTTCCATTGGCAGATCTTCTTCAACTTCCAGCGCCGTTGTCAGAACGATCAAATACAACAAGTACGACTCAGGGGCATTTCCTTTGAGAATGTCTTGAAATGCCAACACCCCGACTTCCCTGGGTGGCAAAGCAGAACCTTGGCTTAATTCTACATCCTTGCAGCTTTTGCCCATTTTGCGATGTGACTGAGTATGTGTTGTAATTTTCCATTGGGGATTGTAGCTCAACTAATCAACGGCCTCTTTCCATGTTGAGGTCCTCCTTGAGCTGTTCTAGGATTCTTGCTGGCTGCAAACAATCAATCTGACATCGAGGAGCAATATATGGAGGTTCAACCTTGAAATGCACCGGCGGCACATGCGGCTTCCCCCAAAGAAAACTTCAGGAACACCAAGGGGGCGGGCTTCTCTTGTGCGACATTGAGCTGCAAAAGCCGTGGGCCATGTCATAAGTGCTGACTTGTGGCTTGGAGGCGGAGTTTGCTTTGGATTTTGCATGAATGCTGGACCTCCTGAGTCTGCACAATCGTGCCAACGGACCAGTGGCATATTCGAATGAGTACTTCAAGCCTGGCTGAGTCTAAAGTTGGGTTTGCATTTTGTTTCTTCGTGGTTGAGTTCGCCTAGTGACGCGGTTTCCCCCGAAAAACATGGGACCTCTTTCCCTCATTTGGTACCACTTTTCCTCATTGAGCAGCTCTGCCCAGGTGACGGGGTGATGTCGCATGCAAAGAACTTCGCTGCTTGCGTAGGGCTGCGGGGCTCCGGTGGTCCCCGAACCGTCCGCGCGGGGGCGATTCCTGCTGAAAGATCTCAGCGCGCGTTCCATCTCCTGGGCGACTTTCTTGCCCACGGGCCATGCAAACGCATGCGCCCGCAGATTTTTAGAGACGCAGGGGTCCATTTCGTGGGTACTGGGGCGCTTGACCCTGGTTTCTAAATATATCTTTTCGTGGGGCGTGCTGTTTGGAGCTCAAAATGGAGCCCTGCCTGTAACCAACGGCGTTCAATCGATCGAAGCCCGACGGTTTTCCTGCCGACACGACTTCCAGAGTCGAAGTGGCACCGCGAGGCGTTCGGCTTTCAAAGTGGGAGGGCTTCTGTACAGAAATGGGTGACCTCTCTCTGGGACGTTTGTCCTGTGAATCAAAGAGGGAGGTCCCCGGTTTTGGAGCCGCCCACGTGGAGTCCCGCCTGTGTCCCGGCGCGCTCGACAACGTGAGCCCCCGCTGCCCAGGAGAGGCCTTCGGGGACGGGCCGAGACAGAGGCGACTTGGCCGGAGGCGTTTGGCCACCTTGGTGCGAGGAGAAAAGCCACAAGCGTGTCATAGGTGTCCTTTTTGGTTGTTTTGCTAGAAAAATCGAGGGCGATTCCTGGTTTACCTGGTGGTCTAATCATCTACCAGGGCCATCTATTTCCCTAAAAGGACACCTATGGCAACCAGCGTCCTGCAAAGGCCAGCTCACCTATCCGGTGACAGGAAACCGTGCCAGCGCTGTATTCTGGGGAGTGGTGATAGGTGTTGGAAGTAGTGTAGATGTTGCGCCTGAGCAGAACTCACCTGGTGAAGGTTGATGGGAATGCAGGATGCATAAATCCCCTCGTTGACAAAATTGGGCTGTCTCATTTTCGGGGAGTCCTTCATTCCCCGGGCCGTGCTCTGCCACATGAATCCCGAGACAGGGACTGTTCCCGCAACCCGCTCTGGATTCCCAACGCCAATTGGTCCTGCCGCTCCGATGGAATCGGCTCCAGTTTGGGATCTGTTTTGCGCCAAGAAAGATGGAGCGGGCGAAAGGCGAATTGACCCAGCCGCGATGCACGGAGTTCCTACCCTGCAAAGAGTCCTTTGACCCCTTTTGACCCTTCAACCCAGGACCCGACTTGGCCCCTTTGGGTTTGGAATCCGGAAGTGAGGTACCCGCCCTCATTTCAGTCAATGTGCGACCCAACAAAGCAGGCATTCACAAGCCCATCGGCTGTCCACGATGCGCTGGATATGGGGCAAAGAACTCAGCATACCAAAGCCACATGCATGTGTCCATTTTCCGGAAAAAAAAAAAAAAAAAAAAAAAAACAACTTCCCCTTTCAGCCTTTCCGCAGCCAACACATAGACGCCAGTTCTCAATCGCCAGCCGCACGCGCCGCGAGCGCCATTGCCTGTCAAAGGCCCTGTGGGCCATGTGCGGGCCTCGATCAAGGGGCATTTTCCGCGTGCGAGTTGACGTGGGCGGCCATGTTGGGATAAGTAGATGGCACAATTTGCTTGACTCCCAACCATCCTCTTAGCTTCTTAGCTTTTTAGGGTTGAGTGGGGGTTTTCATTGAACCTACTAAAAGTGAGTCACTTTTAGCAGGGGATCTGAGGGCAGCCCAATTGTCCATCAGCCATCCCCTTTTGCCCTCAAAGGGAATTGTGGCATATTGTGGCCATCCAGTTCACCCTAGTGTAAGAATTGCACGCGCAGTTGTTTCTTGTTTTGTTGCGTGAGGGTTGGCACCCGAAACGAGCTAGCAGAGACCATGTTGTCATACAGGATTGTGAATACGTTCAGACAATCCTACTCACACAACGCATAATTAATGACTTTGGCGAGCGTATTCAGCACTTAATTGGTAGGTTGGCTTTTTTTACAGGGTGCGACCCCCCTGTTGTCTGTTGTGTTTGTTTGCCAACCATCACACTCCATTTGTTTGGTACCAGAAAACAAACTCATTTCGGTGGGATTTGTCACACCATGACTTCCGGCCTCTTCGATTTGTTTCACGTGCTTCTCCCCCGAAGAACCTCAACTTATGGCCTGTTTGAAGGCCTGACAGTGTTGAATAGGCAACTTCCTGAAAGGACCGGTTTAGTTTCCCTTTGCTTTCCCTTTGAAACCAGCCCCACACGGGTAGCCTCAAACGATACGCATCTTGTATTAGTTGGGCTTCACCTCCAGAGTGGTTGATCGAATCCCCCGAAGTTTGGTGCCCCCAAAGCCGTCCCCCAATAGAAATCTGAGGCCCCTGGAATTTGCAACGGGGGCTGGGAGGTGGCCGAGCTGCAAGAAACCAAATTCTTTGGAAATTCTTTGGGAAAATCCAACCTGATTTTGGTGGGTATTAAACCAACTATAGGAAATTATTTGGGAAATTCCCCGGATTTTGGTGGGTATTTGGCGAACTTCCTGTAGAATTTCCTGCCGGTTTCTATGACAAGCATGGAGTCCGCAAGCTTCAGCCCAGGCTGGCGCTCACGAAGTCGCCGGCGCCGGCTCGGGCGGCGATCCCGGGGTTGGCGGTTTTTCAGCAGGCGAGGGGGGGGAGTTTGGGAACGTCAGACAAGGCTGGGATCTCCTTCAAGACTATGTATTTTTGGTACCCTGGCGGGTGGGCCAAGGAGGGGTGTTCATAGTCAACCAAGGAAAACTCGCCTTACGAGAAAATGGCAGGTCTGGCTGGGAGCTGGGCACATTGGGCAACCCACAAACATAGGCTCCGGCGTCCTGAAGTGATTTCCCAACCAGAGTTCAGTTCCTCGAAACCCCAAGGCCGGAAAGCAGGATTGGCATAGCCATCGCTGGTCGCTGGTGGGGAAAAAGAAGCGGAGACTCATATCGAGACTGATTTCCAGAAGCCTAGGTCGATCAAGTTTGGTCCCTTCCGAACCTTTCCTTGGCAACTTTGAGAGCCTTTTCTGATTGCCCCTCTTTTCCGAAGTCTGGAATGCGAGTAACCAAGACACCGACTAATGTTGACCCCATGTTCATCAACCCCAGTCTATGAATAGGGGGTGTCACAAGGTTTAGTGGGGAATCATCACTGTTTTCAGGCGAACCCCCCCTCTATTCATAAACTGGGGTTGATTAATACGGCTGTGGCTCAAACAAATGTACCAAAATGGCACCTTGGTGAATGGAGCCGAAGACTATCACCTGCGAAACCCCATCTCTTTAATTTTGAGCCACATCCATATGTCAACAGTTCCCCATGGTTGTTGTTGGGAAACATTTTACATTGCTTCTTGTGGTTTAGTGGTTGAAACCCCCACTTAACTGCTAGAATTTAACTTTTTGCTCCCCTTCCAACGTCAACCCGGAGAAGTGCAGGAGGATTCCAACCTCCGCCTTGGCCCCAAATTCCCGCTCTTGCGACGTGTCTAGGCCTCGGCCAAGCGGCCGGGCGGCGCAGGTTGCCAAGGCGAGCGTGGACCGGTGGAGTGGGGCCGGGCGTTGATCCAACGGTACTTTTCATGGGACCGACAGGGCTCCTTAAAAGATCTCCATTTTGCAACCATTTGAAACATGGCTTTTTCCACCAAAGTAAAGGGAAACCACCATTTGCAAGTTGCAATGTTCAGGTGTATAATGTAAGGATCCCTGATCGAGGAAACCCGCCCAAACAGATTCTATTTTCACCATGCGAAAGCTTACTCCATAGTCACTTGAGAGATTTGGGATATTGATCACCCGCGTCGTTTCTGGAAAAAATATTGGATGGCGTTGTTTGGGTGTCCTTTTGGGGAGTCCCACAAATATGCAGACAGAGCGGTTGCAGTAGAACTGGATCGGTCTTGGGCCTTGGGTGGTCCGATCGCTTTCTGGTGGTGGTCTTGTCGCTTACTCGCATTTGTGGGATAGCCCTCAAGGAAAGACCAGGTCGTTAGCCCGGACCTCGAATCCCAAGTAAGATCAGCTACCAACGCACTGCCCGCTTCCCTGTGAAACGCAAGCAGCTGCGGTGGGTGTATCCTTGAGGGTAGGGTTGGGCAAAAGCTGTTTCAACACCATGTCCGCATTTGGCCACCGTTCATTTGAAGGAAACCCAACTGAGATGTTTTCCAAGCCAGAGAGTCCAAGTACCTCATGAGGATGGCTTTCGGGAGGTAAAAAGGGGTCTAAGTACCGCCTTAGAAGGTACCAAGGGACCCTCTGGGCAAGCCAATCTCGTATGTCTTTCTCTTTGTTAGCTGCCCTCTTTGACCCATTTAAATCCCTTGGGGTTGACTCTCAGGGCGTTTTCCACCATTTTTTTTAGGGACGCCACCAGAATAGTGGTTTTTCCTGTCTTGTTTTCCCTTTAAAGCCTCCAACAAAGGTTTTTCCCCCCTCCCCCAAAAGAGACACACCCAAATAGGTTGTGGCTCATAAAAATGTACCAGAATGGCACCTTGGTACATGGAACCCAAGACTAAACCTGCATAACCCCATCTTTAATTTTGAGCCACACCCATATGTCAACAGTACTGACAGTACCCCATGATTGTTCTTGGGCAACTTTTTTTTACATTCCTGCTTGTGGTTTAGTGCTTGAAATCCACCCACTTAACTGCTAGATTTTTCCCCCCACTGAACAATTCAGAAAATTAACCTGCACAATTCGAAAAAGATCTTTCCGTTTGAGCCGCCAAGTAGGTCGTCCTCGTTTCCCTTTCGGTCCGTCGGCCCCGGGGAAAGCCGAAACCGCGCGAGGCGCGGAGAGCAGTTTGGCGCGGCGGGCGCTGGCCCGGGGCCCAAGGTGGGTCGTTTTCAACATAGACCCATGGGTTTTCCTTGGGCTCCGAAAAAGATAGTTACATTTTGCAACCATTTGAAAGATGTGGCTTTTTCCCCAATTTTTTTTGCAACCATCTGAAAGATGTGGCTTTTTCAACCCCCCCCAAAAAAAAACGCCACCATTTACAAGTTGCAATGTTCAGGTGTATCATGTAAGGATTCCTGTTATGGCTTCCCTTTGGGCTTCCACTCTAAAAGGGGAACCGCTCAAACACAGACTCATATTGTAGACTGAATTTGGAAGCCCTGAACATGTGAGTTTCTGTGTACCTTGGGAGTGAGACAAGGTGTCATGAGGGACGCGCCGATTCAGCCTGTTCAAAGGAATGATTTCAGGCTCGCCGCATGTTTCCCTTTGGGATGAGGCTGGGACTCTACCTTCAGTTCCCTGGGTTTTGGTTTTCGGTGTTTCGTCAAAACCAAAGGCGCCCTTACGGACCGCCATGACTGGACGCCTTGGCCTGTGGGAAGGAACCATGGGACATCTCCAGTCCCCCGTTCGGAACATTGCAGGGTGGTGGTCCTAAAAATTGACTTGTGTTCTCTTTGTGTCAGCATTTGCCATTCTGGGCGGAGTGCGTAGGGTTGAAAATGGTGGAAGCTTCGCGGAAGGGCGGCGGAAGCTTGTTGCCACAGTTTGAGACATGATTAGAAATTGGACTCTCGTGCTGCATGTTAGCACGCCTCTCAAATGGCGTGTTTCATTTTGGTTTGCGTTCGATCTCTGCCCAGAATTGTGCGGTTGTTGTTTAACAGATCGCGCTGTGTCAGAAAGAACGGCCAAATATGAGACCCTGGTGTTGTTGTGTGGCCTCTTGTTGAAGGGGTTTCGAAACCCCGACAAGGGTCTCATCATTTTGTTGCACCTCTCACTCTTTTTGCACCTCAAATTCAGAGCCACGGCCTAATAGTCACTATTAAATACAACTATTAGGCAACCTTCCCATGGCTCTCCTTGCTGCAATCAATCTAGGACGAACCTCATATGGGCCTGTCTTTGGAAAGGTGACACCAACAAATTGTGGTTTCCTTTCAGGCTTCCTTTAAAGCCAACCAACAATCAACAAAAAGGTTCCCAGCAAAAACTGTGTGTCTGTTGTAAGGGGACGCCAAAAAATGTGGTTTTCCTTTTAATCAACCAACAACCAAACAAAAAAGGTTCCCAACCAAAAGCTGACGGACCCATATGAATTAGGACGTTCCCCCCTCTGTGACATGAGGCCTGCGGCCTGGCCGCGGCCTTGCGATGGAAGCGCTCGTCACGCGCTCGCGTGAGACACGCGCTGAGAGCAGGCCCAGTGGTTGGGGGGCTCCTGGGGGGCTCCTTGAATTCCTTGGAAGGTTTCTTGGAGGGTCATGGAGCCTCAGAAGAAGGGCAACTGTGGACATCACCCGGTCAACGCCTACATGCTGCCCCGAATGTGTGTCATGTTAGTGCTTGGCAGGAATTGGGTGACATGATATCATTTGAATAGGACATGCGCTTGAGCCAAGATGGATCTACGCTGTCTGGGCCATGTTGGCTCAAGAGCCAAAATAGCAAATTTTGTTTGAATCCCTGGCATCCTGTGGGCCATTGAGATGCTACAGGATGCTTTTCAGCGGCCTCAGCGGGCTTTTGGGCAAGGATGCCATGGGAGGAGGCAGCCCGCTATGTTGGGCAGGTTGCCGTGGTTTTGCTATGGATGCGCGGGGTGACGTATGACCTGTCGGTTGGGGCCATATTGGCCGGGTGGCTGCTTCAAGCTCTGTCAAGTTTCCGGGCAGCTGCCACCCCTGACTGTATCCAATCTCCTATTAAGCCTTCCGGGCCGAGAGCTGGGAACCAGTCAGTCAGGTGGCCAGGGTGCATCAGACTGCAATGCTGTTCACCCTGGTTGACCAACAGAAAATCGCTGTCCTGTTCTGCTGCCCTAGTTTGAGCGTGCTATTTTAGTGCTTGGCAGGCCTTGGGTGACATGATATCATTCGAATAGGACATGCGCTTGAGTCAACATGGCCCTGTTTGGCTCAAGAGCCAAAACGGCTCAACTTCTTTTCCGCCTCGCGCCTTCTTACCTCCTCAGGTGGCCAGGTTCATCAGACTGCAATGCTGTTCACACTCATTTCTGGTTCTCTCTCTCTCTGCCGTTGCGTCCAGACAGCGAAAAGGCGCCCACGAGTGCGCATCACAGGTCAGGCCGCCTTTGTGTCTCCATGTTCACTAGGTAAAAATGAGAACGAGGTCAATTTTATACGGCCTGGCCTCCATTTGACCTCCCAGGTCGCTTGATTGGTTTTCAGGTTAGGGTGCGTGGCTCCATGTTTTGGTTTGAGACGTAGCATGGTTTTCCGTTGCTGTCTAAGAAGATGCCAACGTCACATGCCCAAAGTGAGGTATCTTGCATGGTTCTGCGGTTGACCATCTCACTGGCAACTGTTCCACCCGCTAGGCCGGTGGCAAGCATGATTAGTCATCCGTAGGTTTGGGGAGTCCAAGGTTAGATTTTAGTCATAACAGTGTTTAGTCCTCACCTAGGTCCTTCGGTAGCAGAGCATGAAATGCCATCTGATCCTTTTTTTCATGGCTTTGTTATTTAGGACTTGCTGATTAAGCATGATTTGGAGCTTTGTTGGTTCTACCTATATAACACTATGTTTTTTGATTGCTCAGATCCCGACATATCGGCCTATGGCAACCCCACAGAAGACAGATACAGTCCAGGCCTTTGTCTACATGCCCCATGCTACGTTGATGAGTTGCCCCTCAAGGAAGCCAGAAGGCATCAGAAGGCAATCAATAATCCTTTTGTTAGGCTCACTGTTTGGACCGATACCCTCCATTTGACACCCCTTGCCAAGGAAACCCTGGCGTCTGACGCACAGAGGCCCTTTGCTTTTGCGCCTGAACCCGGAGACATGTTGTAGCCAGCTGGCTTCAAGAGAAACACCCATGGAGGTTTAATTTTGACATATGAAACAGAACTTGAACATCTTTGTTTTTTTCTCGTGCGTGTCTTCAGATTTGGAACAAGGCCAAATTTGAACGAAGTACAATGGTACCATCGGGCATCGGCTTTTGCAGGTTGGGTCTGGTTGTTTGGGTGGTTCAATTTGTCGGTTTCTGGTGGCAATATAGTCAAATATTCTTGTGGGTACATGTCAAAGTAGTGGGAGTCAAGCATGGGTAGTCATCCTTGTTGGCCCCTTCAATCTTCAATCCAAATTGAAAACGATACCTGCAAAAAAGAACCAGCCAACAGAAAACCCCATGTTCAAAGCACGAGTTGTGGAAGCGGCTCGGTACACCAAATATCCAAGTCCAACCGGCACAGCGTTCCCCTGCAAATTTCACGGGCCGAAGAAGAGCATTCCCCAAAAGTGTTCTGTCGGGAATACTGGCCGTTTGGGTCCAAGCGTAACAAGAGCCAGCCCAATGTCAGAGAAGCGCGGTGGCAGGTGTGAAGGAGGAAGTGCTCGACATGCCGGGCCCTCAGTGGTCACAGCTACCGGGGAATCCAAACCCAAAAGGAGGGGTTGTTCTTTTGGCAGACAGGCAAGTTGGTAGTTGGGCCGACCTCTTCTGGGCCGTTCAAAGCCAATCTGCAAGGCTCCGCTTTGAACCGCCCAGACTACTCCCTTGGACATGCCCGGTGGACGGAATGAAACGACCTATATAGAGGAATATATCTGGGGATCTCGGTCCTGCGTTTTGAGTTGCTGGCCTTCCAGGAATGAGAAGATCCATCAGGGAAGGAACGCGGCCAACTGTTTTTATTATTATTATTATTAATATTTTTTATGTTATATCCGAGCGACTTGTTTGTCCCCTTTCTTTCATCCCTTTTTGTGAGCAACTGATTTTGCTTGCCCCAGGCCGGTAGATACCCCACCCTCTCAGGAGATACCTTTCAGTTTTTTTTTGGGCGAGCCGCTCATTGTTTGGTACTTCCGGAGGTACATGTCCCATGGCCCCGGGTCGCTTCGTTTTGGCGTCTCTCGGCTTGCGCTTGCGCAGGTCCAAGCTGGAGCAGCGCATCAAGGACTTGCAGGGCCTGAAGGCCAGAAGCCGACTGCATCCGCGGCGTTGCTACCCGAGGAATCTCGAAATGGGTCTGCGTCAAAAGGGGGGGACAAAATCGGTTGTTCCTACCCCCAAAACGGTAGCCCTCTAAAGAAACACACGTATGTTTGGAAGCCGAAGGGAAACCACATTTATAATATATATATACACCATTTTTTGAGAAACATCGAAGGTCTGGGCAAAGTCGATTCCACCGGCCCATGGGGAATGAGTAGTACTTTCCCACACATTCTCGGCACCGTGCGTTCAAGCAGCCCTGGCTGGCATGGGTGCAGAATGGTGGCAAATTGAGTTGCAGAGCAAGTCTGATTAGAAGGATCAAACAGAAAAAGGCTGATTAAAAGGGTACCTAGAAACGGAGCCGGTTTCAAGCCAAGGGTATTTGGACCGGTCTGAGCAAATGGAACCACGCCTTTGTCATAGGAAGCATTTGACACAGGTCCTTCTTTGCGTACGACTTGCAAAGGAGGTTTCGCTTGACGTGGGACACTTTGGAGCTTGATTGTTTTTCTCCCATAACCCCATCTTTTCAAAAGTCAATGTAGCAAGGTTCCCAGACTTGCAAGCACCAAACACGGTATTTGGAACACCATTTGATTTGATGAACGGACGGGTTCCATTGTTTGATGACCCAAAGCTAGAATTAGACCCTTGAATCGTTTTCCCTGCAAGAGGAAAGCAACCACCCCTGAGTTTTGCCTACCTTCCGGCAAGCAATAAAAATGGGACCAATAGCGCCCCATCACCGGGTCTTTCACCTGGCGCCGTCGCACGCAAGCGCAAGCGCTGAAGCGCTCGCAAGCGACGTCGCCCGCATCGGAGCGGAGGCGCGCGAGCTGCGGAGCCAGCTGGATGCGCTGGGCATCTCCACCAAGGGCTGCATGGACCGAGAGCCGGGCACCCGGCCGGGGTTTGGGGGAGTCGGGGGGGTCGGGGGGACCTGGGGGGAAGTTGGGGGGGGTCAGGGGGGGAGGATGGTGGGGGGTCGGGTAGGGGGGAGGGGGGGGGGAAGGAGAAGTATTTCGTTGGTTCTGTCCATCAATGTTTTGTTGAGACACATGATAGCATGGTGTTGTGGATGTTTTTTGGAAGTGAGAACTTGTTGGTGCTTGATGACAGAAATCCAGGTGGTTGATTGAAGCTGGCCAAAGTTGGCATTGGTAGATGGATTTGTTGAATAGTTTGATTGCTTTAGCTTAGCAACAGCTTTTGTTTTAGATTCTGGACACTTGTCAGCTCTAGGGAAGTGCTACTTTTGCGGCCGAGGAATGAGCAATGAACGAATCATAAGTTTATGGCAAATTTGAGGAGGGTAAAACAGTCATAGGCCATTTGGCGCTTGCTAGAAGCTGCACGACTTTCGCTTGGCCAAGCCCGGCTCTAGGCCGTGTCACTTTGTCTCGTTTGCTTGGCCCTGTTGTTTAGTTGATGAGGTTTGACTGATGGACCTTACATTGTTTGTGCGTGTAGATTATGCTTACGCCGATCGGAAGGGTTATAGGCCACGAACGTGGGATTTGTAGCAGATGGTTTGGTACCCTCCCCCCTTTTCGTCCGCCCCTGTGATTGGGACATTTGGTAGACTTGACATTGGCGGATGGATTCGTCGGGCATTGGGATAGCATTGGTTCCGCCAAACTTAGCTTCAAGGTTGTGAGAAATTGTTGGCATAGGGAATCCCAGTTTCTGTGAGTGATAAAGGAATCATTTCAAAGTGATTAAGCGGTATCGGAACGGGAATCAACCTCGTTGGTATTCTTTGGATAATTGCAGCAAAGAATCTTAGCTGATTGATACACCTCAGTAAAGCTGAGTTTACGCAGGAGTTTGAAATGTGTTTGCAGTTCATGTTTATGTTTGGAAAGTATGGTCGTCATGCTGTTTCTGGTTTCTACACGTGAGCATAGCTTGCATGCACACTTTATCATAGGGCCCATCCCCAATGATGCCGCTCAATTCGAAGCTTTGAGGGCCCCGTTTTGTTTGGGAGACACCCAAACTCAAGTCAAAATCGACCCGCAAGATACCAGTAGTTGAAAAGCCCGATGCGTTTAAGTTACGTGCTTTCCTTGTCTCGTTCCACTGGTAAGGATTGTGATTTGAGATGCCCAGCATTGAACAGCTTAGATTTCTGGGGTCTCCTTCAACAGCTTTTGATTTTTCGGGCACGGGCTGAATCTGAGTTCACAAATTTTGCCCGGCTGAAAGCAGTGTGGTCTCTGCCCGAGGCTTCTGGGGAAGGCTTAGGACACATTTCACATGTTTCCAGTGACTCAAAGTGAAACAAACAATAAAGTATACATTCTATCACTGGGCCTATTTCCAATCATGGGCTTGATCGGGGTGGGGGGTTCCGGTGCTGTTCCGGGGCCACCTGGCCTCGGGTGCTCGGCACACGCGAGGTCTTTAGTGGAGCTGCTGGAGACGGAGGGCCGCAAGCGGCTGGACATGGGACATGGGCGTCGTTTTCATTCCTCCAAAGGGAACCCGTGGGTTTCTTCGTGGCTAGTCGGCTTGCTGATGTTTTTCGACTTTTTCTTGGGACACATCGGGAAACCACTGGTCTTATGGCTAATGGGACCTTGCCGCATTTTCTGGGACTTTGCCTTTTGAAACGGCAACAGGTGGGATTTTCCGAATTGGACCCACCAGAAGTGATTTCCTTTCTGCAGATCTGCAGAGGGGTCGTTGCAACCAAGGTTTGGGAGTTCCCCTTAGAGACAAACCCCGCATCGGTGGTGTTTGCTTTCTAATTTCCATGTGGCGTCTTTTTGTGGGAGGTTCAGTGTGCCCTTTGCTTTGGTGCTGCGGGGGCTCAAACGAAAGAGGGGCACTACGATTTCCACGATTTGCCCTCCCACCAAACCTATCACGTTCCATGTTAGTGGGAGGGAGGGAAACCACTGGTTATGGCGGTTTGGTTTGCCGGATCTTGGGCTGTGGTTCCCATGGGTTGTGATTTCTTCTGACGCGCGAGTTCACAAGCTCGACAGCTCGAGCCGGAACGTTCCCGCCAGGGGGGGGGGCGTCAGCCCAGCTAAGGTTGAGGGTGGCGGGGGGGGAACAGCCAGCCCAGGCACCAGGCTGCTCAAAGGGGAAATTCCTTGAGTTTTCAGTTCTAAGGATGGCATTCACTTGGCATATGGCTGTGGTCAAAACCGTTGTGGTTGATCCCATGTTGGGGGATTGGTGAATTCACCACCCATTTTAGTCGGGATTTTAGTGGGGATTGGGATGTTTACAGGGGGTACGGGATTTTGACCCAGGGCCATAATATTTTTGTCCGGTCGTTTACTCTTTTGATTCTGTTCATTTTTACCGGGGGCTGCAAAACACATGTTTTTGTTTGCCACCGTACCAAGATTAGAGATGGTTGATTCGCCAGTGTCTACCCATGTCATCATTGTTTTTGAATAAACACCGTTCCTCATCTTTCCTTTTGCAGAAGCCAGCGATCCTTTGGGGTTTTGGTTGCCATTCGAGACAGAGGACCCCTGAACAGAGTGAACAAGGAGAATACCGGCCGAGGATTGGGAGCCCAGTTTTCAGACAGGTGGACGATTCAAGAACTTGTGTGTTTTCCAAAACCCGTCCATTTGCCTCCAAAAAGCAAACAATTTCGGGTGCAGCCGGGTCTGAGACTGATGACCCAGCCAAAAGCACGTTGTTGTTTGCACTTGCGCGGCTTTGACGGGGTCAACGCAGCGCATGCTTCACCATAGCCAGTCCCAAAGCGATCCAACACAAGACCCGAGTCGATCCCTACCTTTGAAAGAGGCTCCCTTGACGTCCGGCGCGCACGAACTCGAAGCGGGCGTGTTGCTAAGGGTCCTGCTGAGCTCTCCTGAGCACGAGGCGCTGGGAAGAGAATTGGGTTTGCGCATGCGGGGCATGTCTCGGAAAACTGGACCCTCTCACCGATGAATTGGGCCGCCTGCCCTCCCAATGTTGCCTCTAGTAGTATTTGAAGGATTTGTGTTCGAAGTAGCCAGTTTTTGGGAGCGTGGGTCCAGGAAATCTATTTTTAAGTACTTTGTACTACAGTCAGATTCCAGGCAGCCCGGCAATGCTACCCTTAAAGTGTGGTCGAATTTCAGGAGCTTTGGCAATACTACTGCTACGGGCCAATGTTACTTTGGACGTGATCTGTAGTAGGCTTTATTCAAGGGCATGACCCAGATGGCCCAGATGTGTTTGTTGACAAGACTGCTTTTAAACGGGGCACTTGTTTGGATCCACTTCCAGACTAGGACGGGAGCCAGATTGGGCAGTGTTTCTGGGCGACACCGCCTCAAAAAGGCAATGCTAATCTCGGAATTGCTCTTGTTTTTCGGATGCCTATCGCGGCCCAGGCCATTGGCTTCTAGGATTAGCTTCATGTGCCCGTGACTTTGGCATGTAGCATACCCAACATGATGTTCGATTGGTTTTTAGGGGCTCACTGAACCAAAATGGTCTGGACTTGGGCCATCTACTTGACTCATAGAGGCATAGTGATTGAAGTTCTGTTTTTTTGCTTTGCGGTTCCCAGCCGTCCCCTTAGGTTTCTAGGCTTTTAGGGTTTAGTGTGTGTTTAACCCACTAAACGTTGAACTTCTAGCAGGGGTTTAGCAGGGGATCTGAAAACGGACAGCCCAGATTGTGCCTGCCTGGTGAGACTGGATAGCTTGGGGCCCCGAAACGGGCCTCCGCCAGGCGCAAGCAGAGGCGGGGCATGGCAGTGCTGGATGGATGGTTCTCATTAGGCGCTGTCTGCGCGCAATCAAAGGTTTCCCAGCATAACACGAAGCCGGGACCAGGCGACCGAAAAGCATTCGTTCTGCTAGGGTGACTTGCAGACTTATGAACGACATGTGACCATCAAGGCAGTTGTCAGTTGCCAGAGGCTTGAGGCGGTCAAAAACAAACCGTGTACCATGTTTCCCATAGCTTTCCCAGGGTTCCACAATTCGTGCAGGTGATGTTATTAACAAACAATAAAACACTAATGCCCGTTGAACCAGGAATGGCACACGGGGTGCAAGCTGTGCAAAGATGGTTCAAAGAGTGCTCCGCGCTTGGTTTATGTCGACATGCTGAATGTTGAAGCTGTGTGTGCCATAAGGATTGCTTTACTTGGAGTTGGCAGGGTTCTCATCGGCTTCATTACTCTCCATCGCTGCGTTTGTTTCGAGTGAAGCCCTTTTCTCTTTGAAGGGACCCGCATTTGTTGGAACCATTTTGTGAGTACCGTCATTTGGAGATTCCCCCCGACGTGTTCTTTCAGACACCCATCTTAGCCCGAGAAGCGCCTTCATGATCCTCGAAAGGAGTTCTGATCAACCGCAGATCGACCATATGTTGATTCCAATGAACAAAAAGAGGCGATCACCCTCTTGCCAACTTTGTCAACCAATAGGTCAAGGAAAACCATGCAAACCGAAGCCAAGCCTATTTCAGGGGTTGAATATAATATAGAGCCAACAGCCACGGGGTTTATACCCCGCGCGGTTGTTGGAGC
Source organism: Effrenium voratum (assembly GCA_963377175.1). NCBI lineage: Eukaryota > Dinophyceae > Suessiales > Symbiodiniaceae > Effrenium > Effrenium voratum. Next base: position 186,371 of record CAUJNA010001624.1, on the reverse strand, counting down.
TGATTTGTGGGGTGTTGTGCCTTTAGCTTCCACCACCTGATCAGGGAAGCCACCGAAACAATGCCCCCTTTTTTTCAGGGCACATCTTCTAAGTTGCCTGAGAGAACCCGCCTAAATTTCCGTTTTTGGGAGGGTCTCCCCCAAAAATAACCAACTGGAACCACGTGGAGGCCCCTGGCCCCACGTCAAAAGCGTTCCACCGGCGAACAAATCCTCAGGCTCAGGCCACTCAGCGGCGCATGGAGGAGCTCAGGGCGCTCAAGGCGTTGAAACGTCGGCCGACGCGGCGTGCTTCATGATCAGCCCAGCGAAAAAGTAATGACCCCTGATCAATCAACCGAATCTATGGATTATGTTGGGGTTGTTTCCACAAAAACGAATCTATGGATTATGTTGAGAGGAGTTGTTCCCACAAAAACAAAGTAATTTGTGTCTCTAAAATGAGGCACGCCCTTGTCAACTTCTGAAACGGGGTTTCAGAAATGCTGGCTTATGGGTAAGTTGTCAGCTGGTGTCCTGAAGATATGATGGCCTCCCGCATGGAGGGTTTGTTTGGGTCTTGCCCACTTGTTCACCAAAGCGGATTTGATTCCTTGGGATCCCAGCGTGGGGAGGGGGTTCCTTTTCGGCCCAAGAAGCTCGGCGCCAATGACCTCAAGACACATCCTTGACAGCGGCGCTACGTGGCCAAGTACCCGGCTGGTTCCAGTCTGGGCTTTGCGATGAGATGCGACATGTTTTTAGTTTGGATGGTTTGAAAGGGAATCCAGCAGCAAACACATTTTCTTGGGTTTGGCCCATAATTTTGAAACACGTCCTGAAGCAAAGATGCTATGCGTATGGAGTTAGGGACCCCTTCAAGTGCCGTTGTTTTCTTTTGTTTTCTCCTCTTGAAGCAAGAGGGCCTGTACTTCAAAGGCTAGAAGCTTAACCACTTCACCCAGTTTCAGATGTTTCAAGGACCTGAAGGACACCCACCCTCGAAAGGTCCCCAGTTCGCATCTTGGAATTCGGGTACCCCGCCCCGCCCCTCCCTCCGCAGGCCCGGGACCTCCGGAAGCAGCTGAGCCAACTTGGCCTCGACACCGAGGCGCGCGCGCGCGGGGGCTCGTGAGCTTGCGCCGGTGGCAAGCTCCAAAATGCCCCGCGATGGAAGCACAGACAAAAAAGTTCCCTTGACATCCTGAGATGTTCCGCTGGTGATCTAATTTAAACATTTTTTGTTGGGCCCACTCGAAGTAGATTTGGTCTTTTGGGAGTGATGCTTACAGGATATTATTGTAAGGGTCCCTGAATGAGCGACGGTCAATCGTGACCGCCATGGACCGTAGAAAACGGATGACTTTTGGTACACTTACCCAACTTCAATAATAAAGTAAGGGTTGCTTAGCAAACTCAGTTGAGTCATCCTTATTCTGATTGTAACACAGGCGCTTGTTTGTTCAACATTGCTCCCCGGGTGAATTGTTCTTGGTATGTGTGTGAGTTTGTTGGGTGTTTGGTGCTTCTCATATTATTTATGCAAAAAGCAGCAGCTTCCAAAGTCTAGCAAGCAAACAGGCCAGCATCCTTAGAGTTTTGCGGACGCCTCGGACCCACCGACATCAGTGCAAATACGTCGAAATTGGTCCGATGGAGTTTACTTCTGTGAAATGATCAAACCCCAAAGCAGTCGAAATGGGTCTGACTGAGCACTTCTGTGAAATGATCAAGCAGAGGTTCAAAGGGTACCCTGTGCAGAGGTTCAAAGGAAACCCCCACCATTCTTGGGGGTTTCCCTTGACGCGTGTGCCAGGGCTATGTGGACAAGGAGTCCTTGCTCGAGCTGTTAGAAAGCCAGGTCGGATCTCGTTTTTGTTATTTGGTTTTGTTCCGGTTGGTGGGTGTTTGAGTGCCCATCGTGGTGAGGAACACATGGGGGTTTCTTTTTTAGAACCCACCGCCCCGCCTCCCCCCAAAACAACAACAACAACAACAACAACAACAACAACAACAACAACAACAACAACAACAACAACAACAACAACAACAACAACAACAACAACAACAACAACAACAACAACAACAACAACAACAACAACAACAACAACAACAACAACAACAACAACAACAACAACAACAACAACAACAACAACAACAACAACCGCAACCGCAACAGCAACAGCAACAGCAACAGCAACAGCAACAGCAACAGCAACAGCAACAGCAACAGCAACAGCAACAGCAACAGCAACAGCAAGAACAAGAACAAGAACAAGAACAAGAACAAGAACAAGAACAAGAACAAGAACAAGAACAAGAACAAGAACAAGAACAAGAACAAGAACAAGAACAAGAACAAGAACAAGAACAAGAACAAGAACAAGAACAAGAACAAGAACAAGAACAAGAACAAGAACAAGAACAAGAACAAGAACAAGAACAAGAACAAGAACAAGAACAAGAACAAGAACAAGAACAAGAACAAGAACAAGAACAAGAACAAGAACAAGAACAAGAACAAGAACAAGAACAAGAACAAGAACAACAACAACAACAACAACAACAACAACAACAACAACAACAACAACAACAACAACAACAACAACAACAACAACAGCAACAGCAACAGCAACAGCAACAGCAACAGCAACAGCAACAGCAACAGCAACAGCAACAGCAACAGCAACAGCAACAGCAACAGCAACAGCAACAGCAACAGCAACAGCAACAGCAACAGCAACAGCAACAGCAACAGCAACAGCAACAGCAACAGCAACAGCAACAGCAACAGCAACAGCAACAGCCACAACAACAACAGCCACAGCCACAGCAACAGCAACCGCAACAGCAACCGCAACCGCAACCGCAACCGCAACCGCAACCGCAACCGCAACCGCAACCGCAACCGCAACCGCAACCGCAACCGCAACCACAACCACAACCACAACCACAACCACAACCACAACCACAACCACAACCACAACCACACCACAACCACAACCACAACCACAACCACAACCACAACCACAACCACAACGACAACGACAACCACAACCACAACCACAGCCACAACCACAGCCACAGCCACAGCCACAGCCACAGCCACAGCCACAGCCACAGCCACAGCCACAGCCACAGCCACAACCACAACCACAACCACAACCACAACCACAACCACAACCACAACCACAACGACAACGACAACGACAACGACAACGACAGCGACAGCGACAGCGACAGCGACAACGACAACGACAGCGACAGCAGCCGCAGCCGCAGCCGCAGCCGCAATTACGACGACGACGACGACGAGGACGACGACGACGATGACGACAACGACAACGACAACGACAACGACAACGACGACGACGACGACGACAACAGCAGCAGCAACAGCAACAGCAACAGCAACAGCAACAGCAGCAGCAGCAACAACAACAACAGCAACAAACGACGAAGAACGGAATCATAGTAGTATTATTATGGCGGCGCTTTGCTTGTTGGTTTCCCGTTAAGAACATATTTTTGGTTTGAGAACACACCCCCAGCGTCACCCCACACAGAAACCTTCCTGATAGGCTTGAGCCGGTATTGATGCATTTCGTTTTGGTGTTTCAAGGAGTGGCCATGAGTGATAAATACATGTTCACCGCTCGAGTTGGAATTTGGTGGCAAACGAATGTTTGCACTTTTTTGCCCAATCCACTCAGGAAGCGAGATACTTGCTGGTATTTGAGGACCCTTCAGCAAATGGAATAACCCTGAGGTGCAGTGGCCATGAGGAAACAAGTCTCACATCTTCTTATCCTTAGATTTGGCACCTGTTGGTTGTTTGCCTCTACGTAGATTGTTTGCCTCCAGGTCATTTGAATCTAGGCCGTTTGCCTTGGGTCGTTTACCTCTGTAGGTCGTTTGTTTCCAGGTCCTTTATCTCTGGGCATGCACCCCTGAGATTTATATGTGTGGTTCCAGTCGTAAAATTGGACTATGCAGGGCGATTTCCGCAGGAAAAACGCTCCCAGGATGCTGGCCGATGATTTTTGAGAGGGATCGCCGCAATACTTGGACCGGAACGATTGCCAGCGGAGCCCCGGAACAAACAAGGATGGGCTATCATGAAGTGGGTAGTATAGAAGCTCCAGTCCATGCAATACGCTAGGCAACAAGGTTCCTGAACATTGGACGCTTGTTTGCATGGAGGAGGGAGCAAAGAGATTCACCCAAACACGTGAATTTCCCATACATGTCCCATACCATTTTCCTTTGGCATTTTGTCGTGTAATGTTAGACTTCCTTTATTAACAGTACCCTCTATGGTAGAAACGTTTATTCTGAATTCAGGATCCTGTGTCAGTTTCTCCTTGACAGAGTGCCCTTTGTGTCCGCCAGGGGCCAGAGGCCATCCAACGCTTCGATAGCCAGCCGCCGCAGCCGCAACAGCCACCGCCGCCGCAGCCGCAGCAACCGCCGCCGCAGTCGCAACAGCAACCGCCTCCTGCCTCAGAAGGGCAGAAGAAGCAGGCGGGCGAATTGTTGTGGTCTGATTTCGTCGAGGTTAGTGCTGAACAGACCTGTTCATGGTATTGCACATGAGCCTTGCCTGTCTTGGGCGAACAGGGTGTGGCAAGTGTGCAATTGTTGCTACGCCTCGTGTTGGTCCCCCGACCTATTCCAATTGCTTTGCACCCTTTCATCTTGGAAAGCCAGAATATCATTTCATCGTTTCTGCTGCGGTGTGCTGGTCAAGTTGCATCACTGCTTGTGCTTTGCTTTCCAGCACCCCAAAAGTGACCTTTCATGTCTCTTGCCATATATGCTTTGAACACAACACCTCTCAATAAATGTGCTCAGCCGGCCTTCCATGTCCATCCGTTGCCCCCATAATTTGGGAAGAGCCGCTTTAAGGAAGATGCATCTACTTGCCAAGTTTCCGGCTGCAAGGATCGCCGTTTGGGTCAAGTTCAACATGGTTTTTGGCCCCTACTTCTTGCCAGGGCACCAGGGAGAATCTGTACCTCCGGTGGGTTTGTGCTTGGTTGCTTGGTTTCTGGGGGCCTCCCAGGCATCGCCTTCGCGGTTTTTTAGCTTTTGACAGGTTTCGTGGGGGGTCCATTTGGGTGTGGGTCAAAATGAAACCAGGAAATGGGCCGCAGGTAGTACATGTTTCCATTTACCAGGGGGCCATTTCCATTTTGGGGTGACCCTATTTTTCACCCATTGAACAGTTGAGGGCAGATATGTTTGGGGCTCCAGATGTTCCCTGAGAACGAGACTTCGGCTCCGCAGAACCCCTTCAAAGACGCCAAGCCTCCGCCGGTGGCCGCAGAGCCCCAGGCGAGTCCGCGATTTCGGATTTCGTTGACGGGGGGAGGGAGGGGGCAGAGGGGCGGAGTGTTCTACAATGTTCTACAGCAGGTGATGTGTTTGTCGTCCTTTTTTTTAACGAGCCTGGTAGACGCTTTAGTAGTACGTAACGTGTTTTTTCCTTGTTTTATTGAGACATGTCAAGATTGTGCGTGGGCGTATGCAACCAAACCTGGTCCGCTTTAAAGGAGAACCAATCAGTGACCGAGGTTCGGTGTAAAACATGCTGCAAACACCACAAATGGCGCTCGGCCCAAACCGCACCAAATGGTGTCCTTGCGCTTTGCAATCAAGCCTATACAGGGCACTAGTTGTTTTCCCCCCCCCCTCGGCTGTATCGGCTTCACAGTTTTGCGCTTTCGCCACTGAATCCTAACTGCTTTGTTGCACTCCGCGGTGCCATGTCGCTGATTCAGCTCAAATTGGTGGCTCTTCTCACTTGCCCAGAGCTGACTTGTGGACTTTTTGGTTTCACTGTTTTGGTCCATATTTATTCGTGGCCCAAAAGGTTAACCGTATATTTCCAGGGCCATTGGGCAACTAAGCCAGAGTTATGTGCAGCTGGACGAGCAGGTTGGTTCCTAGGATGAAGCCCATGTTGCCTTCATTTCCCTCCCATTGGTGCCATTGTTTCGGTTAGTTTGGATAGAAATAGATGAGTTCTGCTGGTTTAGAATGGTTTTACGCCCAATCTATGTTTTCAAAAGGTCACTTATTTCCCCTCCGGGAAACTGCCAATATCGTTTTGGGGGCTGGGGTCCATCAATTGTCCAAGAACCTTCTGCCCAGGTGCTTTGATCTAAAGTGACACGTTCGAAGTTGCCTTCTGAAATGGTTCCCGAAAAAGTAGTTGTGAGAGGATCGCTTAAAGGGTCAAGGTAAAAAGGGGTAAATTGTAGCAGTTGTTGAGTCTACTTTAGAGGCTCCAATTTTAGTTTCAGCTCTCAAAACCCATCGAGCGCACAAAGGGACAGTTCTGGGAATATTTTTATCAGCCCTGCCTCCGCAGGCCGGGATGGCCGCTGCTTGGCTATGGTTCAGAGCGTCGAATGTATGAACCCATATGGCTGTGGGTCAAAAAACCGGTACCCAACATGGAAACCTGGTAAATGCACACATGGACTAAAACCTGCGGTCCCCTGGTGGAACATATGTGGCTGTGCTTGTGAAAACCAATGAAATGGTGAGTTCACCACCCATTTTAGTTGGGATTTTAGTGGGGATTGGGATGTTCACGGGGGGTACGGGATTTTGACCCACACCCATTTCTTGTGTGTGTTTTTGACCGAAGGCCTTTTTGTGTGTGATGGCTGAAAGGGAAGTCAAGGCAAATCCTCCGTTTTGAAATGGCAGGTCCCCAATGTGACCCATACCCCAGAATATGTGACCATGGAATAAACTTACATTTTGAATTACGTGGTATTTGACATTTAGCATGGCTTGGTTAATTCTTGGGCACCAGTCTTTTAAGGGGCCCCGATTGGCCATGATACATATTGACGTACAAAGTCAGCTGTTGAGTTGTGGGGCAGATGCCTCGTGTGCTGATCTGACCAAAGTTATTTCTGGCGACCTGGCTGGCTGCTCGTGATCTGGTCCTTGAGTTCTGGTTATGTTTTGCTTTGTAAGAAAGGTCCTTCAGGGCAGCCTTTTTGAGGAGTCGGGAGACTGTGACTGAGATGCCAGTAACTTCCTGGTAGCTCGTGACAGCACGAATCAATGAACTTAGACACAGATCCAGTACCTTTGACCTTTGTCAGATCCAGCGAAAGCGTTGCACAATGAAAACCCGTCCACCTGCGCAGAAATGTCTCAGCAAAAGGGGAGCTCATGATGCTTGGCTTACGCTAGCTTTCCGGACCCTTGAAAGGACAGTGCCCTTGAAGCTATCTGTTCCAAATCCAACTGTTTCCATTCTTTGGCGCGGAAAAGCTACCTGTTTTTCCGGGTTCAAGCAGCACGCGCTTGGAGTTTCCCAGGAGTACTTCCACACAGCTCAGTTTTGGCATAGCGCCAGTGCTCCCCCTTTGGCGCGGAATCGCCACGATTCCCGTGCCGAGGAATGCAAGATCTTCCTGCTTGGAGCCCTAGAATGATCTCCGAGCCTAGCAGGGTTCCACCCTTGGCGGCAGTTTGTGTGGGTGTTTCGATCATCATCTTTTGGAAAGGCTATGCTAAAGTGAGAATCCTCGTTTCTTTAAGCCAGCCTCATTGTTTGGCCCTTCAAAGTGAGTTTCTCCAGGCAAGCAATACCTTTTGAAAAGGCAACTTAGATTGAGCTTCCCTGTGGTGGTGGTGCAGGGGGACATATTAAGGAACCCCTAGCTGGGGCAATAGCTCCTTGACTTCTACTGAACTTCTCCTGAAGGATCTCAAGGCTGACCCCCTCCCGCCCACAATGAAGGACGTCTCCTCGTGCACTTCCCGGAGATGGTACAGCAAAAAAAACGAGGTCACGTTGTCCTAGTTGGCCATGTCTTCGGTGCAGTTTCGAAAGCACTCCCTTGAAGCATCACTTTGAATCGCGGAGGCTTGACCTGGACGTTATTTGGGGGGGGGGTTGCCAGCTAAAGGGATGGCTTTGTGATGCTAGTTGCTGGACAACAACTTGTCAATTATTCAGGGATGCGAAACCTTCAGTGTATTCAAAGCAAGATCTCTACTTTTAGGACTCAAACAAAGCCGAGCCGAATTTTGTTTGGAGAGCAGCGAGCGTTTGGCGTGAGGACTGACAACTCAATTGGAGATGGGTCCGGACTCTTATGGAGTCTCGTCTCAATGCGAAGGAATATCTTAATCGTACCTGGGGTCTCCAAGATCCGTTGAACATGAGGTCGCCTACCCAAAGAGGTCATTATCACCTGGTTATGGGTCATGGAGCCTCCAGGTAAACGATGTTGTTTCTTCTTCTTTTGCCATTTGTGTTGTTTTTTTTGTGTGTGTGTTTTAATCTGGGGGGTATTCCAGTGGTAAAACAAAAACAAAATACGATTAACACTTAACACAAAATACGGTTGCTTCCGACAATCCAACTGCGAAGGGTAGAAGAACCACACCGGTGCAAAGGGTCGGCTTTTTGGGTGAGCTGGATCTAGGAAAGGCTGCCGGAGCAAATGGCAGAAAGCAAAGTCAAAGAGGCTAAGTAGTTAGACTGGGTTTGTACGGTGCTTCAAAACCACATGAAGTCCTGACCACAGGGCAACAATGTGTGTCATTGTTTAAACTGCCGGCCCTTGTATTAGAATGCTCAGGGTTCAATAAGGATCGGGTCAATGTTCATACACCCACCTTTTGAAGGACCAAGTTGACGATGTTTCTTCAAACACTGGCTCGGATGCAAGTTTCAAGGCTACGCAAAGACACTGAAGAACCTGGCTGTTTCAGCATGGTGTTTGGTTGAAGCCTTGGAGCATGGGCTTTGGTGCTTTGAGTAAATCGCATACGTAGCGACCCTACAGCAACGTCCTTTCAAGCTTCTGGTTGCCTGTTTAGATTCAGTTGTTTGTGATGCGCCGTGCACCATGCTCAAGGTATGTCTTAAACTAGGGGTTCCCCCACCACCCAAAAAAAGAAACACAAAGTAGTTTGTGTTGTGGGTTTCCTGTATCCCAGCCTGAAGTGGTAATAACTCCAACAAACACACACACACACAGAAAAATAGCGACACGTCGTCATCCACCCGGTAGCTCATGGCCAATGCACAATGCACCTGGCCGATTGTTGAGCTTGACCTTGAACTAGAACGCAAGAGATACTGGTACGGTGGACTCCCAAAGTATTGCAAGTGAACCATACACCTCCAACCACAACACCCTTGTTAAACACCTTATATATATATATATATATGGTACCCCCCCCCTTGGAATACTCAGGTGTTTGGCCAGAAATTGACATTGGGCTGTAAAAATGCATGCACAACACACGTTCCAGCTTCTAAAATGAGGCTCTAAAAATGCACGCCTTTTTAGGCCTAAATTCTAGCATCGGTACTTAGGGCAATCCAGGATGTGCTAGCATGTGCTAGCACATCCTGGATTGAAGATTGAAGATTGAAGATTCTGAGACTACTTGTTCTGGAAATCTTCAATCCATCCTTAGGACAAACTGATATGTGCTAGCACGTGCTAGCACATCCTGGATTGCCCTAAGTACATATTTGGGGAATTTCAGAAAAGGTTGTCAGAGAATCTTCAATCTTCAGATCCTGGGTTGCCCTAAGTGCGGATTGAAGAATCCAAAAGGCAGACCGGGAGTGCACGTTGTCAGAATCAAACTGTGGATGTGCACTTGCACTGCCTGCATTTGGCCAGGGGGGAAAATTGTTGTTGACATCTTTACAGTTTTGTTGTGGACTCCAGGATGGAAGATTCTCAAATAGAAAATATGGTAGATCTTCAATCTTCAATGCAGGGGGCAAAACCTTAATGAGTCTAGAACAAACTGTCAAGTTTTTAGGGGACCAGGATTGAGGATGTTCTAAACATCTGTTTGTGGAATCTTGTATACTCGATCTTCGATCCAGGGCAACACGATCTGAGCAAATGCTGTCAAACACTGCGTTGTACAGCATTTATGCCAAGAACAAGATCTATGATTGAAAGTCATGGCTTGGCTCAGTTCTTTCTTGGTTCAAACCACATGGAGTTCGATAAGGACAATCACCCTTTGAAAAATGAGTTTGATTCCAAATTCATTTGGCCATGACAATAGCCATCTTCTCTAGTTTATTTTTGAAATGCACAAGAAATTGTAAACGAGTAAACTTGAATTTGGTTTGAACTCGAAAGCGTTTTAAACTGGATATCCTTCCCTTGCTTGAATTTCAATAGTTGTTATTGGCGATGGTTGAGCCAAGTTAGACAAGCAACACACACACATGGGATAGTTATGTTTCAAATAGACTGAACTAGCATGTACATGGAATTCTGCACAACACTCGAGTTAACACGTAAATGCAACTGCGCAAGGACATGACGTAGGAATGAGTTCCTTTTCCCCAAGTTGATGATCTGCTTAACTTCGCTGCCAAACAAAGGTAAGAAACACAAAATAGCAGAGCTGCTACAGGCGCGTTGAAGCTGCCAAAGCATACTTCGCGCACTACTCTTGTACTGGACAGTTGTGTTTTTTGAGCTGGAGCTGCCAAAGTGAACTTTGCATACTCCAATGTGACGGTCACACAACTCGCAACTCCTTCAACGTTGAGCTTAACTTCTGCTTGGTTGGAATTTGCATGGAGTTGAGCGTCCAGTCAGTTCATTTCAGAATCTCAAGGCATTTCTCACTCCGAGTCTGGCCCAAAACCTCAGTTCTGGCAAAAACCTGAGTATTTCAAGGGGGGGTAGCATATATATATATATATGTATTTAAGTAAACTACAGAGTTTCCTCCACTTGCAATATGTAGGGCATCCACGGTAGCTGGTTGGTGTCCTTTAGAACGCTCAACAGGAAGCCATCCTTGGCTGAATGAGGGATTCATTCAGATAGATACACCAGAGAACTCCCCTTGACAACGCAAAACCCTCAAAGACATGGCCCCCCTTTCTCCACTTGTTCAATGTCCCGTTCCGCGGAACGGAGTCAATCAACCAAACAAAAACTCCCCTTTCGGTAGAGAAAGTGTGTTTTCAGGATGAGAACGCTGCAGGACAAAGGAGCCTTCACCGGCATGTCTTAACATAGCAGCCACGGACCGGCATGGCTTGTGAGGATTGTTCCGAACCTGCATGTCTCTGTGACTCGTTTGAGTTAGGACCTTTCTTGATAAGGAAAGCCTAAGGGCGCCAGGTTCCACAATCGGCACCCTTTCTTTTGGCCCAATCCTCAATGTGACTTTTGTTGATCCGGAGTAGCTGGAGCCGCACCTTGCAGTTCACAGTCTAATGCAAAAAGTCCCGCAGAAAGTGGTGGTCCACCATGACTCTGCTCTCCAAATGCAGGTATGTTTCAAGTGTCAGGCAACACTTCAGGGTAGCATCTCGAACTCGTGGCAAGCAACACGTGCGCGGGCTTGGGAGAACTGACATAGACTTGAATCCTTCTCTGCCTGCGCGCAGCAGTTGCCCAAGCGTTGACAAAACACCTGTTCGATTGGCAGATGACCCACCAAAACAAGAGTTTCAATGGACAGAACTACCTCCTCTCGGGGTCGCTTCCTTGTTTTCCTTTGGCCCATAAACCTGATCCCAACAAGCCAACAAGCTCGCCGAAAGAAACGTGTGGAAAGGGCATGGAGCCACCGAAAGAGACAGCAGAATGCAGCAGAGGCGGTTGCCAAAGTTTGTGGCATTGGCCATGCATGCTTCAAGTAGCTCGCCAGACAAGTGTAAAGACACACACACACACAGACACAGACACCTTGGCGGTTCCGAGCCATTCCCTTAAGTGTTTTTTTTTGTTTTTTTTTGTGGGGGTTCAGCGGGGGTTTCCAATATTCAACCTTTAGCGGGGGATCTGAGGGCACACATACACATCTGTCTTGGAGATCCTGGGCGTCGAGCTTTCCGGGAAGACCATTTTAGTGGTAGAGAACAATCTGAAACATTTCCTGGCACCCCCTGACTCGGGGAGCGATGTGTATTTGTGTATATGTTTATAGTAGATGTCCTGTATGTCTTCAGACATATATACATAACATTATATATATATATATATAGATAGTTACACATGTGTTTGTGGATTGATGGCTGCTTGGCATGCTTCACTCAGCATGCCAGGTGAAGTCGGACTCCAAGCTGATCACCATCGAGCTGGAGGTCGGGCCAGCAAAATCACGAGAGGCGGCTTGCCGCTGTGGGCATAGGTGTCCTTTTTAGTGGTTTTGCTCGAAAAATCAAGTTTCATCATTTACCAGGGCCATCTATTTCCCCTAAAAGGACACCTATGGCTGTGGGTCCGTTTTTTTGTGGGACGCCCCTGAAGTGACTTGCTGGTTCGATAGGCAGGACATGAGTTGGAATGACCCTCAGACAAAATCCCCGATGCGGTTTCCTTTGAGGAAATTCCCTTCTTCATGCCCAACACCCTGGGTCATTCCTCTTATCTGGGCACCAGCCAGATAAGCGGCGCCCCTTTGGTTGCTGTTCAAAACCCAAAAGGGCAGCCTCGAGACACGATACCCAGCAGCTAGACCATCGTTCGCCGTTGTTTTTTTAACTACCTGGCTGGCCTTTGGCATGACCCAACCGCCCCTTAGGACCTTTGGACACAAATTGTTTTGCATGGTTTCCATTAAGCCCAGTTGCCCAGTGGCGCCCTTTTTCCCTTGTTTTGGGAAGGGTTCCCTTTTAAACTCAACCAACCAAAAAGGATGCCCTTGTTTCCCCATGGCCACTGGGCATCTGAGTAAACGTACAAACGCTTAGAGCATTTGCCTGGGGGGAAAGAGCAACCCAGACTATAGCAGGCGACCAGCCATATTCCGTTCGGGCGTCAAGGGGTGGGAAGCTGGGACACCCCTTGATTACCTGCAAGGAAATGGAATCATTGAAAAATACAACTTTTCGCCTTTGTTGTGTCTGATTTTCCCGGCAGCTATACGGGCATTCGGCCTTGACCGGTACATGTATACTGATACTTAAATGATCTTACATGGATGTGTTAATATGTAAATATGTGTTGTGGCACCCAACACGCAAATCGGGTTACATACCAGCACTCTCTAACTCTCCAATGACAGTTGATTGTGCAACGTCCAAAGCAAAAAGTGCTATCCACAAGGCCTCGTTCGATCTAACAGGACCATGTTGCTAATATCTAATCTTTTATCACTTCCATGGAGTTTGGAATTCTTGAACAAGGACGCCTGAGTTGTCGCCCTTCCCCTCTTCCCCTCCCATCCAAATTGCCTTGCACTGCTTCATGCTTCTTGCAAAGGGTGGCCGTTTGAGCTCGGTTTCAGACTTGGAGCGGGCTACAGAGAACTGAGACCGGGACTTTATCAAGGTTCAGGTCTAGAACTCACCCTGCTTGGCCTTAGTTTGCTGTGTGGGTATCCGCGCAGCAGCTTTTTGGTGATAAATCACCAGAATAGCAGCCGTTGTCTTAAGCCTGCAGCCAGCCACGGGGGTATGTGAGAGGGTTTATGCTCATTCGAGTGGGCGACAAATGAAGGTTTCACCCCCCCCCCAAACACCCCATAGTGCCCTCTGTTTTTTCTTTCTGGAGAAGCCTTCGGAATCAAGCACCAAAACTGGCTGCCGCTTTTTGTCCCATGGGCAATGGTGGTTGGGGAACCTTTTTCTCGCTTTGATGTCTGTTGTTTTGTTGGAAGTGATGGAAGGCCCCAGATATTCTCCACCGTTTCTGGGTGCTACATCGCCCTATTTCATTTTTCCAGACCCTATGTTCTTCTACCCAGTTCTTTGGAGGAGCATCGTCTTCTCAAGTGGTTTTGGGAGCTTCCATGCATGGAGTTGTTTGACAACCAGGCTACCATCGCACGTGCGGGAGCCGATTCAACATCAGTAAATCTGACTCGCAAACCCGGCAAACCACCAAGAAAGCAAACACATGGCCTTCTTCGCTTGATTTCAAAGGCAAGCCCTCTCAGCGAAAGGGGACAAAGGGGACAACAACTATCTGAGACGTTCATTTGCCATATTTCAATCGACCAAGATCAACAGCGGGTGCCCAAATTTTGCAAAACGCAGAACTAAAGCAAGAGTTTCTTTCGTCCAAACAATCAACCCTTTTCAGCTGATGAAAGTGTCCCGAAAACCCAACGTGGTGCAGTTCCATGATTTTCAGGAGGGTCAGGCTTCCAAGATTGGGCTGTCACATTGAAAGCCTTTAAGCAATAGTTCTTCAAACATGTAGCGAGGGGTTGGTCCGACTTTTCAACTGTTTGCAAGTCAGTTGCCTTCAGGTAGGTTGCTCCCCCTTGCGCTTTGTGGTGGACACCTGCAGCTATCACTCCATCATGAAGGCAAGCGGCTGTTATGTGCGACTTCTTCGGGGCTACTTGTGTATGTATGTGTCAAAATATGGGGGGAAACCGAAAAAACGATGGTTTCGTCTTGGTCCAACACGTCTCCTGCAAATCTGGGAGTGGGGAAACTTGCGGACCGGACTGATGAATCCACTGGGTCCAGACTGGGCTCGATGAAACTTGAGTACTGCTCCCCAAGCTTCTGAACTTGGGTCGCTTTGGGTCGACTTGCATAGTTTCACCATGTTCCAATCAACTCAGGATGTAAGACTTTGGGGTCCGAAAGGTTAATTCATTATTGTCATGTCCACTCATGTCTTGGGAGAAGGCGAATATACTCAGTCCCATTTACCCATGTGCCCTTTGTAGGGAGTCGCTTTTTTTTTTTTTTTAGGTTCCCCTCAATTGGATTGGATTGGTTTGAGCATTTGACTTTGTGGTTCTCAGTGCGGAATGACCTTTTGGTTTTCAGAATGAACCCAGGGTCCCCTTCAAGAAAACCACCAGTTGGATGGTCTCTTTTGGGGTCATTCCATTTCTGATTCCCTGCCTATAGAACCAAGCTTGCTTGCCATGCAAACCGGGCCAGTGAATGTGCGGACTCCCTCACAGACATTCAGAAACCTGGATACATCCCAGTTGCCCAGTTGCTGACCTCCTGTTTTTTTTGGTTTTTTTACACCCCTACATCAACCAACGGCTCGAAATGGTGTTCCGTTTTCCACATCGCAACAAAGTAACTGCACCGCTGCAACCCCAAGAATGAGCAACAGGTGCCCCCGGCAAGAAACCCTGAGAACCTGTCCCGGTTGTTTAAACCACCAAAGGCCGCCAGGCCTTGATGGTGTCTCCTTCAAATATGAGAGAAACAGGTGTATAGATATATTTATATATATATATATATATTTATATACATATACCCTCCCACCAATTGACATGGAACTTGACAGGGGTTGCCTGGAAGACAATTTTCCTTTTAAAGGCACCCCGTGGCAGGTTCCATGTAAATTAGTAGGAAGATATATATATATATATGTATTATATGTTAGACGCAATATGCTGCATAATCTGAACAACGTTTTTTTTGTGTATCCCATGGGCCAAGTTTTGCGTGTACCATTTGTGCTTCGTGTCATCTCTCTACCAGGGCTTCACCATGCTGGTTCTCAGAGAATGAGAAATGGAATGACCCCAAAAACAACCGTGGTTTGAGTTGGAACCCCGAAAAAGACCATCCAAATGGTTTCGAAGGGGCACTCCTGGCGTGGGACCGGCCGCCGACCGCAAATCCGCCCAGGAGGCCTTGGCCTCGAACCTGCACCAGGCCCGGCTCTGCGGGGAGCCCGACTGGGCCCGTGAGGAGGCCGGCGCTTCGCGCTTCATTTCTCGACGGTTGGAGCCCTTTCGGGCGGGGTGGCAATGGGTAGCAAAGAGGCTGTGCACCTGCCATTTTAGAACCTATTTTAGCGGGGACTGGGATGTTCACTGGGGGTACGATTTGGAGTTTGACCCATGGCCAAGTGAAAAGTCTCTCTCTCCTGCGAGGGCAGTGCCTGCGTGAAACAATATCATGCAACCCGGGGGGCACCAAGCCCAAACGCAGCCCAAAAGTGACAAGTACCAGCTGAGAAGTTGATGGCTCGATCCGATTTTTCGATTTGGGAGTAGATCGATCCGATTTTTCGCTGGGTATGGGCCTGAAAAGTGGGGAACTCCCAACAGCGGGGTTTGCCTTGGGTGGGTTCCCGTTTTGCAGTTCCTTTTTGGAGGGGGTGTACCTTGTGTCCCATGACCGATCGATCCTTTTGCGGAGTGTACACTTCCCTGCAGATTAACGTAGAACCCCCAACAAAAACACCCTGCTTTGAGAGGGAACTCCTTTTGGCGGACCTTTTGGGAGGAGTGCCCGGCGTTAAAATGGAATGTTGAACCAATATTCCAAGCACAGGATGTTAGGTGTGTGGGCCAAGTCTGGGCTCCATGACCCTTCCAAGGTTTTTTCACAAGAGATCCACCTGAATTTGATGGTTCTTCTAGGGATTGATTCCCCATTCTTTTCAATCATCGTTCTTTTCAACAACCAGCTGTTTCCCCAGGGTTTTGGGTGGTTTTGTAGAAAGAAGGATGCCTGAAGTATGGAGAAGGTACCCCTAGAGTTCTCAAATCACCGGCTCTGAAGTCTCTTCACTGGATAAATGACAAACACGCGTCATCGCGACGGATGGCCGGGGGTGTTGGGAGCTGTGGGTTGCCCATCCACGTTTAGTGCAAGCATGTCCAGGCAAATTTATCCTTGATTTCTCAAAGTTCCGGGGTTCGGGGGTACTTGGGCCCTTTGGAGTGAGTGCCCAAAAAGTCCTGTTGGCCGTTTAAGTGGGCGGTTCTACCTGGTTTGTTCGCGGCATAGGGCCCGGCCACACAAATCTTTCATGACCATGTTAAACCACAAGTCAGTGGGCTTCGGGCGCTGCTCAAGTGAGAAATCCAACCTCAACCTTCCAGAGGGTCCAACTTGGTACCCTTTGAGCATGTTTCGGAGCTGTAAACACTTAAACAGGGGTTCAAGTGTTTTCTGGTACCAAGGCACACTGGTACCCAAGTGTTTTCTAAGAAGGTACTGGTACCAAGGCACACTTAGGTCTTCCGTGGCCGCGTCTTGTTCACTTGCACCCGAACGCGCCGTCCAGCGCCGTTTGGTCAGCGGAGAGTCGCTCGGTGAGACCCATGGATCCGGACATACCCGGCACGCCCTTACCCGGGTCGCCGGTCCACAATCGGCCGCTCGGCTGATTTGCGTTTGCTGGTTTTGTATGTCTTGTATGTTTTGTTTGTTTGTTTGTTTGTATGTTTGTTTGTTTGGATTGTTCCTTGGTATTTGACGAGCACGTGTTTTGACGGGCCATCAAAACGGAGTTCGTTCAGAACGGAGCCGCTTTCCAACCGCTGTAAGGACGGACATCGACGAACCCAAGGAAAGCACAGCAGCCTGGCTCGCCTTTTTGCGAACAGCCTTGGCTGCTTTTGGAAAAATACATGGCCCTGGTTTACCTGGTGGTTTAATCATTTGCCAGGGCCATCTCTTTCCCCTAAAAGGACACCTATGGCGGGTCCTTTTTGGTTGGGGATTCTTGTGCGCTTCTGGGGTTCGGAAAGGGAGCCCAAGGCAGAGCCAACATAGTTTGGGGAGAACCGCCATCTTCGGGGTATCAAAAAGGGATGTACATTTTGTTGGACGCTTTTGTGACCCTGAGCAAACAAAGGGGGCACCTGAAAATGGTTGATCAACATTGGGAAACTCATTTGATTTGCTCTGGGCAATCTATAGCGAGGTCTCACCCACAATGAAGATTAGCCTTACTTGGGGATGCTGTTGTTTCCAGTGGGCAATTTGTTATTGTTGTTGTTTCTTATTCAGTGACATTTATATTATTGGTGTCCCATTGGCTTCCCTTTCAATCAACTCCAAAATGGGTATCTCACCAGACGCGCCCATATCAGGTTTGCTAGACTTTTGAACACAGCAACCATGGTGGCAGTGCGGAACTCTCATGTGTCATGCGCAGTAGCTGTCACAATTCATGTAAGCGGCTAACTAAGATGTCAATCGAATTTGTTCGATCATCATGACTTAACTTGGTTTTAAAGTACCGCACAAACATAATCTAATCTTTGTACCATGTTATTTGAGTTGTTTACCATCTCACCCAGCCAGTGGGCGCACTTTACACTTTTTCCCTTGGTGGCTCTCCCTTTATTTTAGCGGTGGCCCAAAAAGCCACCAAGTGAGCCATGGCTGAGGTTAAGGACGATCCTGTGCTGACCTTGAACTTGGGCCTTGCCCGCAGCAACGCCAGTGCCAGAGAGGCCAACTCCGAGGACGAAAACTGCGCGCTTAGAGCATGGCTCGCCCAGGACATCTCGGGAGTCGGCCCGGGCTTGCCCACTGAGCCAGTGAAACGAGTATAAGGGCCGAAATACTTAGAACTTTAGAACTGGTTGTATGGTACCTTAAGAGCAAGTCGAGCTATGAACATGTGAAAAGACAGTAATTCTTGAGCCCCCATATTATTTCTAGGCTACCTTTGTTCAGTGGAATGCAGGCCTAGGCCGAGTTGTTCAGTGGATTCCACCACTGAATTCCTTTTTGTTTGGGTTGGGGACCCACCAAATCAGGGCGGACTGGTTCCCCCTTGTTTCTATTGTTGGGTCTCTGGGTGCCGCCAAAATGCCGAGAAGCACCGGGAAAGCCACCCATGGCAGTGGGTGGGATTTCAGTTTCTCCGGAAGACTCGATCAAATTGACCTGGGGAGCCGACCTTCAGCACTTTTTGGGCACAGCAGACAAGGAGTATTCTTGTTGGAAGCGGGTTTCAACATTTGGGAAGATAGGTTCTTTTCCTGCCTGGCCTGCCTTGCCTGCTTGCTTGCCTGCCTGCCTGCTTGCCTGCTTGCTTGCTTGCCTGCTTGCTTGCCTGCTTGCTTGCTTGCTTGCTTGCCTGCCTGCCTGCCTGCTTGCTTGCTTGCTTGCTTGCTTGCTTAGCTGGCTTAGCTGCTCGTTTACATGGTTGGTTGATTGATGCCTTTCTGTGCCGCATAGATAGTGTCCTCTCGCCTATGCCCTCCAGTGGTGAGTGGACTGGAAGGGAACGTGCCGCCAACAAACAGCACCCGTATGGGCGTTATTTCAGGGTACCCATGTTTTGTGGTGTTAAAAAGGAAAGCAACAGGAGAACGACCTAATTTTGCGGGGGGTCCCCTACAAAAAGACATGCGCATATACATCTGACATCTCGTTTGAACTTGCCTTGCATTGGGAGGCTTACTAAACATGGAGCAGGGGAAAAAAACACTCATTATGGGGTTGGTGGGCAACAACTGAGGTAGACATGTTTCCTTTGTGGATACAACTGAAATCATGTATGGGTGGCGCTGACCTCCATGTTTTTCTCAGGGTAGGTGCCCGCTCTTACATCCATTCTAGTGATTTTATACCAAAACTAGCACTGGAGAGTTCTCTCTCACCATTAGCTTCTTTTGGGGGCTGAGCTTCCCACGATGCCTGATTGAATCGCAGCAAACCCCCCTTCCCTCCCCTCCTTCCCCTCCTTCAGGGTTCGATTCCCCCCCCTCCCCGGCATGCGCATTCCCGTTTTCCAGCGGCCACATGTTTGCAGCTGGGGAATCTGCCTCATTGGGACCGGGTCCAAGTTTGGGTCTTAATGAATTCTCACTTCCTGAGTTCATGAACTTCAAACTTTTTGGGAAGACAATTTTAGTGGTAAATATAGAGTTTGGGTTTTTTTTGGGCCATCCACTCAGCCAGTGAGACTTTCTGGATTTTCAATTCGAGAGTTGCTGTTCTTAATATCTTCGCAACTTGGGTCCTACATCTTGTTCAGCTTTCGCTCACCCGCCTCTTGCTCACCTGTTGGGCTGGCTAGCTTTAGTTCACCCGTCTCTCAAGTGGCGAGCGGGTCAAATGAGCTTACCACCATGCAGGGCTTTTGCTTGGGATCCCATACTTCAGGTTTTGGAATAACTGTAACGCAAGAAACACATGATGCAGATGACTTCTGGGTGACGGCCATTTCGGAGGGTCTAAAATCAAGTTGTTTCTTTTTCCGCTTCAACCGGAGATCCTCGGAGTTGGCCGCTTTGTCCAGGAGCTGGAGCGTCAGAATGCCGCTCTTTGCAAGCATCTGGATGCAGCCTTTGATCGCCAGCTGAGAAGCCAAAGAAGCCCCGCGGCGGTGACGAAGCATTCAGCTGGGGCTAGAAATATGGGGTGTCAAAATAGCATTTTTGCAGCCACAAGCGAAACATGGATTTTTGCAGCCAGAAGCCGAGTATGTTGCAGCCACAAGCCAAACATTGATTTTTGCAGCCACAAGCGAAACATGGATTTTTGCAGCCACAAGCCAAGTATGGATTTGTGTAGCCACAAGCCAAATATGTTGCAGCCACAAAGCAAACATTTCTTTTCAGCCACAAGCCAAAAATGGATTTTTGCAGCCACAAGCCAAACATGGATTGTTGCAGCCACAAGCCAAATATGCTGCAGCCACAAAGCAAACATGTGTTTTTTCAGCCTCAAGCCAAATATGGATTTTTGCAGCCACAAGCCTTGGTCCTCTGAAAATCCGGTGATTGAATCATGTTGACCCCATATTAATCAACCCGTGTTGATGAATATGGGTCCCCACTAAGCCCAGGGACACACCCTATTAATGAACAGCCCTCCGTGGTTGATTAATCCGGGGTGAACATTATTATACTGAATTTCTGGATGTTCTTTTTTGGTGGAAGACCACTTCGGTGGTAAGCAGGAGCTTGGACTTGTTTTGGCCTATCCACTCAGGAAGTGGGAGCAGGACCCCCAAACTGGTGGTTTCTTGTCCTTTTGGTTTTTCTTTTAAACCATCCACCAAACGGGTACCCTCAAAGAGGCACACGCACACAAAACCCATCTGGATTTGAATTCTAAGAGGCTCCCACCGAATCAGGATGCCCAAATGGTCTCCCAAAGCCATGGTGTGTCTTTCTCATGAGGCTACCCTTTTAGTGGTTGGGGTTGTTTTGGAAGGAAGCCCAAGGTAAGCCAACCATTTATTGGGTTTTTTTCATTTCTAAAATCTGAAACGGGTGTGTGTTTAAATGGGGGGGCGACCCCAAAAATGGATGGCTTTCCCTTCGGTGTCCCTTTCAATCCTCACAAGGGGTACGCACAAAAATCCGCAGAAAGCGGCTTCAATCATCACTTGTTGCGCCAGTTTAGAATGAGAATCCTTTTGGTGGGGTGATGTTCGAAGTGGCACAAAATCGGAAGCCCTGGGAACCAGCTGATCCTTGGAATTCCAAAGATCTTGGGCAGTTTTCCGAACAGTAGGATCCCTGGATAGAAACTGGCTGCAGAACGGACATGGGCTTCCTCGTGGATGGGTCTTTAGTTTTGAATCCATGCATGAGCCGTGAGACTTCAGGGATGCATTTGTGTGTTTCATGGCGAGTGCGAAGGATAGCCAAATAAACAAAGGGCCGTGGGCGAGTGGGCACTTTTGGTGAGAATATTAATGTATATATATATATATATATGTATACAAATGTGCGTTAGGGGTTCTCAAGTAGAGCACCCCATTTAAGTGCTTTCCTCCAAGAGAAACATTCCTACATTACATGAGAAACATTCTATGGCGATCGTCATGAGTTGATTCCGCTTCCACTATAGAGGGAAACCGGTCTTGTTCAACAGGGGGTTTTCTTTGGTTACCTAGGGAAATGCAATCGCCGCGAGTGAAACCATCTTTCTCATCAGTGGAATCCATCGATTTTGGAGTTTTCTACTGCAAACCTACTTCTCATTTTTTCCCTTGGACACTCGGAGTGTCCAAGACCCTCAACAAATGGGTTCTCGACCCTTGTTGAGTTTGCTAGGGACGAAAGCCTGCAGGATGGATGATGTTTCATTGGGACAAACCACCTGACTGCGAAGTGGAATTGGTCCATCCGAGCGGGTGTGCCTGTCCATTTTTTGGGGAACCCCTCCATTTTATGGTGGTGCTCCTCTTGGTTTTCCTTTAAAGCCACCCCACTTTTGGGGTACCCGAAAAGCCAACCAGGCCCGAAACTCCCGCATTGCCCCCTGGGAGTCTGGGCCGAGGCGCTCTCGAAAAGCTGGCGCTTCGCCTCGAACGGGACAACGGGAACGAGGACTTGCGCCTTGCAGGCGGCTGACGTCGTTGCGCGTGAAACAAAAAGTATTGGGCTGAATCCCCTACCCTTCATGGTCGTTGTTGGGAAACATGTTACATTTTTGCTTATTGTGGTTTAGTGGTTGAAATCCACCCACTTAACTGCTTAAAAAAAAGATGCTCCCCTTCCAACGTCAACCAAGCCTTGGGGGCTGTGGGTAACTGGTGTCTCTGACGCAAGACACTGGGGGCCCACTGGTTCTGAGCTCAGTATTGAACATACCGTATCATGATCCTCTTTTCGGGTTGGATTCCAACCACTCTTTTCAGCCATGGTTCTGTTCAAAACCCAGCTGTTTCCCTGGGATTTTAATGGTTTCCTGAAAACAAGTTTGATGGTTTCCTGCGAAGAAGGATGCCTGGAAAGAATGGGGAAGCTACCAACTGGGCCACACTCGAAACCCGGGTGGGTGCCGATCGCCGCTTTTTTCTTTTTTTTACTTCTTGGCATGTTTCCGGGTAGACCATGTTAATACCAGGTTTTCTTTGTGACTCCACTGGTGTGGTTCAGCCGTCCCTGTGGACAAACCTGAAAAAGAGCGCGCTTGTTGTGGCCATGGTCAGGTCAGCCCATCTCCGGGCGGCTAAGTTTCTGGAATTCAGGACCCCTTTTTTGGGAAGTCGACCCGGAACATGGGAGACTGGGTCCCAGTTGCCCAGTGGATTCCGCTCTATTTTTGGGAAGGGTTCCCATTTAAACTGAATTAACCCAAAAAAAGATGCCCCTTCTTTTCCCATGGCCACTGGGCATTTGAGGGGTATGCGAATCGAGCTCTCAGGGGTAAGCGAATCGACTTTGCAGGTCTTCAAGTTTTGAGGGAAACCAAACGGAAGCCGACCTTTTGGATCCATTCCCGGATCCCCTCAAAA
Organism: Effrenium voratum; assembly: GCA_963377175.1. Taxonomy (NCBI): domain Eukaryota; class Dinophyceae; order Suessiales; family Symbiodiniaceae; genus Effrenium; species Effrenium voratum. The sequence continues at coordinate 163,476 of CAUJNA010001624.1, read as the reverse complement.
TTGAGACACACCTAGTCGGTGTGTCCATTTGGAGACCCATCATGGTGTCTCTCGGATTCCCTTAAGACCACACGTCCAAGGCTTGGGGCTCTTTGCGACTGTTTTGGGCTTGTCTCTGGGATCTTGAGGTAGGATGGCTATCACTTTCTTGCAGTTGTTTGTTTTGTGGCACCTTTCCTTTTTCGCGAGGGGAGAGTCCTCTTTTACCTCTACATAGCCCCTTTAAGTGGGTTGGACCATAGCGCTGAAGGGTAAGCTCCTAAAGGAGAAGGGTGGATGGGTGAGTCTAGGGGGAAAGAAAAATGAGATATCCAAAGGTCATGAGTAATTCCGGCTTGCTGCGTGCATGTGGGCAACTTGGAAGCTCACCTAGGGGTGGCATGAAGTCCTTACTTCCTTCCAGGCTTGGTTTTGTAATCTGCCCGAGAAAGGGGAGTGTCAACACACGCCCAAACGGACGCCCAGTTCAAGGGACCAAGAAATCACTCATTTTTTGGTCCTCCCTTCCCTTTAGGGTTCAACCACCCGCTAAAAACATGGCAAGGGGACCCACTTTGGAGGACAACCCTTCGCTTAGGTAAACAATGGCGGTGAAATACGAACCCAACCATTGTTTTCATGGTGGCACTGCCTGAACCCCAAGCTTCCATTTGCTCAATTAAGACTACTTTTTATTTTCCCCTCTTGGTGTTGAAGGGATTTTTCACTGGATTTGTTTCTATGCTTCGCGTTGCCCGCCTCGGCCCAGCCTAGTTTGAGGGAAGGGTCAGGAACACCGAAATCCAGTGTTGGGAAGGTCCGAATACCTGAAGCTGGCTCCAGACAAGTCAGACAAGCCGGCCTCGCCTGGTTGGGCTGGGCCACAGGCTAGTCTCAGACACATCAGATAAGCCTGCGCTGGGCCTGAAGCTAGTCTCGGGCAGCTTGGCTGGACCTTGCTTGCGTGGGTTGTTGGTTGAGCTGAAGCTAGTTTACGGCGGGCTGGGCAGCCGCACTGAGGGGGCTGGGCTATGGCTGGGCTGGGCCTGAGGCCAGTTTCAGACACGTCAGACAGGCCTGGCCAGCAGGCGGACTGGGCTGGGCTAGACGCTAGTTGAGCCCAGGCTGGTGAGGCCCAGTCTCGGCGCTAGATAGGCTGAGGCCTGCGAGTCTCAAACCGGGTGGGCTTGGGTGGGGTTGGCTTAGGCGGGTTGCTGGTTGGGCTGGGCCTGAAGCTAGTCTCAGCCACGAGGCTGCGAAGCCATGGGTGGTGCTGGGCAGCTGGATTATGGTGTTGGTTGCGCCTGGAACTTCGGCTGGCTGGGCTGAGCTGTGCTTGGGCGGGTTGCTGGATGGGCTGAGGCTGGGTAGCGAGTTGCTGGCTAGACACGTAAGACACGCCAGCAGGCGGGCTGAGGGACTGGGCCTGAGGCTAGTCTCAGGCTGGCATACCTTGAGACCAGTCTCAGACTGCGCCGAAGGGGCCTGGTCAGCCTGGGCTGCTGAGTAGCTGGCATAGCTTGAGACCAGTCTCAGAGGCCAGTCTCAGACATGTTAGACAAACCTGACCTTGGCACACTGGGCTGAGCCTGCTGGTGGGCTGGGAGCTGGGGGCCGGTAGTGGCTGGCATGCCCTGAGATGCGCTGGGGCCTGGGCTGGGCAGGCTTTGGGCTGGGCCTGAAGCTAGTCTCAGCCACGAGGCTGCGAAGCCATGGGTGGGTTGCTGGCTGCCGGGCAGCCGGACGCTGGTTGTGCCTGGAACTTGGGCTGGGCGGGCTGGGCTGAGCTGTGCTTGGGCGGGTTGCTGGATGGGCAAGGCCTGTTTCATACACACTTGGGCCCGAGGCTGGGTGGCGAGTTGGCTGGGCTGGGCCTGAGGCCAGTCTCAGGCTGGCGTACTTTGAGACGGGGCTGGGCCTGCTGGATGGCTTGGGGCCAGACGCAAGCAGGAGGGGCTGAGTTGCTTGGGCAGCCGGACTGAGGGGGCTGGGGCACGTCAGACGGGCTTGGTGGCTGGCATAGCTTGAGACCAGTTTCAGACACGTGAGACTGGGTCGTTGGCGTTAGACAAACCTGACCTTGGGGCCGGCCTAGGGCCTGGGCTGGGCGCTGGGCTGGGCTTGCTGGATGACTTGGGGTAGGCCTGTTTCAGACAAGCTTGGGCCTGAGGCTGGGTGGGGCTGACAGGCCTGGCCAGCAGGCGGGCTGCTGGTTGGGCTGGGCCTGAGCCTAGTCTCAGACACGTCAGGCAGGCCTGGCCACCAGGAGGTCATGCTTTTCAGGACAAAAAAGCAATTTTTTAGTGATTTTCGGTCTGCGCCTGGACTCGGAAGCCAGACTGCGAGGAGGCGCGGCTGCTTGCGGGGCTGCCCGAAGTGCTGCTGCCAGTGCGCAGCGTGAAGTGCTGGCAATTGTCAGCACATTTTCGACAAAAATGGACCCATGGAGCTGGACGCCGACGAACCCCGAAAATTTCAAGGCCCGCCGGACAGGATTTTGGGTCCAGCCGACATGGGTGGGGGGGCCCGGCAAAATTTTGGTTGGGGAGGGGGTTGGGGGAGGGGAAAAGCGAAGATTCTCTTTGGAGAAGAGATCTGAGCGCCCTTGGCCCCTTTGGGGCCGAGGCGAATTTGCTTAATTCAGACTATTCGTAATTTCCCCTGTTGGTTTTCAAGGGAATCTATGACGACTGGATTTTGTTCCTATTTTTTTCAGGGGGCTTAGGCAAATGGCGATGATTCGCCTTGGCCAGGCCTCTCCTTCGTGCCGAGCTGCGTGCCCCCCGGGAGCCCCCCTCGGATGGCGAAGCCCCCCGGCCCCTCGGCGCGAAGAAACCGACCCGAGCGTTTCGCGCGGCGCGCGGGCGAGCCACTCCTAAGACCCCTGGGGCTAGGTCCCCCAGTAGTGCCAACTTTTACCGTTTCTTTTTTGGGGGGAGGGTTACTATAATAGACTACAGAAAAAAGAAAGGGTGCTCTATAGTATAAGCTTATTCTAACCTCTCTACTGGAGGACCTACAGGGGGTTCACCCATGGTTTTCCGCTTGTTGTTCGGGGTTCCCCAGTATCTTGGTGTTGTTCTAGGAAAAGAAGGGGTGCCTCGAGTTTCTGTTTTGTGTATTGTCACAAGTTGAGTAAGCGCGAAATAGGTGGGGAAATCGGAATCGGGGGATGTACATACATGGGCATATCTTTTGCCCCTTTTTGGTTGGTGTTTGACAACGGAACCGACATGCTTGGGGGTTCCCTCATGTTTGAGACGGACCCATGTGTGTATAGATTTATCGGTGTGCTCAATATACGAGACTCCTGCAGGTTGGTTGCCTGTTGGTTTCCCTTTTTTGAGCTGTGCAAAACGGGGGCCGCATTTTGAAACGGAGTTGTTTCTTGGAGTTCTTTTTTGGAGAGGTACCTTGTTTGTGTTTGATATTTTTGTGAATTCGACAAACGGAGTACCTTTTGGGAAACGGGAGCTGAACATCCCCGGAGGGTTCCCACTGCTTCGAGGCCTTGAGGAGGCTCCCGCCGCGGTGAGCAGCAAGCAAACCAGCGACGATGGCGGGGGAGGGGATCTGACGGAGGGGGCGGCGCTTTTTTTTTTGCGTTTACTTTCCCAAAACACGGGGCCAGGAGAGGGGGGAGGGGGGAGATAGTGTTTTTTTTTTGAGGGGGGCTTTCACTTTCCAAAAGCACAGGGCCGGGGCGTTCTTCATGATTTCCTTGAACAAAGTGAAACCACCCCACCAAACCGCAAAACGTCTGAATATGTGTGACGTGCCCTTCTTGATTTCCTCGAAAGACCTCCTCGAATGCCTTGAGCATGAACATACATATGAGGCTTCCATGTAACGATCATTTGAAAGGAGCAGAGTTTCAACATGTTTCGATTGCTTTTACTTTCCCTTAGCAGGGGGGCATGGATTCTTGATTGCTCGTTTTGCACCCGGCTCTGCAGGGCTCACCCACACACACACACACACTGTTGCATACCTCAAAGCGATGACGAGGTTCCCTTCTTCAGGGAGCTCGTTGGGGAAACCAAAGGACTCCCTAGACGTGTACGCGCCCTCTTGAAAGGGGGTCATTGTATCTTCAGCCGAATCATGTGCATGTGGATTCTGCTCCTTGCCGCGCAAAGCAAGGGAAAATGTTTTGTGCATTGGTCCAGCGGCAAGCATTTGCAGGAACCATATCTCCTGCAGATGTCTTATTTGCCCTTACGACATAACTATCCTACTTCTAGCCACGCTATACCTTCTATACACCTGATTCTGCACCTGCAGATGCAGCGCAGTTGCAAATGCAGGGCTGGGCAACAGAAACATACCCTAGTTCCCTTTGAAATAAAAGTGCACAGTTGCGTAAACAGCAGATGAATCCACGAGGACTAGGGTTGTCGGCCCCACTCGGACACCAAAAGGTTTGGGACTTGAAAAAAAACACAACACAACACGCCCTACAGAAGCGGCAAATTGGGCGGGGGGGGGGGGGGTTGGTCAACATGAAGCTGCCTAGGTCACCTGAAAAAAATGCAGCCAACGAAACACAGGGTATCCGCTCGCCTTCTCCTGTCCGGCAGGCACTGATAGCTTAGCCTCCCTAGACACGGCGATGAGAGCAGCGGCATGGCTAGCAGCTTCTGGAGCCGACTTCAGGGTGACCGTCGCTGTTTTTTGGGCATCCAATGCGTCCAAAGGGACTCCACCCGCGCTTGGGTTCCCCTATTTGGAGACTAGCCGAATTCTGTTGTCCACTTTCAACTCCCCCAGTTTTCACTTCAACCAAGATGGTTTCTGAGGGGTTGCTGCAGGGCTTACCAGAGATAGGAACATCCTTAGGCTGCTATCTAGGGGTTATGATTCAAGTGGGTTATGGCCCCCCCGTCCCGAAACTTGACCCAAGGTTGATTTTAATGCCGATGAATTGTCATCAGCAACACCCTCGATGTTTTTTGTCGGACCCAAACTCAATCTATGCAAGTGCAACCAAGAGTCACACGCAGATTCCGGCAGAAAGCGATGTCTTCCGGGTGGGGTCCAAACCCCTTCAGCAAAGAGACGTCGCTTGCCATGTTTGGCCGGGCACTCCAGACGCAATCCCTTTTCCTGCGCCTCAGTCGCAGGATTTGGACCCTTTGTAGTGGTTGCATGAGTTCCTGCATAAAGTTTGTGTGAAGAACATTCGTCCATGAGTTGCAAGGGCAAAGTTTGTGCTGTTTGTTGCCCAATCCCCTTAGAATGTGAGTCAGGGATCGAGGATTCGGTTAGTCCAACTGAAGCCTTTTTGGACGCAGATGTGCGTTCCGGACCGGCGCCCAAACCACCACATGGCATTATCTCATGTCCTTTACACACAAGCCCGGTAACTGGGTGGCCAGTGGTTCGTGTTTTCTGGGCGCCTCGAACAAACCTTGAGGCCTTTTCTGCATTTTGTTTGTTTAACGGAAGCCCACATGGTTGCACCATCGAAGGGTTGTCTCGCATGGAAATGGGCAAGTGCCCATGAAGTCACCAGACATCATGGGACCCGAGGGAGGGCCCGTTCTGTGTCCTAGTGCTCAGATTCGCCGAGCCCTGGCTTGGATTGGCCAACAGCCAATTGGGAAGCTGATTCAAGCGGGAGGTCTTTTTTGCCTGACATCATTTTGCTGATTCTCGCTGATTGGCTCCCAACGTGAATCCGGCTCGATTCAAGAAGCCAGCAGAAAAGCACCGCCCAGCTGGGTTGGTTGCCTTTCTAGCTGGTTTACCGGGTAGCCTAGAAATGGTTGATCAAAGGGAACATAATTTATGGCGAGCTCACCTGGTAAGACGAGTCATGGTAAAGAGCTCACCTGGTAAAACGAGCTCATTGCTTGGGGATCCAATTCTTAATTCAGGTCTTGGACATGGGTTATAAAATACATGTTTTGGCACAAGAGCTCCTCCTGCCGTTCAAACAAGCAAAACATGCAGCATGGGCTAGGTGTTCTGTACCAAGACCAACTTTCGCAAGGCGTTGGCCCGTTTTTTTCCGGAGGCCACAGAGCAGCGCCGGCCCTCCCGAATGGAGAAGGCCCGGGCTCGTGAACTGGGGCACTGGGAAGCGGTTTCCGCTCAGCTGGGGATCTGATTGAAATGATGGGTCTGGCTCACAGCTAAAGAGCTAGCTCCCCCAGTGCCAACTTTTACCCTTTCTTTTTTGGGGGGAGGGTTCCCCTACTAAAATAGACTACAGAAACAAAGGGTACCCTTATTCTAACCTCTCTACTGGAGGACCTAGAAGATCTAGGGTTACGCAGGTTTGAGTCTTTGGTTCCGCTTGGAGGCGAGAGGCCCCAGGCTCAAATCCTTGGCCTGCGCAGCTTCCAAGATAGAAGGTCACTAGTGCGGGGTGGGGGTGGGGGTGGGGGTGGGGGTGGGGTGGGGTGGGGGTGGGGTGGGCAGTTTTTGCGAAGTGCACTTTTGCAGCTCCGGCTGGGAAGTCGCAACTTTGAAGCAAGTAGCAAATGCCATACGGGCACCCATGCTCTGAGCGGTGGGCTTCTGAGGTTTCCCACAAGTGTGATTTAGGTGAACATGAAGACAAAGTAGTCCTCGTGTGCATGTGTTTGAGCAATCTTGAAGGGCATCTTATTTGCCAAGCCAAACGATGTCTGAGAGGCCTCCCATCTGCACAAACCGAATCCCTCGAAGAAAACCAACAAACACAGAAACAGAACTAAACATCAATGTCCTGAAAGACATGGTGTTGGTTTGCATCGAGGTTGTTGGTGTTTTTAGTTGTGCCATTCTCCTAGTAGACATGGCATCGGATGCGGCTAAACAAATCCCGTTGCGTTCCTTGAATTCGCGCTGTTTCTAGTGCGGTTACGGTACTTGTTGCTCTTTTTGCAGGTGTAATGATACATAACCTATATATATATATATACATGGGTTTGTCTTTTTTTGGTGTGTTGAGTTGCTTCAAAAGGCAGAAGGTGGGACCTCCCCGAATCATACCCCCGAATCATACCCCCGAATCATACCCCGAATCATACCCCCGAATCATACCCCTTAAAACGTATGCTGCAAGATGCTACTGTTCTTCTACCGTTTTGTGTTGTTCACTGTCTCCACAACAACCACCACCAGCGCTACCCAATACTACCACTGCCACTGCCACTACTACTACTACTACTACTACTACTACTACTACTACTACTACTACTACTACTACTACTTCAATTACTACTTCAATTAGTACTACTACTGCTACTACCACTACCACTACTACTACTACTACTACTACTACTGCTACTACCGCGACTACGAGTATTACTACCACTACCACCGCTACTGCTGCTTCTACTACTACTACTACTACTACTACTACTACTACTACTACTACTACTACTACTACTACTACTACTACTACTACTATTCCTGCTTCTGCTGCTGCTGCTACTACTCACTACTACCACATACATCATTCTGAGTGTGTAATCAGTGCCGTTTTGCACCTAGCCGAATCATACCCGCGAATCATACCCGAATCATACCCGGACAATGAGCTTCCCCTGCCAAGGCTAGTGCTAAGTCTTTTTCACAGCGTCCGCACCACTACAGCCGCTGCTGCTTATGCTACAGCTGCTACCACTACTTCTGCTACTACTACTACTACTACTACTACCACTACTACTGCTACTACTACTACTACTACCACAGCTTCTACGAGTTTGTAATCAGTGCCGTTTTGCACCTAGCCGAATCATACCCGCGAATCATACCCGAATCATACCCGCGCAATGAACTGGCCTTGCCAAGGCCAGCGCCAAGTCTTTTCAAAGCTTCCGCGCCACTACAGTCGCTGCTACTACTGTTACTACTACTACTACTACTACTACTACTACTACTACTACTACTACTACTACTACTATTGTTACTACTACTACTACTACTACTACTACTACTACTACTACTACTACTGCTACTGCTACTACTACTACTGATGTTACTACTACAATATTACTACTAGTACAACTACTTCTGCGAACTGCTACTACTACTACTGCTGCTGCTGCTGCTGCTTCCGCGAATCATACCCCCGAATCATACCCCGAATCATACCCGCGAATCATACCTGCGAATCATACCCCGTACTCAAACCTTCCTGCCCGGCCACCCTAAAAAAATACAAACCCTGACATATGTATATAGATATATACACACCTAGAACTTCTTTAAGAACAATTTCCCAACATTTTGTTTGAAAAGCAGACATAACGCGAATTGCTGGAAAACACGTGCATATTTACGATATGTACACACACAAAACAAACAGAAAAGTAACACGTGAATTTCGGTTCGACCTCTCCATGGCTCATGGTTGCTTGCCAGCCACTACTTGGCCCTCATCAATTCCATGGTCAATTCCAAGCCTACGAACTCTAGACCCTTTCAACCTATCGACAGTCATCAAAACTACCATGTTGAGCACCATTGCTCAGCAGATGTTCATGAGAGCCACGTACGACTGGTGCCCAGTCCGCAACTTGTTCAAGCGACACAGGCAAGTTTGAATAAAGTTTTGTTTGGGCCTTTCCGCCGATTTCCGTGCATGTTCCGCCGATTTCCGCATTTGTTTCGCCGATTTCCGCGTATTTCCCGCCGATATCCGCGTATTTTGAGTGGCCAAGTTTTAAGAGTTTGGCTCAAATCCATTGATTGCAACAATTGGGAGCAATTTCCTAGCTGAAGCTCAATGGAAACCTACATGTCCCACTCCTATTCTGGAAGGTGCCTGCATGAAAGCCCTTCGAGAAGCGCTGGTCTATGTATAAGATCAGGCTAAATCAGCAGAAATCGCAGCGAAACATGCAATTGGCAGTTTCCGCCTAGATTTCGGAAATTCCGCTCATTTGGCGAAATAAGCTAAGCAAAAACGTAACACGCGAAAAATTGTTCCTTTTTGAGGGTCCAGGTATACATATTAGTATGGTAAGGGTATATCTCTGTGATCATTTCCTAGGGAGGGACTTGCCCCGAGGACGTGCTTTTCATTTTCAAGCAGGGTTGCGCAATTTCTCCGAATCATGGTCAACACATTTGCTAGGATGTTGGATGCTTGTCGTTTGACGAGCAAAACCATTGCTAGGATTCTAAACCCAAGATAACTCAAGCTTCAAATACGCGAGCCATACACTATTGGGAGCCGAGCTGGAAATGCAACTGCTGTAACCTGAACAAGTTTTAGGCTGTAGTTTAAAACCTGAAGTTTGCTTGTTTCCCATCTTCGGACGAAACGCTAGCTTTTGCGCGGAACTTCCACCCGCTCAGGGCATTGGCCTCTCAAGCCATAGCCAACATTTGGCAAAGCCCTGGTTGATGAATGCGGTGGTCTCATTTAAGAGGGGACACAAATCACTTTAAGAGGGGATCCAATCTGCCAGGTCGAATCTGGGGTTGACAGTATGGTGAATAACCTCGAGTAACATCTGCACCTCCGCTACTTGTTTTGGTGAGGCTAAGGCACGCTGTTCAGTGGCATTTGGCGTAAGATTGTCGGTTTGCCAAATTGAGCTGTAAAAGTAGATAGCATAGCACTCAACGTATCCAAGTAGCTTTAGTCATTTTGGTACTAACCCAGATCTAAGGGAAATTGCTCCATCTCCATTGACCATGGTGAAAGTACAATTGAAACATTACATATGACTAACTACCAGAACATAGCTATTGTTTCCATGAATAAGCAAGTGTACATATGAGAGCTTTCCAAGAACCACCCAGTTACGTTTCCAGTTTCCAGAGTGTTTGTGCGTGTGGCTGGCTGGCTGGCTGGCTGGCTGGCTCGGTGCGTGGGCGCGTGGGTGTGTGGGTGCGTGCATACGTGCATGCCTGCTTGCCTCCATGCGAGCGTGCTTGTGCACGTGCATGCTCGTGTGTCTGTTTGTGTGTGTGTGTGTGTCTGTGTGTGTGTGTGTCTCTGTGTGTCTGTGTGTGTCTGTGTGTGTGTGTGTCTCTCTGTGTGTGTGTTTGTGTTTGTGTTTGTGTTTGTGTTTGTGTTTGTGTTTGCGTTTGTGTGTGCGCATGTGTGTGTGTGTGAGAGTGGATGCGTGCTGTTGTGGTTGTACTGTGGATGTTTGTGTGGGTGCGCGTGCGCCGTGTGTGTGCGCTCGCGTGCGTGCGTGTGCTATTGCGTTGGCGTGAGCGTGCGTGCCTTAGCGAAGTTCCTGTTCAACCATTGCACTTCCTTTGTGCATGTTTGTCATTTCTCAAGCAACACGAAGCACCCGCCTGGAAGAGACTCATGTTGAGAACCACCTGAATAGGTTTCGGCCCTTTTAAAGACTCGATATGGAACCCGTGTTTGACAAGCGGACCTTTTGGCCGAGGTCCGCTTGGCCCCGTCAAAGACTTCGGCAGTCGCTTGCTTTTCGACATTGACGGTAAGCAGCACATAATTAAATGGAGGGGTATTTATTTTAGGATTCGGTTTTTTGTTTTTTTGCTTTGACACTTTTTTCAATTAGATGAGCGATAACATTACGTTCAATACTAAGTTTCCTAAAATTAACACGCTGTCGAGATATGAAATGACTTAGATTTCAATACTAATGAACACGCTGAAAAAAGCTCACCACACTATTTTCTGCACAATGACTTTATGATTGTTTAAGTTGACCGTTTCTGACTCATTTCTGACTCGTATTTTTCCAGCACCCAGCCTGTCTTCCAGACCCATTCAGGCATGGCAAGAAGCACAGGCGCAGGAGGCCTTGGAGGACCCGGCACCTTGGAAGAAGACGGCGGTCCTACCTCTTCAGTGTTTAGTTGTTTTTAGTTGGTTCAGTGGTAGGGTCCGGCCAAGCGCCCTGGGTCAGTGGACCAGGTGACCATGTCCACCGGTCGGGCATTAGGTTAACCCCGGATTCATAAACCCCTGGTTGATTTTGATCGGGGGGTGTCCCCTTTTAGGGATTCAGACCACTTTTGGAGGGAACACCCCCTAACAAGGGGACGGGTTTATTAATCCTGGGTCAACATTGGTTGGCCCAGTGGTAATTAGTTTCCATTGAGCCCACTAAAAGCGATAAACTTTAGGGGATCTGAGGGCAGCTCAGTATCATCAGGGGACCCCGCAAGAGGGTTTGTTGTTTAGGGTTCTTAATAGGGAACCAAAGAGAAAACCACCATTTGGGGGAGGGGGTACTTCTCTACTTTGACACATACGCAGATGAATGGTCCGTTTGGAAATGGTTTGATCCCTTGAACCGTGAACCGAGCCACGCTGAATCCAGTTCCCTTCAAGTCAGGTTTGGTTTGTTGGGGGGTCGGGCCAAACATGGAATCGACCACCTGTTGGCTCCCAGCTTCTACCTTTCCGGTTGTTTGCAACTTGGTGCAGGCAACCCATAGCCAGGGTCACAGGACCAGCATGAGGTTTGAGGGTAATTATATTAAATAGTGATAATTCGGCATTTAGGGTTCGTAGACAGCCATAAGGATGGATTTGGAGGGAACCATGACCATGGCACAAGAGGCGGTTTGACCATACACACAATCACAGGAGGACCAGTGGCTGGCAGGCCCCTCCAGCCCCCACGAAGGCAATCGCCCGGAGCTCCATTGAGACCCCAAGAACCCAAGTGTTTTTTTTCCGGAGCTACATTGAGACCCCAAGAAGGTCTGACCTCAACAGCTCTGACGCTTAAGAAACGCGCTTCGCGGAAGCGAATCGCGCGTTTCGTGAGGCCAAAGAGAAGGATGCGCTGGGCACCACCTACAACAAGCTGGTGACCCGTGTAGAGATCGACTTCAAAGAGTCGGCGCTTTGGCCATCCAAATGTTTTCGAAAACCGACTGGGGCGGGAGTAGTTGGCGAGGTCAAGACCTGTTTGCTTGGTTTGCTTGGGATACTTTTTATGCTGGTTGGTTGGTTTTAAAAAGGAATCTATCACTACCGGATTTGTTTTCAGGGGATTTAAGTAGTTGGGGTTGGTAGGGCGGTGATGAACTGTTTAGGAAGTTCAGAACTTTTGTGTGTTCCTTTGATTGCAACCATGACTATATCCAACATATATATATATATATTTCCAAGAGGAGAAGAAAAGGAACTTCCGACAGTGTGGAATGAACTTCGCCTTTCGACTGCCAGTGCAGTTTCCCCTAGGCGGACCTGTTGAATCTATGTCAACTGCCTGCATTGCCCTTGGAGTGGATGACAGGCTTGAGGGACCAATTTGGCTCACGTGAGCGACTCAAGGGAAACAGTGAAAAGGCAACCCCGGATAAAGCGTACTGGAATGGTGAGAGCAAGGGCCTCAAAACACTAGAAAAAATACTGACAAAAATACCGAACCCCCTTCAAGGGCCTTCTTTTGGCGGCAGACCCTTTCATGGTTGTTGGGAAACATTTTACGTTTTTGCTTATTGTGGTAAAGTGGTTGAAATCCAACCACTTAACTGCATATTTGTTTCAATTGTTGCTCCCCTTCCAACGTTAACCAAGCTTATTTTTCCAATTTGCGGCAGTCAACGCTTTACGACCAGTCCGAAGCTCAGGTCGTGGACGCGGTCGTGAGCTTTCTAGTGGCCACTCGGAGTCTGAGGGATCTGGGAGATGCGGATCTGGGGAAATTCGGGCAGGAGCTCACCGATTCTTTCGGGTGAAACGTGCTCGGTCCCCAGAAGGCTTCTTTACCTAGAGGCTCCCTTATTTCCAGTTATGGAAGTATTGCAATTTGCCCAGATGCAGACTCGTGCCGCTTGATCCAGAGGATCAGACTGTGGCTGGCTTACTAACTTGAGTTGCTGGGGATGCTTGGCATGCTTGGTGGGTTAGTTCCTTGGCTTTCTCGGTCTGCTGTTTCTTTTGGAGTGCGCGAGGTGTTATTTTGCTTGCTTGCTTGATTGCTTGCTTGCTTGCTTGCTTGCTTGCTTGCTTGCTTGTTTGCTGGCTTGCTTGCTTGCTTGGTTGCTTGGTTTCTTGGTGGCTCCCAGGCATCCCCTTAGCTTTTTAGCTTTTTTTAGGGTTTACTGGGAGTTTCCACTTAACCCACTGAAAGTTAAACTTTTAGCAGGGAATCTGAGGACAGCCCAGTTTTTTTTTTGTGTGTGTGTGTGTGTGTGTTTGTTTGTTTGTTTGATTGTTTGCTTTGTTCACCGTTTTTCTTGTCTCTTCTTTGTTTCTTTGGTTTGTTGGTTGGTTTGTTGGTTGACTGGCTGGCTGGCTGGCTGGCTGGCTGGCTGCTTTGCCTTTCGGTGGTTTTGCGTCGTTTGCTTGCTTAACTGCTCGCTTACTTGATCACCTCCTTCCCTCGTGTTTGTCATTGGTGTTTGCTGTATGTTCCCTCTTTTGGTTTCTTGGCTAGCTTTTTAGCCTGCCTGCATGGCAGAACTAGCGCTTTGTCGGTTTTCAAATTGGGGTTGACACTGGGTGTCTTTGTGTCCAGCTTATTGGTTTCCGGAGTTGCTTTCTTTTCCGGTTTCCCAACACTTGGTGTCGCCTTCCGTTGTTATGTTTAGTTTGCTGTTTGTTGATGGTTGTTTGTATTTTTGTTTGTTTGTTTGTTTGTTTGTTTGTTCGTTTGTTTGTGTTTTGTTTTGTGTGTGTTTGCGTGTGTTTGTGTTTTTGTGTGTGTGTGTGTGTTTGTTGTGTTTGCTTTTGTTTGTGTTTGTGTGTGTATGTTTTTGGTTGGTTGCTTGCTTGCTTACTTGGTTGCTTGGTTGCTTGGTTGCTTGGTTGCTTGGTTGCTTGGTTGCTTGGTTGCTTGGTTGGTTGGTTGGTTGGTTGGTTGGTTGGTTGGTTGGTTTGTTGTTTTGTTGGTTGGTTGCTTGGTTGGTTAGTTGGTTGTTTTGTTGGTTGGTTGCTTGGTTGGTTGGTTGGTTGGTTGGTTGGTTGGTTGGCTGGCTATTGGTTGGTTGGTTGGTTGGTTGGTTGGTTGGTTGGTTGGTTGGTTGGTTGGTTGGTTGGTTGGTTGGTTGGTTGGTTGGTTGGTTGCGTGGTTGAGTGGTTGCGTGGTTGCTTGGTTGCTTGGTTGCCTGGTTGCTTGGTTGCTTGGTTGGTTAGTTGACTTCGTTGGTGTCTCTCTGCTAGTTTTAGGTGTTTGCTTAGCTAATCAGTGCTCCTTGATGCTTAGTTGCTTTGCATCAGACCTTGTAGGACCTGTTCAGGTTGCTGCCCGCGGGGGGGGGGGGGGGAACCCACAAGCTACTGTTGGGGTGCCAGTCTTTGATGTAAGTTAGTTTGATTGTTTGATTGCTTAGCCACCTGGTGCTGGTGGCTATGCATTGAAATGGGTGGTCCTCAAAGTAGTGGTCCTCTAAATTGGCTGGAGAAAGGGGCCAACGATGTTGATAAACATCCAAATGGGCAATGCCCTCCCAAATGGACGGTGGACAGAAATCGTTGATGTGGATATGTGTCAAATGGAGATGGACACTCAAGTGCTCGGTTCCCCGTTGTAAGACAGACCCGTATGAGCAACCGATAACATTCAATTCTTTTTTAGCCTACTTGTTCATCGCAGAGGACGCGGGGGGGCCTATCCAGTATCCCTTATTTTCTCACAAAAACTGGGAACCTAATTGAACCAGATGTAAGTAGCATTGTCTGTGGCTCATACGTGGGTAAATCACAGCCCACTAGTTCTGTGGGGTCCCGCTATTGTTGAAAGCCCACCTGTGCTATTCCCGGCAAGTCTCCCGTAAAGGGAAAACAATGTCTACCCAGCAGGGCTTACCACCAGGCTATGTTTGTGGTCGAGCTGGGGGTGTCTTTAATTGGAGTCAATCCAGGTGCTCTACAGCAGTTGGGTTTCCAATGGGGAAACCAAACCATCAGGTGTTTACCGGTAAACACAAATTCAAGGAATGCAATCAATCCAACAGGTGAACCCCCCCCTCCCCCCCGCCCTCCCCCGCCGGCTTCAGGTCCTCTAAAAAAAACATATCACTTAAAGACCAGCTGGAAACCCAAGAAACTCCCAGAGGGTCCAAGTACCTCCTGAGGATGGCTTTTGGGGGGTAAAAAGGGATCTAAGTACCTCCTTAGGTACCAAGGACCCTCTGGGCCAGGGAAACCCCAAACCCCAGAAAATCCCAGGGGTTAACCCCGGCTGGATTTCCGCCTAAAGAAAAGCTCGCTTCAGGTGCTCTACACCTTCATCCTGCTGCTGCAGACCCAATGGCGAGGCACCCAGGCCGCGGAGGTGTTGGGCTTTTTGGAGCCCGGCTCCGAGCACTGGCCCGGCGCGGCGCCTCGGCGTTTAGGTTTTGGAGGGGATCTCTGAGGTGTTTGGCTTCCCTTTTTGGCATCAGATGTTGGCTAGGGCCCCCTGTAGTGCCCTTGTCTCCCCTTTTTTGGGGGAGGGTTCCCCTACTAAAAAATACTACAGAAAAAAGTTGTTACCCTTATTCTAAGCTCTGTACTGGAGGACCTAGTTTGTTTCCCTGAAGTTCGTTTGGTGTTGCGTCTTCATCAAGCCCATATCCCATACCCCACACCCCATCTCAACCCCACCCTTCCCCACCCCCATCAACCACAACTCCACCCTCTCCCCTTTTCCCATCAGATTTTGGTTTTCCCCCCTTTGGCTTCCCCTTGTGTGATTTTCCTTTTGGTTTCATATTGAGTTGTGCAACCAAAATGTGTTGAGGTTTCACTGGGGCAACTGAGTGTTACTTCCGTTTCAAGTCCGTAAGGGTCCCAGTACCTTTAGACGTACTTTGGTTGTCCTAAAATCGGGGAATCCGCAAACTGCGTCATGTTGGTTTCCTTTTGAAAGCTACCAACAGGAGGTTTGAATAAACACAGAAAACAGGTCATGCCCTTATGTTGTTTGTTGCCATTAAAAAAACAAAACCATTTGCAAAGAAAATATCGGCGACCGTTGGTCGGTCGGGCAGCTTTCGGTGGGTCGAATTGGCTGAATCGGCGCTTCTGGACTTCAATAATTTGATTTCGATTTCCCTTCCGCAGGTCCCCTCAAAGGGCGGGGTAAAAGATCCACCTTTCGCTGATTTAGAGGATTCCTTTGTAAAGCGGAAGGTTTTTGTTCATGCATCCTTGGCCATGGAGCTCCCGGACGTATTATTTTCTGCGAATGGCATTTGCCCAGGCCCTTGGCGATTTCGCTGTGGACGTCAAAACCAATGGTATCCCATTTTGGGGTTGGTGAATTAGCCACTCATGTTCGTCTATTTTAGGGATTGGGACGTTCACGGGGGGTACGGGGTTTTGACCCATGACCATTTCTCTTCTGCCGGAGTAGCCTCCCTTGTCTTTTGGGCTAATGGCGTCACTCACTTTGGCACATAGTCAATCAGGTTACTCCTTGGTGGTTTGGATTGGTGGGAACTGGGGATTTGAAGCCTGGGTGTTTGTCACCAATTACAGGGAAGCTGTGGCAAGGTCCCAAAAGGTGGACATGTATGGCCTCAGAATCGACCTTTGTTCACATCTTGTGTTTCCATATTTTGCAGTTTTGGGCAGACTCCAAATCCGTCGAGCTCTGCGCTGAGGAGATGGCGTTTTTCATCGTGGATCATATCTTCAATGCCGCGCTCCAACTGCAGAGCCGGTTGGTATGTGGCAAATCAGGGGGACCCTCGATTTGTTGTTATGCATCGGCCTCCCTCAAAACCAACCACTGGCACCCTCAAATTCGGGTTTTTCATTGGTCTCACTTAGAAGCAACCATGGAAAGGGTACCCTCCATAGCAAACCTGACATGTGGGCGTGTCTTTGTTGAAGTGAGATTCCCGGTGGGGTGACGTGAGGCCGGGGATCTCGGAAACACTTTAACCTTTGGCTATATCACCTGGCGACCGGGTTAGTCAGAACCCCACAGCTGCACCTGGTCGATTCATTTAGCCAAAGCATTGCAAGATCGGGGAGAAAGCGACCTGGCCCCATTGTGAATGCTCGTTGTTCAGTGTTTGTAAATTATAGTAGCAATTTGGGCTTGTACTTGTTTTTGTAGTACGGCTGTGGGTGGTGGTCTTAAAAGACGCGACTGGGAGACCGGGCCCTTTTGGCCCTTTTGGGGTGCATGGCATATTTGGCGACAAACGGATTTGAGCAGATTTGGCAGGCCAATCCTAAGTGATCGGAAACCAACATCTGAAGGGAAAGACTTGGAGGGGGCAAACTTTAGGTCCTATGTTCCTCAGTTGTTCAGGGTCACCTGTTGTACCTTTGGTTTGGTGGGTCGGGACCCAGTAAGAATGGTCAACCCTAAGAGGAATAGGTTGCAATTCTTCTTTCTGGTCAGGGCAGGGGGACAGCACACATTTGCCTAGAAAATAAGACCCCTGTGCAATGTCAACTCAGATCTTTGTGCTGGAAATCGCCTGGCGGCTCTACCAGCACAAGATGCAATTCCTGTGCGACGTCTTCGGAATTTTCGACTTTGCGGTGGTGATCGCCACCAGCATCGACGTATATGTACTGACACTTGCTTTGCACGAGGATGCGGAGTCATGTTGGCCGGTTTGAGGGTGGACTCCCCATGACCCTTTCAGACATGGGGTTGTGACCCCTTTTTGGGATGTCACCTCATTTCGCAGGTGTCATGGAGACCAACAAGTGTTGGGAAAATGTGTGTTACACCAGAAAAGGCGTAGGTCCCTCCCCCTTTGGAGATATACATAGATATACCAAACTGGTCCTTAGCGAGCTCAAACCATGAAACGAGGCTTCGAAGATGAAGACGACCCCTTTCTGGGGATCCCTTTCTTCAAGTGAAACAAAAAGTGTAAGAACAAATGCAGATGTTGCTAGCTCACCTGGTAAAACCGAGCATTCATGTCCTTTGAGATTCGGCCGGCTTCAACACCACGCCCCTGAGTAATGCGCACGGTGAAAAGCTGGGACCTCGTTTGAATCTGCGTTGCATTGTGGACCAGAATTTTACTCTATGTTTGCTTGGGGAGGCAAGAGCTGAGGTAGAAATAGAATTCATTTAGGTCAAGGGAAGAATTGAGGGGTTCGTGTGTGTCACACTCTCGCGCTTTGATCTTTGATATCCATGCTTTGGAGCAGCTTGGAGCTTGGAAGGGGTGGGCAAATTCGCACGACCGATTTGACACGTAAAACCAGCTCGCCCATGAAGATCCGATGGGGGTGGGATGGGGGGGTGGGGTGGGGTGGGGTGAGAATAGTCTGAAAAAATACGACGTCACGTCGCAGACACGTCGCCCATGAAGGTTTCTTCAATGGGGATCCATGTTCGGTTTTCGCTTGGTGAATTAGACTTTGCCCAGACTAGTAATTGATTTATTTGGTAATGTATTTATTAGTTAATGCAATGTCAAGTTTCTTTTTTGTTACATTATATGTATATATGTATATATTGTTTAGTTTATTTACAAATTATTCAAGTGTATTCATTTCTCCAGATATTTCGGCTGGATCTGTCGGATTCCTTAGGCAGCCCTTTGACGCTGGCTATGCGCAGAACTTCGCCGTGGGCCGCCTGACCCGAATCTTCCGCCTCATGCGAATCTTTAGGCTCCGACGGCGCGCTTTCAATCGCGACTGCAGATTGGTTGACGCATGCGGAACGAGAAAAGTTGGTTGGGCACAAATCAACAGTTTTGGGTATGTGTCAAAAAGGAGGACCCACCAAATGGCTGCCCCGATTCACACACACACACCTATGAAACAACGGAACTGAAGCAGAGGACTCGTCTTAAAACCAGCGAGGAGGATCATCAGGTTCCGTGCGGCATCGAAAGGTCCGGACTTTGGGTTGCGTTTGGTTTGTCTCGCAATGTTGAGGCACCTTGCTTGTGTTGGATTGAAGTTCACTGGTTGGAAAGCAAGAAGCGTCGGTGTTGATGATACTTTGGTTTTCTGATGTGTGATTCTCGATCACAGAGACGGGGGGCATTCAACTTTGGTGTCGCGATTGGTGTTGCCGTTTAGAGAATCCAAGAAGAAATTCATCATGGTGCCAGCCTTTCTAGGATGGATTGCTTTTCTTTTTTCTCGCACTATAACGGTGCGTCTTGAATATCTGAAACCTCGAACAGACAAAGCGATCTTGTCCTCATGCACTCCCACGGACCCCGCTTGGACGTTGTGTCCACTTCCCCCCCCAGCATTTGAACATGGACGTTCACAGCTCCCTTTTGGAAGGCACATCTCATGTTGGAAACCGAGGGTTCCTCGGCACCTCCGGGTTTGGCGTCGGGTTTTACCTCCGACATGCGCGCGGGTGTCCGCCTCCCCGAAACTTCGAAGGGGTGGTTTGGCGTCCCTTGGTGTTCAAAAGTCACCAAAGGTCGCCAAAGGGTGGTAAAGGCATTCCCTGTGGTGTTTTTTTGACCAAAAGGATGGCTTTGGATGCAGTGTCTCCGTGACCTGAAATGTGGTTTGCTGCAACTTCCATTGAGACACGACCCAACCAGAATCTCAGAATGGAGCTTACCGAGACTCAACCAAAAACGGCGCCCGGAGACGCTGCTTCGCGCCAGGGTTTTGCGAGTGATGCGCTTCGCCAAGAACTTGCAGCAGCCGCCCGGCGCGAAGCGAAAGAAAGACCTGGGCTCCAGTGCCCTTTGCTGGTGCGATAGGTAGGGAATTTGGGTTTTTGATTCGGGAGGGATCTCCTTCAAGGAAAAAAAAGGTAAGTTGGATGGTTTAGGATCATTCCCGAAATTGCCCTGCTGAGCGCCAGCAAGTTGTTTCCCTTTGGTTATTTAGTTGGTCAAGATGGATGCGAGGCTTATCTTTGCGATGTTTGCCTCAGAACACTGGCCGGGAAGGTCAGTTGAACCTTGCCCAGAGGGTCCAAGTACCACTGAGGGTGGCTTTTTTGGGGGGTCAAAAGGTGTCTAAGTACCTCCTTAGAAGGTGCTTGGACCCTCTGGGTGAGTGGATGCTTTCCTGAACCGGCTTTCGGGTCATCCATGCTGGCCTTAGCACGCTTTTCCGCTGCAGCCACCTTTGGGCCATGAACCACCTTTGCAGCGCAAAGCCAGTTGGTGGCTAGCCATCCCCTTTGCTTGTTGGGTTCTGCCAATTAACCCACAACAAGTTAGACTGTTAGCTGGGGATCGGCAGCCTAGATCAGAAGGGATCCTCAGTTGTGGGGATACCTTTTGATGTGCATACAGGTGCTTGAGCCACTCACACTCCTCACTAACCTCCACGACCTTGGTGTGGCCTTTGGCCGTTGCCCTTCCTGGATAGACCGGTCGGAAATTGTTCGCAACCAACTACAGGGGATTGGTTTTCAACATTTTGAGAAGGACACCAAGTCCCTAGGGCAAACACTGAGGGCGAACCAAGTTGGACCGTCAGTTGAACCCCCCACAAGCTCAGGGTCCCTCTAAATGGGTGTGGGTCAAAATTAAACCACCAGGAGACCACAGGTTTTGGTCCATGTGTCCATATACCTGGATTCCATTTTGTGTACATATTTTTGACCCACAGCCATGTTTTGCCGTTCGGGCAACGCGCGTTTGGTGCCCGATTTGCTTAGGCTCCGACTGCTGGGTGATGTTTTGGCCTGAGCCTCAGAGTCTGGGCGGGCGGCTTGTTCAGAGGGGTATGGTGTGCTGCAGGTCTTACCTGTTGCCTCTGAAGTGCATGATATACCCAGAGAATCTACATCTAGGCCCATCTGAAGCAACTGCCATCCCCGGGTGGGTATGATGCCCGGATCCAGCAGGAGTTCTGCATCCAGGGCCTAGATGATTTGAATGGTTGTGTGGGGGGTACTTCAAAACCAAATTGAGTTATGATCATAAGTTATGAGATAATCATGTGTGGGAAGTGTCCGTCCCCTCCAGTCCCAGCAATCATGATGCCCTTGAGCCTCCGAGCAAGCATGGGTGTGTGTGTGTGTCAAAATTGGAGAACCTCTAAGATGTGTGGTCTCCAGTTGGTTTCCCTAAAAAACTGGTAAGCAACTCAAGCCATGGGTGTGCGCAAGCCCAGAATTCGGCATGTTCTGGACATGGACCATGCTTGAAGGCAGTCAATCGATGGGAGCCTCTCTGAAAGGGCCACTTGGGTGAGTGAAGCAACCGATGGATACGGCTGCCCTTTTGATTGACATGTGTTTAGGTGTTATGGCGTTCCAGGATTCATGCCGGATTCTGATTGCGACTCACCTCTCTTGCCCACCTGTGCATGTCCGACTTTACTCTTTATGGTTTTGGCCATGGAAGACAGACGGCCTTGTGAGGGGGAACATGTTTCCGAAGGAAGCCAATCTAGTTTAAATGTCAGCTTCTGATTCCTTTTCCCTCCGCGGATCTCTGGTGTGAAAAAAGCAAGTCCATATTTCCAACGGTTTTAGGGTCCCTCCCTCTGGCTCCCTCCCTCCTGCCCTCCCTCCTTCCCAACACGCTCGCGATTTGCCGAGTCCAAATGCCTGAGCCCGCTGATGTGGGCCTTGCTGGTTTCAGCCTCAGGAAGGTGGCGGGAAAAAAGGGTCGCCTTGAGACAAAAAACAACAAACCAAATCCAGGAGGAACAACTGGGAACCCCAAAACGGTTTTTGCTGACCTGTACTGCACCTTCTGATTTGTTTGCCAAAGCAGGAGGTTGGGGGTCGACCACAGCAGGAAGTCGTGTGGCCCAAAATTAAGTTGAAACGAACAGGGATGTGTAATTTCTTGGTTTTGGTCCAGCCCCAGGCCTTCGGTTCCATTTGTCTTTTTTGGAACCCCCGAGAGTGGCTCCCTGTCTTGGGGGCATTCCAAAGAGAACTGGATGGGCAGATGCGTTTTACGGCGAAGAAAAGGAGCACCGAGCCGCAAAACGGCAAGCTCTTTGGTGATACCCCAAGCCGTCCAGAGACTCCCTGACAGCCTGGAGTCAAGCACTGCGTCCACTGAAATTTCCTCCCGCTACTTTCGGATCTGTGGCCCTGGTCTTGTTTGTGGGCCCCCGTCTCCACTTTTGGAGGGAAGCACTAGCTTGGGCCGCAGCAACAGCACCCCCTGGACCGCTCAGGGCGTGGTTGGAAACAAGTCTGTCGCAAGGCATTACATTTTATTGTGACTACGTTGGGGAACGGGAGGGGGGATGGTGTCTTTCGCTTTGGTATAGGGTAGTTGGATCTTGGCCAGCCTAGGCCCTTGCTTCCTTTGTGATTAAATTTGATAGCATCTTACATGTTTGCGCGTTTTACATCCTGATCTCTACGCCTTTTGATAGGCAATGGTAGACAAATCCTAGGTTACACTATCGCAGACCTCCCCGTTTGAACATCGATCATCACAAAAGCTAGATCTATGGAGCTCGTGGCTCCGGTCACCTTTCCCGTTTCTTTTTTTATTCCTGGGTTGACTTCCCAAAAAATAAGTATCCAGGGGATGAATGGTACACCACACCAAGTTGGTGCTTCTTGTTTCCCATAGAAAATCCACATCCGCAGAACAGACATCCACTTTAGGCTTCCTAGATCGCCAGTTGCTGTTTTTTTTTATTCCCATGCACGTTACCCCAAAAACCAGCACCAGCGACTGAAAAAAAACAGCAACTTGGTTATTTAGGTGCTTTTTTTCTGGTTTCCTCAAATTGCTGAGGTGCTGGGTATTATCATGGTGGGCACCGGCGTGCTGATGTCGCAGCTCCTGGTGGAGTTCGTGCTGGACACTTCCCAAATCCTGGAGCACCGCGAGTGGGTCTATGCCACTCGGCTTGCAGCTGTTTGGTGGGGCTGTGTGTTTGTTGAAAGTGAGCCAGGTGCGGGGGGGGGGGGGCATCCAAACCTCAAAATACTTATCAAACCTATAGGCTCTAAGTGTCCCTTTAGGTCATTTGCGGGTGAAGACAGATTGGTTCCGCCGGTATTTTTTGTATACCAGTGCCATTTGTTTCTGCAAAATGCCCGGCCACTTGCCTCGTGGTGGGTGTGTTTGCTTGAAGTTCCGATTAGAGTTTTTGCGATAGCTGGCCTCGGCCTAGGCACACTCAAATACAGTCTGATATGGCCACGACAGGGTGATAAGATGGTCCTCTACAAGCTTGGTCAGCGCACCCTTGCTTTAAGTGGCAGTTCAATGAGTAAAGCTGCTGGAGATCATTTGCCCACTGGTCTCGTTGATGTGCAGATCTACACATACCCCTCTGTGTGTGTGTGTGTGTGTTGTGTGTGTGTGTGGGTGTGTGTGTGTGTGTGCCTGTGTCTGTGTCTGCGTCTGCGTCTGTGTCTGTGTCTGTGTCTGTGTCTGTGTCTGTGTCTGTGTCTGTGTGTTTGTGTGTCTGTGTGTCTGTGTGTCTGTGTTTTGCGTTTGTGGTTGCATCCGTGTGTGTGTTTGTTTTGTTGGGCGTGGTGCGTGCGTGTGTGCGCGTGTGTGTGTGTGTGCACATTTGTGTGGGCTTCTGAATGTCAGTGTGATTGTGATAGTGCGCGTGTTTGTGTATTTGTGTATTTGTGTATTTGTGTATTTGTGTGTGTGTGTGTGGCGGTGTCACATGTTCTTCTTCAGTGGTTTTGCGATTCGGATTTTAATGAAGATTATCTGAGATCCACGGATCTCGGAAACAAAAGACGAGACCTCTTTGCCAACTCCCCGTTTGGATGTGACATCTTTGAGATCTACTACGGGAACGCGCTGAAAGCCACGTACTCGGTCTTCGAAGCGACCTTCAGCGGTTCCTGGCCGCTGCTGGCCCGGCCCCTGATCAACGAGGTCAGCGAATGGCCTCTCAGCCGAAAGCGAAACAACGGGCGGGGGGTTTGCGGCGCGGAGCCTTGTAGGGGTCCCTATATATATATATATACATATATGTAGGTCCCCCAGTAGCCTTTTTTGGGGGAGGGTTCCCCTACTAAAATAGACTACAGAAAGAAGGGCTCCCTTATTCTATCCTCTCTACTGGAGGACCTAGATATTTTCCAAAAGGTGGATCACACTTCACTTTCTAGGCCTAGGTGAGTTTCCCTTGTTTCAAGGGGCCAGTATTTCGAAGACCACTGCTTACCATGCAACTTTGCATCGGAACTCGTGTTTGCTGTGGTTAAAACACAGGGATGGGAGGGGGCGGCAACCTGACTAGTTGGTGTTTCGATCCATTCCACAAGCCTCAAACCTTTCAGACTTGGTCTTCGCACTGGGCCGCTTAAAGCGAGCACCGGCTCAACATGGCCTATGCTGTGGCGAGCTGATTTGGGGGCTTTGGGGGCTTTGACCGAATGAACTCTCCCATGCCTCAGGATGGAACGGAGGAGGGTTCCCCTTTGAGGCGGTAGGGTGAGAAGGAGCTAGAGGGTACCAGGGACGAGGGTCAGGGACGAGGGTCAGGCCTCATCACATGGCATGCCGTGAGGGCACCGCTACCAGGCGACGCCCGGTGACGAAAACTCTTCCCCCCCGGTACAAAGAGGACTAGGGCAACCTAGAAGGGGGGGGCGGGGGGGGGGGGGGGCGGGGCGGGGGGGCGGCAATTCCCGCTGAGGGAGGACCCGAGTTTATTAGCAGCTTGGTAACACTCATAGCCGCTTTTTCAGACATCGCCTCGTTGTCCAACGTGTTAAAGCCACTTGAGTACGCCAATGCATCAAAATAGCGGTACCACCAGTTGGTTTCCAACCAGCCCAAAACAGTGGAATTACCTTCAAAAAACACACACCCACACCCACACCCACACCCACACATGTTGAAGCATCTTCTTTGCCTTCCCTCTGAAACTAGTTAACCCCCAAAAACGGGCCGCTCTCCAAAAATCATTTTGGAGCAATGTTTTCCAATGTCTACGGGTAGCTTGAGAATCCTCCAAGGTTTGGATTTGAAGTGGGTCCACTCTCAGCGCCTAGGTACGCGGTTTTCTGGATCGCCTACCAGGTGGTGCCCTGGCTCGGTGGCGAGGGCAGTCCTGCACTAGAGGTGAAACCAAGCAGCCAAAAGGGGCGCCCAGATTTTATGACCCCGAAACCGAAACCGAAACCGAAACCGGCGAGAACGGCAAGGACCGACTGCAGGAGGTGGAATATCTCCAAACTGGGACAACACAGTGCAGCAACGTATTATGTGGCGCTTGCGGGGCGGGTGATGGACATAACGAGCATCCTATTCAATGGGAAGAGTCAATGGAAAGGGACAAGGATTGACAAGGATGTCCTTCTTCTCGAAATTCGCACCGAGAGAAAAGCAATGTGGAGACGAGGATCAGTATAGCCGTTCATTTCGGGGGCCGTGTCAAAGGGGGTCTATTTGGACCTAGTGTAACCCAAGGCAACCGGAAGCAAGCCCTCCATTTGCAAGTCAATCAGCTTTAGCCCACAGCCCCGGGAAGTCAGGTCATTGGCTTTGCCGTGATGCGAGTGATCGGCGCACTGTTCCTGAATGAGACGACCCATGGCCGCAGAGTGTGTTAACGGCCAGGGATTGCTATTTTTTTGCGAGTAGGGTTCCGTCAGAAGCAACTCATGTTATGCTTCCAAGCCCAACGGGAGTGCAGGGTTCTGTAAGAGAAGTCATGGGAACCCCCGGATGACTGAAGAGGAATTAATCAACGGGCTTGGGTGTGTTCACATCAAACTTGTGTCGGCTGACGCGCAAGACAAAGGGCCCCGTAGGTGTTGAAGGAATCTTTCGCCACTGGATGTTGCTGTTGCTGTTGTTTTTTGGGAAACTTAAGCAACTGGAGGGGACGATGTTTGGTTTGGCTTCCTTGGCATCCGGAGACTATGGGAAGCTTTCTGTCGGCCCGCTTCTCGCCCGCCCCAGTTGGCCAGTAAGCATTTATTCAGGTAACCCCTAATTGGTGGTTTGGATTGGTAGTTTGGGGATTTGAACGGTAACCACCACATTTCACCACCAAACCAAGCTACCAATAAGAGGGAAGCGGGTTTATGTTTGTTTTTACTTCTCTTGGTGGATTTGCCTTTGGACATACCGACCCAGTGATGCGGCAGGCTCAGGCTTGGACGTTCCTGTTGACACTGCCCTCTACTGAGCCCTCGTATTTGTCAGAGGAAAAGACAAGGGCACAGGTGCAAAGGCTTTCTGTTCCAGCGGGGTGTCTGGACATATGACCGGTGTTTTCACGCTTGGCTCCCAGAAATATTGGGCTCGAAGTGATGACTATTAGGTTGGATCTTTGGACTTTATTTGTTTTGGTTGAGACAGGTGGGATTTCCGAATTGCACCCACAAACAGTTATGCACCTTTTTGCAGAGGGGTCGTTACAGCAACCAGCATCTGGTTTGCGAACTGGCTTTTTGGGTTGGTGTCCCCCAAGATGCAGAGGCTATGTCTATGTTGATGTCACTTGAACGGGAGGCATGGGGCAGGGATTTGCGGCTCCTTCAGGGTACCTGGCGCGCAACATGATGCATGCAATGTACGATGTAGGCTGTTGACATCTACGTCAGCCAAAGGGAAAGCCGGTAATCAGGCTTGGGTATGTGATGAATCTGTGTGTCCATACAGATGTTGTGCAGGCGGCAGTATGTTTGCTTTTTTACATGTTTGACGCGCCAGTTGCAAATTGCCCGCCCCCAATGCATGTCAAAGTAGTATGCTTACATTGCCTGTGCACGTGAAGTATTCTTTGGGGATCCGTACCACCCAAAGGAGGTGAATCTGGAGCCGGGTTCAGTCATCAACCTGGCGAAATCAGTCATCAACTTGGCGGATTTGTTGGGCCGTTGCCCCAGAAAGTTATCCGGATGCCTATGGGATGCTTCCCCGTGATTGCACCTGAAGTCTACCAGACCTTTGAAAAACATGAAGTTGTGAATACAATTGAATCTTGGGTACCTGAAGTCTCCAAGACCTGTAACGGTTTAAACCATGAAGTTGTGATGACAATTGAGTTGTTAAGGGTAGCCTCACGTGAAGGCCATGAGGCCAGTGAACTTGACGCAGACCCGAGGATTCGAGCCGCCAACTCCGACGGAGAGGCAGAGGCACGGAAGCCGCGGCTGGCGTAAAGCGCGAGCGCGGGCGCTGGAGCGGACAGTTGGAGTGTGGCTCAAGCGGACAACTTATTCTAACCTCTCCACTGGAGGACCTAGTTGCAAATTGGCATGACCACTGATTCTGTTCTTTCTTTTTTTTTGCGGGGCTTATAATGGCGTAAGCGTTCTTTCTTGCAAAGTCATACTGCAAGGTGATGAGGAAGATGAAAGAGAAGGAAGCCTTCAGTCAGAAGGTGTACCAATTCTTCACTGCTGCCGCTTTGACTGCATGTCCTGGGATGGGCGCGCTGTCTGCATAGCCTTAACATGCCAAACACATAAACAGTCCTGCTTGTGTTGGGCCCCACTATAGGACATATATGAACACTTGGTTTCTGCGTGGACGTCGTGCGAGCTCCTTGGCGTTGACCGGATCACCAGATGAGATTGTGGTTTCACACGGCGGGATTGCGATCCAAGGAATAAGGTTCCTTTCATACGGATCCTTTTCGGTTGATGTTTCTGTTTCAGCCAGAGTCAGGATGCATACCTACTGTAGGGACCCCTTTTCGATTGAGGAACCCGACTGTTTTACCTCCGGAGCTGGCTGGTTGGTTTCAAGCTGGAGAGTCTTTTGAATTGGCACGGCCGCGCAGGTCCAGTTGCCGAGAGGGAAGCCAACCATGTTCGGGGGTTGCACTCGAGAGAATCGCCCGTGGATGGTGGCTGAACCTTTTAGGAGTCCTACATTTACTTACCTCTTAAAAACACATTTTTTCAACTTTTTGGGTAACTTGGGCTATATGTCAGGGCTTGGAGTTTTAAGGGGTAAGTTTAGGACCCGAACGGGTTCAGCTCCTAGCAGCTTCTTCGTTCGCACGCGTTGAAGCCACGATCCCAGGCTTGGAGAATGTTGACCGTAGGATCCGCCTGTCGCATCTTCCTCCGCCTTTCGCAATCTCCCTCAGGTGGGTCTATTATTTTATGACGAACATCACGCCCCATGTCATAAAACCCACTGCCAGGAGTTGATTTTGTGTGGTCTGCAAGTTGCAGAAACCTCTCGCGGACTGACGAGATCCGCCGGTCTCGTCGCGCCAAGGCTGACGCCTCAGGGGACGGCCGCCTGTCCTATGAGGAGCTGGAGGCAGCGCTTCAGGACCGGAAGCCAGGGCCCCCCCCCCCTCCCAGGGCCCAGAGAGGTCCCAGAGAGCTGAGTCCGGGAGATGGGCCCCTCTAGAGATGAGCGCACCTTTCTCAAACTGGCCGTCTCCCTGAAAAAGTGGCGTTTGGAACTTATCTAACTTATCCATATGCAGCTTGTTTGCTTGGAAGATGTGTTGAGTCTCCCAGAATGTCACAGTCTGATTCAGAGCAAGGGGAGCCGCTGCAGGCTAGTGACCATGGAAGGTGCCCTGCACATGACTTTGCCGGTAGCTCTGAATGAGTATTCATCCACCTCCCACCTGGATTCAGTGGGTTTCACTCTTTTTTTTGCGGGGGTGACAAACATGGAAGTGATTAATCCACAAAAAGGATCTATTATGTTCCACCTCCCATAGATGCCCCTATGGCCAATTTGGTTTCTGGCAACCCGCTGTCCTTTTTTTGGGAATGTACACACGTGTTTCCAGGTGTCACCCGCAACAGTGATCCGGAATCCCACTTTTAGTGAAATCACACACACAGGGTCAAAATGAGCCAGAGGTTTATAAACCCTGGGGTAACGACATGACAAGTGGTTGGTGAGCATGATTCCCCAACCAAATCATGTCCACGGGCTGCCAGCCCTTAAGATTCAAAACCACGTGCTTCCTCCCCCAATTCTCTTCACCTTGTTTTTGGGGTTAGACATACCGCAAAGGGACCGAAGGTGATCCCAAGAAACGGATCGGATGCCCTAAATATTGCTATGGGAACAAATGTGGAATCCCTCTGATCGATTCTCCCATTTGCGGGTTGGTAACTAACTCGACTCCCCTCCAATGCAATTGCCCATTTGTTGTTCCCGATTTGTGGGTTGGTAACAAGGGGACATCATCTAAATGAGTTCTTCATTTGTGGGTTGCTAACAGCTGGGATCCTTCACTTCTCTTTTTGGAACCTTCACAAGTGGATCAGTTGATCAGTTTCAATGAGATCCACTAGTCAATTGATCAAGTTTTGTCCAGTGACCCCTGTACAACCTAAGAAACCCTGGAATGATTAGTTCCCCGTAAATACCCACAAATACAGTGTTTCAATCATGGTTTCAATTTGCGATCGGATTTCGCAACCATCCACAGTATTGTTGGACCCCCAACCTCTTGTTTTCAAGGGAACAACAGAACTCCAGTGACCCCCCATTCTAATTTTGTGTCCATCCACGAAATTTCGGAGAGCATCCCCATAGAATCCGAGATTCACTCCTCATCGGCTTGTTGCTTTGCGGTCTTGGTTTACTCCTTTTGGAATCTCCAAAAATGGATCAGTTTCCAATGGTAACCACTAGAGTCCATTGATGAACTTGTGATTTGTGGAATCCAGTGATCCTTGTTCAAATCCTGGACCTAAGAAACCCCGGAATGATTCATCCCCCCTGTCAATACCAACAAATATTGTGTTTCAACCATGGTACCAATCCTGCACCACCTAAGAAACCCTGGAATGATTTGATTCCCCTGTAAATACCCACAAATACAGTGTTTCAACCATAATTTCAAAGTGCGAACAGATTTTGCACCCATCCACAGTACTATTGGACCCCGGTCCAGTGACCCCCCATTCTTCTTCCGCATCCATCTGCAGAATTTTGGACAGCGCATCCACCACCGAAAGCCTGACTGTTGGTTTACTCCCTTTCTGAAACTCCATTATTTTTCTCAGTTTCAATGGCAACCAACAACTGCAGTGTTTCAATCGGTAGTTTCAACCATGTTTACACTGATTTTCTTCTTTTTACTTAAACAACAGAAAAACATCAACAAAAGGGTTCAGTTGGTTTCAATCGGTGGTTTACTTTTCTTTTTCGGTTGCGCGCCTCCGGTCGCGCGCCTCCCGACGCTTGCGCGGAGCCCGAGCCGTCGCGCGCCTCGAGCCGTTCGCCGTTCGGAAGAGGAGCCGGGGGTGGAGGCCTGGCTCAAGGCCTTGGAGCTGGAGATCCACGCGCCTTGGTGGAAAAAATCGGAGAAAAAGAAGACGAGGCGCGTTTCGGGGCGGCGTTTCGGGGGTTTCGCGGCTTGGGGGGGACGTGTTGTTTTTCTCTTTTTTTTTGTGTTTTCTCCAAAGTCCTGCAAAAGGGCAGGTTTGATGGGATGTGAAGGGAAAGCTGGTGTCGATCTGGGGTTTTGGTGGGGTTTTGGTGGTCCAAAAACGTCGGGCCCGGGTTTTTTCTGGTGTTTAGATGGTTCTCGCTGGAAACCGAAGCGGGTGTCCGTGTCTCGTTCAAAAGGTGGTTTTCCCGAATGGCGGGATACTTCTTTAGGTTCCATGTTGAGTTTGTGAGCTGCGTGTTGAGGTACCCTTTTTGGGGCCGTTACGGAGACCAATTAGGGAAACAAACGATGTGTGTTGTGTTTATGCAAAATCCTTGCCAGTGGCTACCGGGCGCCCGATGAACCTCGGGCTTCCACCGGATCAACCCAGACGTAGGTTCCAGTCAGGGTTCCATGTTTGGAGTGAGATCTTCCTACGCTGATTATTCAAAGGGATGCCTGGGCTTAAGTCCGAAGAACCCTGTGGTCAGGGAAGAGGTTTTGGGGGAAAGGGTTTGGGGGAAGAGGTATGGTTCTGTGACACTAGACTCCCTGCTGTGCAGTGGTTCCTGTTAATTTCTCTCAATTTGCTTGGTAGATTGGGGCCCAAAAACGTCCCCAAGTCTGTTTCTACTCGAGTCACTGGAGTGCTTGGAATAGACTGACAATGGATGCTCTTTTACGGATGCGGTAAGAAGGTAGCAGTCAGGGAAATATAACCCTTTTAGTGGTTTTCTCAATGGTCATCGGTCATCCCATCCATGTAAACGAGTTACACTTTGCCAACAAAAGTCATGTTGGTTCCTAATATTGGATCCAGTTTTTATGAGTGACGAGTGACTTATGGCTGTTTAGCGTTCCGTTCTGTCTGAGAGGGTTTCTTTTGGCGGAAGCCACCCATGTTTGGATAATTTTGACAAGACAACCCCCATGGTTTCCCAGCTGTCGTGCCCTTCAGGGGGGGTTTACATTGACGCCGCGCCCGTGAGGTTCATCCTCTTTGCACAAAGACTTGTGGCAAATAGGGGGGGGGTGTTTGTGCTACTTTCTGTTCCAGGGGACTCTCCTTTTCAGTGCAAAAAAATGCTCACGGAATTTCCCACAACCATGTGAACCAGAGGCGAAGGAAACGGGAAGCAGCAGATGTATGGGTGTGTCTGTTGTCGAGGGTACCCTTTTCGGAGGTGGTGTGAAAGCCCTTTTCGGAGGTGGCTTGAAAGGGAAACGAAAGGAACAAACATAAGGTCAAGAGCCAAGCATCACGACTCAGATAAGACGACAGGAAACAAAAGGTAAAGTCATAAGAAGCTACCAAAGTATTCGAACGCAATACACACGGAAACAAAGTTTCCATACAGCCAAACCTGTCTACACCGTATCAGCACAGCACGCTCAGCTGACAGAGCGGCGGAACAGAGATCCCTCGCTTGATTAAAAGAGGGGTGTCTCATTTTAGATGTAAGCCAAATCACCTTCGAGTAGGTTGAAATCCCGGTCAAAATCAGAAGGTTACTCGGACTACCTTCTCTAGCTGTCTTTCAGGGAGTATATAGCGCGGCAACCCCTTTTTTTCCACAATCCAGGGCAAATGAACAAATCGAACGTAAGCAGGGCCCCCTTAAAGGATACGTTGAGCCAGTTAGGCAAAAAATTCTCTTACCAGCTGATTTGAAGGATCCTCAAGCCTTTCAGGAAGCCTCGCGCGCACTCAGGAGGCGTACACTCTGTTCAATCTGCTGGACGACGATAGCGACGGTGAAGTCTCCTATGTCGCTCGCTGTTTTATGAAGTGGAACGGGGCCGCGGGGGCGGGGGCGGGGGCGCTTTGGGTGGGCTTAAGCAACGACCCGTGGGGCAGCTTAAAGTGATGTGTTGGTTGGCCGGGTGATGTCTAAAGAAGAAATATGAGAGGCGGGAAAAATGACAGTTTTGGGAAAATTGCAAGAGCGGGTTTAAAGGTATGTCCAAAGATCGGGGCAATCCAAAACTGGCAAACTGGCACCTGCTTTTGATTCCGGGGGTTGATGAATGCCCTTTGCATGGTGACCCAAAGGGACACCACCCACAAAATGACTTTTAACCACATGGGAAGAGCTGCTCATGGGTCGTTTTGGGGGGAAGATTGATCAACCCACACATCCAGATTGCAGCATTATTCAATCTGGACGCATTATAAAGGGATATGTCCTCAATTGTTGATTTGGAATTCATGGAACAAATGAACAGAGGTCAGGTCGCGAGTCTCCGCTCCAGATCCATCAACTCAGTCAAGTGCTCCCGAATCGATTTGAACCTTTGGTCCGGGCATCGGACTTTTGACACGGACTGGTCAGGATCCGTCAAGCTGCAGACAGATGGGTTTTTGGCCGGCTGGATGTTTTGTTTTTTGGATAGGTTTCAGCTGGTCCCGCATGGTTTTTGGGGTTTAGGCCCGGCCCACCCCCCTTTCCCTGAAGATTGAGCTAGCCGAATCCTTTGAACCACCAATCCAAAGCAAGGGAAAGCTGAAGATGGGGATCTGGGCCACTGTTTGCTGAGGGTGTCTACTTGGAGATAGTGAGGCTTAGGTAAACTGCTGGTGCTCGCTTTGGCATCCTTAGTGCAACAACAAGTCTTGGGACCCGACTGGGACAAACATTTGTGAGTTCCCTCCTTTGGCCAAGCCTTCATAAATCCAGGGCTTCCACAAGACATCGGGAACCGCCATCTTGCTTGCCTCAGCCACCACGCCTTGGCGTGCAAAACATGTTTTTTGTGGTTTTTTGTTTTTCCCGGACGCGCCGTTTCCGAGTGTCACACACTCTCAACCCGCCATTCGTCATTCAAGTTCATCATTGCAAGAAGAAGTTTGCATCTCTTCTCTCCAGCTTTGCTGTAGAAGCCACCACACCCATCCAAGTGGTTCGCATTTGGGGAGACTCAACTCATTCACTCCCGCCCCTGTTTCTTTTGTGGGTACCTGGGATTCCTTTGGTTTTCCGCTGAGTTTGCCATGGGTAAACCCCGCGGGTGACATTTTGACACGTCAGATGGCCCGAGGAAGAGTTCCTGCACAGCGCGCTGCGGCTCAAGGGCAATGCGCGAGCCATCGACTCCATTATGATTATGCACGAGCAGCTGCTCGGCTTTTTCGGGCTGGGCAAAACTGGTTGAAACAAGCAGACACCGGCACCGTTTTGCGGGAAAGTGGGAGATTGTGTGAGCAAGCTGGCTTGACTGGTTTTGTGCCAAGATAGGGATTTGGAGCCAAAATTGGTGGTTTTGCTTTGGTATCTCTTCAGACCAGCCCCAAAAGGTGAACCCTGGACATCACGCTGCCAGAGCTTGGCCGCTCCGGGTGTCTGATTTCTTTTTGGGTGACGTCTCCGAGTGACTGCGGGAAGGTACTCCCAAGGTACTCATTTTGGACCAATGTTCAAAGAGCCTGTTATGTTGTTGGGCGCGAGGGTAAGAATGGGGCATAGAACAAACAATATTCGACGAGTGTCCAACTGGTGAGCGTTTCGCATTTGGGATATTGGGGACCCTGCGGTTTCACAATTGGTTTCCCCAAAATACTCACGCTCGGTGCGTTCAATTGCCTAAGCAATCTGCTTCCTAGTGCCTGGAAGGGCGACATCCTCGAAAGATTACTTTAAGGGCCCCGGCGCCGCCCCAAAGCTTGGTATGGACCCTTCGAAGCCAACCAAGCGATGACATGGTGAAGTCTCTAAAGGGAACTTAGGCAGCAAACAAGCGACCTACTCTTTTGCTGACTTGAAGCAGGAAGCAGTGCAAAGTCGTCTTGAGCCAAATGCTGAGTTTGCTTGAGCGATGAAAGAGAATAGGGAGGCAACACAATTAGGAAGTTTAACCTTTCTTGCCGCCAGTCATAAAAGTGGAAGTATGGGGCCTTTGCAGCAGGATGTTGGAAGGGTTTGCTAGGCACAAAATTGGAACTCCTGCGAAGGACACAGTTCGAGTCCACTTGCTTTTCAAGTGCACAACAAGAAGTTGTGTTTTCTCATTGAAAACGAACAAAGGGCATAAACAGCACCACTTGGAACGGTGGGTTGTCTCCAAATCAGTTGTGAGATAGCTCAAGGGAAAACAACGAGAGAAGCAACCGCCATGTTGAAAAAGCAACCGAGATTGGTTTGCCGCCAAATGACAATGGAATCCACAACTTAGCATATGTCCGTTGAACGACAATTTCAGAAGGGGTTGCCTCAAAATGGGGGGACCCCAAAAATGAACTTGGGTGTTTCGATCTCCCCAAAAACAGGGGCCCAATTGAAAAGAAGTTCCCTAAAGTGGCTCCCTGCAAAGGGGTTCCCTAAAAGAAGAGGTTCCCCCAAAACCTCTTCAAACCACACATTTTGGGGTCACCCCCAAAAAAAGCTCAAATTTATCGTGAAAAAATGACGCTCGCAAACTCAGGGTCAAGATGAACGACCAGCTGAAGCGCATCTCCGACATTGTGAACGAGTCCTGTGTGGAGGCGCAGCAGATCCGCGAACGGATCCGCCCCTCGGATGGGCTGAGCGGAGGGGAGGGTAGGCAGCGTGCCATGGAGAGTGGTGGGATCTGCAAAAACCTCGCGGGTCCCTCGCGATTCTTTCTTGAAGAAACGTGAAGAAACATGGGAAACATGGGGGAAACATGGGGGGTGGGGGTGGGGGGGGGGGGGGTAAGGCCTTGGCCTTCTTTGGGTTCCAGTTGGTTGACCAAACTAGGTTGTGATTTTCTGGAGGGCACTCGTTCTCGGGAAGCCAGAGGGGCACATTTCCATTTTGTTGGCTTCTCTGCCAGCACAGAGGGTCTTCCTGCCTGGTTTCTTTGTCGTACCGTCCCACTATGGCACGGGTACCTGGAGTCTCCAGATCCGATGCTCGAGATGAGGAACCAACCTGCCGCCAGATCAGAGGACTCAGACCAAGTCGACGCCGGCGGTGCGCGGGCCTCAGCTTCAGAGAATCCTCCCCCAACCCCCGACCCCCGACTCCCCGCCCGGAGGGGGTTCCGCCGGAAAGAAAGAGGTGGAATTTTGAGGACTTTAGGTCCGCAGGGTCCGACCGCTCTGACCTTTTCTCCCAAATAGACCTTGTTCAGCGCAGAACCAGTGGGCCCCCAGTGCAGAGACTCCCTACCCCCACGCCTTCAGGGGGGATTAAGCCTTCCAGCTTCCACTAGTGTGAGACCAGCGGCCAAGAAATCGGCCCCATGAAAATGCACAGAACCCTAGAAAGGTCTTCGAATGAAAAGGCGGTGCACTTAACGTTTATGGGCTTCCAGTGCAGCCGAGACCCGTCACGGCGTTGGGCGCTGTTTTTGTTTGTGTGTGTGTGTGGACGCAGTCAAGGCGGAGTTGTGTGCACAGCCTATGCGATTTGGCCTTGGGAGAAGTTTCCTTGAAGGTGGTTCCCTCAAAACCCCTGTTGGTTTTAGTTTGGGAACTAGTGACCACTGGCAAACTATTTGTTCTCCTGCATCGATTAGGATGCAATCAAAGGATGGTGTCCTAAAGTTGAGCTGCGTCTGGTATCGACCTTCGCTTGGCAGGCTGCTTGCTTGTTGTTGAGTTGATTCGTACACATATTAAACTGCATCATATGGCAATGGTATGTCATCGTGTCTTTCTTTAGGTACAGGAACATATTAATTCATATGTTGCACAGTGGTTTTTTGTTTTCTCGCGTCAAGGGTTCGCGGCCGTTGTCGAATTGACCTCCATTTAGTCGGCTGTGTGGATGCCGCTTTGTAACATTTGTTCGGTTGAAACCAACCAGGTAATACACCTCCACTAAACATGTTTATTATGTATCTATTTTGAAAAGAAAAAAACAAACGCTAGCAAATCGCTAAGGTGAACTGATTTATTTATGCGGTCTTGTTATGTTCAATCAACCAGACAGAACACTGCATGGTGAATATGTGCAAAACCCGTTCCACAGCCCTTGCCGTCCACCCTCGCTAAAACAGAATGGTCAAAGGGCGAGCCCAGCTTCGTGATCTTTTGACTCCTCCAAGACCAAGCTGTTGATTGTAGCACTCGTTTGTTGGTGGCTGGAAGGCAGGAACCCCGAGTTCAAAATTTCGAAGTCTAGATAATGGAGTTGTTATTTGTGATGTTTAACGTTTGTAATTATATGGTTCATGGTATGAATTCGAATAACTTGTTAAATTGCAAGTTGTTATGTGTAACATTGAACTAAACTTTAGTCAATATATAAATTGAATGCAGACACATGTTGGCTAAATATATTTATTGATTAATATGTATATACATATCATTATAGGTAATTAGTTGGTTTGGGTTTAGACATTCTTATATAGAAATTATGGCATTCACATCAATATCAAATAGAATTGGAAGCTCCGATGCGGACTTAAACCAAAACTCAAATTAATAGCATATTACAATAACACCAACACGGGGTCTCTAGATTTCCCCGTTTTAGTTTGACACATCACCTTTTTTGCTCACTTTTGAAGTGAGCTTCCTTTTTGTGGGAGTAGTATTCAAAGGGACATTTGGGGAAACACGCCTCCAAAAAGAAGCAAATCAAATTGTTGTGTGTGGCCATTCTGTGTATTACCCTTCACCCGAAAACATGAACATGCAAAACAAACGGCCAACAACAAGAACACCTACTATGAAAGACAAAAGACAGTTTCTGGACAACAGTTTCCCAAGGCTTGATCCACCACATCTACATGCAAATGGGGAACATCGTCTCTCCAGCGATCGCGGCTCCGGTGAGCATAGGCTGGGGTAGAACAACTTTGCTGAACATGGGACCCACAGTTCTGAGCTTCTTTTTTTCTTCCGAAGGTACCCCCTTTTTGGTGATTTAAACATGGGAAAGGGAACTCCGAATCCATTTCGTTTCGGGGGGGGGGGTCCAACCTTACAAAAGACTCACTCATGTTGAGTTCTCAAACTTTTGTTGAATGGTGTTCTGCCACCAGTTCCTTGAAGCGAGTGCATGAGGGGTTGTCAAAACGAGTTTGGGTTTCCATTCAAACCGCCGCTTGCTTTTGTTGGAAGGGGCCCAATCAAACCCCAGAGGGGGCGCGGGGGCAGGGTCCTACATGTCAACCTGGGCTGTTCAATCCCTTGAAATGGGCGCTCCATGTTCGGCTGCTTCCTCTCGGGAGCTTCTGGCGGGGTCAGCAGGGATGAACCTGTAACTTTGTACTGGAACCGCTCCAATTCCTGCACGTTGAATTTCTGGAAGACTGGTGAGAGTGTGGCGACATGTGTTTTGTCCTTAGCCAAACGATGTTTTTTGTTTTTTAGGTTTTTGTTTTTTTCTTCGAACACGCAAATGGTTGGAACATGGTTGAACCCCAAAAAAAGAAACGCGTGGAGCACCGTGGAGCTTGGGCACACACCCTGGGCCGATTCCTCGCGAGGCGCAGCGCCGGCTTCGCGGAGCTCTTCCTGCCCCCGGAGGTAAGGAAAGCGCGGCTCGCGCGCAGGGCCTCGGAGTCCGCCGCGCGCGGCGCCCCCGTGGATTGAGCGAGGTGAAGAGCGGCGGCGACCGCTGAAGGAGCGGCGGCGGCGTATGAAAAAAAAAAAAACGGAACGAGGAAATGTCTAGGGGTACCTTCCATTTCCATTCTGAACCCAGCGAATCTTTTCAGGAAACCATCAAAAGCCCAGGGGAGACAGCCGGTTTTTGAACAGAACGATGGTTGAATAGAATGGGGAGTCAACCTCGAAAGTGAAGTTGTAGGAACCACCAGCCAGTGAAATGTTCCGTTCCTTTATTCTTCATGGATCTATTTGGGAAGGGATCAATTTGAACTTCAACTTGTTGGTCGAAACAGCTGGGATTTTCCGAATTGGACCCACAAAGCAAACTGTTTGCAGAGGGTCAGCAGCCAAGACTCGGGGGAGGTTGCGTCTAGAGTCAGGGAGTGAGGCGCTTCTTTCACGGTGAAGGTATTTCGAAAAAAAGGTGTGATGAGTCCTTCTTCGGCTATAGTTATTTTGGTCATTTCTTCAAGCTGGCCGTTAAACGACCGGATCGAATCGCTCCGGATTTTCCAGCGAAGAGTCAAGGTCTCAAGAGACGGTCCCGTCGAGCAGCCGAGGCTACGGGCATGGACTCTAGAAGCTTAGCCCAGGAGTCATTCACCGAGCTGGATTTGGATGGGACACTCCCACGCCAGAGGGGATGCTATTCATTTTTGGGTTCGAAACCTTTTCTGGACGCAGACGAAATGAAATTGGTAGTGTATTGCAGTGACCCCTTTCTTGGTTGCTCTTGAACCGTTCAACCTTTCCCCTGTACGCCCTGTAACCCTGAGCTTCTGACCTTTTGGGGCGAGAGACGGATGTTTGTCTCTAAATGAAGGGGCCCCCGCCCGGTTTCCCTTTGAAGTTCACTTTCTAAGCCGCCCTCAAAGGGGTAGCAACTGAAAAACATAATACCTTAACACACACACACAGAATTCTGCTCTGGACATGTTCACCGATCAGCTGCACCTTGCTCAAGGGACGCGTGAAAGACACCGAAGACGCGCGGAACACGCGCGGGAAAAAAAAAGGACGCAGTCACGCCATGGACAGGACCGATTTGTTGCTGGCGAGAGGCCTCATTTCGAGCGGACCAGCGCCTTTTAAGGAAAACAACAGGGCGATGCCCAACAGTTGTTGAGTCTATTTCTAAAG
This sequence comes from Effrenium voratum, assembly GCA_963377175.1. NCBI lineage: Eukaryota > Dinophyceae > Suessiales > Symbiodiniaceae > Effrenium > Effrenium voratum. The sequence goes on along the minus strand of CAUJNA010001624.1, from coordinate 124,774 downwards.
AACACAGGGCCATGGGTATGTTTTCCAGATGCCCGTTTTTAAACCGGCAGTTGGCCGAACTTGCAATAGTTTGACCAGTGGGAACGCGCTACTCACAACTCCCCAGAAATCCGCAGGAGTTCCTCTTGGGCCCTGTCAGTTTTGCCGAAGGTCGCTCCTGTTGCAACTGATCGTGTCTGTTTGTGGCGACAACATGTCTTTGACCAAGAGGGACGCTTGTTGGAACTAACCACGTACACCTCAGAACATGTGCTTGACCTGCGGAGACTTTGTGTGAAACAGAAACAAATCAATGAAAGGCTGTCAGAACTTCGTAGAGCCTTTGCGCGGGCTAGGTTTCTGCATATCCGTTGACTCATAAACTAGGGGTCCGTATCAGCGGTTCATATATGGGCATAGACATTCAGCCTTTGAGTTAGTAACATCCGACCAATGGGTGTCTTTGAGAGGGAGTAAGCAGCTCGCTGCTTACCGGAGCCATGTCATGTGTGTGAAGTAAACACCGCACACACACCATGTATGGAAGATGCCCGCACCACAATTCGAGGAATGGCTTGCCAGCCGCAAAAACATATCCTAAGTTCTGATTGTGACCCTTCCCGTCACACAGTACTGGGAGGTGTATCAGGTGTCATTCATGTTATATCTACATTGTATATATATATATTATGAATAAATTGCATTACTTTGCTTTAGTTTTCTTTACTTTACTTTTACTTTACTTACATACATACATATCTATAGGCCAATTCTGCACCTGAGTCTGTGGCGTGAGTCTATGTCGAGCGGGAGCTTTCTTGACAAGCTGTGGCGGAGCAAGGGACTTGCAATCAAATTGACACTTTGTAGCTGGATGGGAATCAACCAAGCCCCAGTACCCGTTTTCACCTGGTTTTTGGCGGTTTCCCCAAGAATGGTTATCCCCACAAAAGGGGTGACTTGTTTCTATCAGACCGCAAAAACAAAGGAGTTTTACCCGATGTTCCCGTGTTCTCTTGGGGAACAAGTGTCTTTGTCGCGGCCTCCCTTCGCCAACAAATGAGTTTACCTTTTGATGGCCTCAGCTAGCCCTATTGCAAAATAGCAAAACAAAGGGCCCAAAGCGTGGAAATCCTTTTCGAGGACTTCCTGTTTCCAGAAAAGGTGTCGAAAGAGAACCGCAGTCAACAACAAGGCGCCCGTTTGCAGACTCGGTCTGGGTTGCTGGAGGCATGGGTGAAGATTGTAAACGTGATCCAGCATTCGTTAAACACTGAGTCAGAGAGAGGGTGTCCGATCTTTTGGTGTTGTGCTTGTGTGTGTGTTCTGGCTGTCTTTCCTTGAGCAGATGAGGGGATGGTTATTTGCCCCACAAACCCATGAGCAAATTAGCTTGAACGTTTCCAACCAACCATGTGTGCACGTGCGACCTCCGGCCAAAGGATGAAGCCACCTGTGACTGTACATCACACCAAGCTTGGCACAAAGCTCCCCCCGGCGCTTCTCCGAACTCGCAGTAGATTTGTTTCTCCGAGAGATACCACCGAAGTCCTCTTCCCGACTCTGCAAAGCAGAGATCGGAAGGTTTCGCCCTCAATATTCCATATTCCCGGGCTTCCACCGGAAAGCTCCATGTCGATTCGGGCCCGCAGTCTGGAAATCCAAAATGGCTCTTGATTTGGGGAGAGGGAAGTACCCGGCAAGGCGCAGCATACAACCCCGGAGTGCACCCAGAAAAGGGAATCTCCCAGGGATGCCGATGAGAGGGTTTCCGCTCGTTTTTCAGTGTTTCCGTTCAGTATGAAAACGTAGATTGAAGTACAGGAGCAGCTCACAATTGGATAGGGAAGGGCTTGGGAGGACAACCCACGTTCCCCAACAAAACACCCCAGTTGTCCCATCCCAAGGGGAAAAAGCAAATTATTCGTGGCTCAGAGGTGCAAGTGAGTTCCCGCGTCCCCCGAAACCAAACGTAGCTTTTGGAGGACGGGAAGACTACGACGAGCAGTGGGGGTCCAAAAAAGAGCTCATTTCTTTGTGTAAAATTGGGCTTTGTCTCCAAATGAACAAAACCCGAATTGTGCGGATGTTTGATTTCCTCCTGAAGCTGAACACACCACCATTTGTCAAGGGGGCGTGGGCTTCCGCAAGAACCAGTTGAGCCACAGCTTTGCTTGCCGGTGGAACGGTTCGGAATCGAAGATACGCCGTCCAGTTAAGGGCCGGAAGCTGTGAGTATCCACAGCTCCTGCAAGAGATCTGGGGAGGAAAGGGTTGCTTCAACCATGTTTGCGAGGTCACGTCTAAAAGATAGGTGATGCTTGTGTGTTTGTTTGTTTGTTTCTTTGTTTTTTTGCGTGGGGGCGGGAGGGGCTCCACTTTCTCATTGTGAGATTCCCCAAGGTTGGTTGTGCGTTGACTGGGAACTGACCATTCCACCAAAGAATAGTGGAATGCTTCTTGGGGGGTCTGCTGAACCAACCAACGAAGCTTTTGTTCAACTCCCTGCCGAAGTGAGAGAAGAGATTCAGATCCCATCCCCTTGGGATCCCTTAGATAGCCCTTGTCTTTGAAAGAAGCTTCGTTGCCCCTTGGGCGGTTCTCCTTATGTCTCGTGTCGTTGATCAATCCCTTTTCGTAAGGCCCTCAATTCCAGCCCTTCCTCACGTTCGGGAAGGCTTGCTTTCGGCAGCAACGGGATAGGGTGTGCGTGTTTTTCTTGAGTTGCTGAGTTGGGGGCAACGATTCCCGTCGGATCTCCAGACCCAGATCTCCAACTCGCCGACAAGTTGAATGCGTTTCACGGCCAGAGAGATATCACCTGCCGGGGGCACTTCTATAAAGCACAGAACGTTTGAGGGGCTGTATGAGCTCTGTGATAGGCCTATGTCTTTTAGGGCCTCCAGTTTTTTGAAGCAGACAACAACTGACTAGGCCTATTTAGGCCTATGTTTTTTGGGCCACCCATTTTTTGCAGAAGACAAAGGCTGACACCGAAATTCTGACAGTTGGGTGCAGTGCAACCCCCACAAAACCGCCACGCTGGTCGGTCAAGTTTGGGGTTCTGATTGATCTCCGCGGCAGCGCAACCGCTGAAACCCAGTTGCGGCATCGAAGCAAACGGCCAGCCAGGGCGAGGGGCGGCTCCGGGTTAGGTTGGCTCGAGGGAAAAGGGCAGCCACCAATTTGGAGGTTTTTATTTGACCCGATCTTTCTGGCTTGGTGTGCCTGCAACATGTTCTATGCAGATGCCAGGTTTCGATTGAGGCTGTTCATTTCCCCATACTGGCGCTGGGGGCCTTATGAGTGTGGAATGCCCCCGAAGAAAACCATCCATCCATCCGGGCTTACGCAGGTTTTGCTCCATGTTTCCACTTCCCAGGGCCACCCTTTTTTCGGCTCCGGGCTTTTTTGGAGGCCTATTGAATATTATATTTGGCTGTAGTTTTATTATATATATTTAAATATATAAAACTATATCCAAATTGAATATTAAATGGTCAAAACAATTTTTAATATAAATTTCATATATTTTTATATATCTAAATTATAGCCAAATTTAAATATTAAATTTTCAGAATTCTATTAAATATTAAATCATTTGTGCGCCACCCAAAACTCGGTGCATTTCCAACCCACGGACTCAGTCCAGCGCGAAAGGCTCCGGGGGTCGGCATCAAGGAGGCCGTGATTAGCAACGCCTGGATGGCGGATGGCCCGAAGCCCCGAAGAGATGAGATGGCCGCAGGTCATGTGGCGATGCCAAGGGCAAGGTCGTGTAAGGGGCGATGTAAGGGGTATAAAAATGGCCTGGACAGGGGGTAGAACTGTACACGTGTATAGAGATATAGATATAGATATATGTGTGTGTGTACGTATGTATGATATATGCATGTATGTATAGTAGATGTATATATGTATATGTGTATGTATAGATATAAGTATATCAGGGTATATACGCTGTATATAAGAGGGGTTGTACAGGTGGCTGGCCTTGTGTGGTGGTCGAATTTGTTGAGGGGCACCTCTTTTGGGTGGTAAGGGGAAGTCAAACGACAAGCCGCCCATTTTGTGTCGTTTTGTTATTTTTCCCCGACAGCTGAAAGCTATGGGGTCGATAGGCCAAATAAGCATCGGGGTGGTTTGGGCCAGCGTTCAGGGAGGGTTCCGGAGATTCGGTTGCAGGGGGTCCCACCTGGGCTGTTGGGGATACCACATCAGGGCTGTCTTTGTTTGGTTTCCCTTTAAACCCACCTATCCATGCGGTGCTTGTTGTTGTTTTGTTTTGGGAAGGGGGGTGGGTGGGAGCTAGCGTTGACACACACACAAGCAACCCAGGACCATTAGGAGGACTCCTTTCAGCCACCGATTGATTTTCCGGCGGGTTCCAGGTTAATTGGTGTGAGGGACCCTTTTGGGGGTTGGCTTGAAGGGAAAACCCACCAAGACAAACGGCATCTTGAGAGTTCACACACTCACCAGGGTTTTCGCCACATGGAAATCCGGGTTCTCACAACTCAATGTGTAACCCTTCCCAAGGTTCGATCGGAGCAGACCCTGGGGAAGGCCTTTAGTTTTCCTCCTCCGAGTTCTTCCAGGAGTGTTTGAGCGGAACTTTGTACCCCACCTATTGTAGGGGGTGGGGAAATCGAAGTCTGGCGTGCGTCAGCACACCAATTTCTTGCCACACTTTGGAGTGCAGCACTGACAATAATTAGCTTTCTGGTGCTCAGTAGGGAATGTGAGAATGAATCCAGGGATTCCCCAGGAGCCTTTGGACATGCTTTCTCCTTGCGCAATCTTCCGTCAAAGAAGGAGGGGAAGTCAGCAGAATAGCGTTGAGATGATGTCTCTTTCTATCGCATGAGCGATGCTCACATTGATTGATTGACGGTACATGGCAGTGTTTGAGAGCTTTTCAAGAGAGAGAATACGAAAGCATGTGTCATTCCTTTCCTCGCGTGAGCCTTGCTCTTTGTTCTAGCTTTAAAGCACACATGAGAGATATATTTGCGTTCCTGATTTCAAGACCCATCCCATGGCTGCCTTTGAGGCAAGATAGAGGTTGGCGAGGCTCCGAGCGGAAGCAATCGCTCCGCTCGTTCGACTTGCAAGGGAATAAGGCAGATAGGCAGGCCCCCTGAACCTTGTGACCCCCGTTTGTTCGAAATTGAGCATTTGTTTCCCCATGTGAAGGCTCCTTTTTGACCCACGAGGGGGTTTAGGTTGGGTAAATTCCCTTGAGTAATGGCCCTTTGTGATGAGCTTAAAGTACTCTGCCTTTTGGCAACTGGTCGTGTTTTTTAAACGCGACCTAGGGAAACTTCCTGCAAGATATGAGTTTCTCAAGTTGGCGGACCCCTGTTTAGTTGGTATTTGAAGGCAAACCAAAAGGACAGCAACCATTGTAAAATTTGGGCGTAGCCCATTTGAACTGGTCTTGGCTACTCCAGGTGCTTGATTCTTGGACAAAGCACATCTTGAAGGGGACGGCCAGCGCCTGTTTCGGCTGCCAACGACTCAGAGGCTATTTCGGCTGTTGGAACCTCTGTTCTATTTTGGACACTACCAGTATCCTTTCCTTCCGGCGCAGGTTGTTCTATGCTAAGATGGGGGCAGAGGAGTGGGACAAGACCCACTTCCTGCTTCCCCTTCCCTTCATGCCTGCTTCTTCTCTTTCATCACCCGAAACGTTTTGTAGAGCCGTGGAAATTCAGGACATGCTGTGGTCACACCCGGAAAAGCTAGGTCTTCAACCCCTCATGGCGGTTTAGCCAACCAAGTTGAGGGGGCCATGACCACGACCCTCGCGAGGATGTTTCCTCCAAGGTTTGAAAGCCTTCGGACGAGTGAGTGAGTCTGGAGTGCCTTTCGAGAAATGTCATGGAACAACACAAACCTCATCCTGGAGTTGTCCAGCCGTATGCTTGGCTTTCTAGACGTTTAAGATGCGCACAACTCAACCTTGTAGCGGGCGACCATGGTCGCCCGCTACAAGGTTGAGCTTTTGCAAGGGCACAAGCCAGAAAGGACTTGGTCCCTACAAGAACAAGAATCAAGGACCGGAGTCCACAGCTGGTCAACCCAGTTTTAGCATGTTTTAACCTTGAAGCTGCCACCCTCAGGCTATTCTCATCTTTCAGCAAAACAAAGAAGCCTTCAGTTTGGGGAAAGTTTGGTGCAACTGAAAGCACGGTGCTACACAGCTTCCCTTGGGGGGGGTGCTACATGGTTCCCTTGGGGACACGATCCCAGGCAGTTTGAGCTTTTCTTTCGGTGCTTCTTTTTTGTGGCGGTCCTTCTGGTGCATCCATCCGTGGCTAGGTGGTCATCGCAACCATCCCTGCGAGCCAGGAGCTGCCAGCAACCCGGCGGCAATACCTTTGTTCAAAGTAAGGTTTGATCAGTAGTCCCTTAAAGGCCCCCAGTTTCGACTACAAATACACTTTGCCATTTAGTGACACATATCGTATTTTTCGTGGTGTTCCGCAATGGTCATCCGATGCAGTGGACCTTTTGATCACTCTGGTCATCCCTTTATTGGTCTACTCTCTTCCTGCGTTCCTGGATGTGTAACTTTTTGGCAGGACCATTCTAGTGGTATACAAACAAGTTGGACTTTTTGTGGCCCATCAACTCCTTCGGGAAGACGTTTGTCTACTTGTTTGGTCCATAGATCCGATTGCTGAGGATCGATCGGAATCCGATCGCTCACTGGCATTCTAAGAAATCAAGGTCCTTGGGTCCTTAGTGGAAAAACTCGGTATGTGGCAATGGATTTTAGGGAGCCCAACCTCAAAAAAGCGGGGGACACAAATCCCCACCTAAATCATGTCCAGAGGGTTTTTGGTTCAGCTTGCTGTGTTTCCACCCCCTCAATGGAAAGACACCACAAAAAAAATAAAGCATTGTTTAGCAACCCCGCTCCAGCAGGCCCGCATATTTGCTCAAGTCTTTATACTCAGACCATTTGGGCGTGTCGTGAGATATGGGGACCCCTATTACCCCCCCATTTTAGGTGGTTTTCCTTTTCGGTGTCCCTTTCAAGCAACCCAAGAAGCGTACGTGCCAACTCTAAGAAAGACACACCCATTTCAGTGGCTAAGCTTGGACTTTTTGGGCCAGGCGCTCTGCAAGTGAGACTGGTCGTTCTGCTCAAATGCTGGTCTCGTTTCTTCTTGTTTGGTTTCCCCGATAAGAGGCAAACGAAATGAAGGCACAGCACCCTACCAGGGGCATATGTTGGTTGCTACCCGCTCATATCAACCAAGTTAGTAGCAACTACAACATCTGAGTTTGTCACTAGCGGTTTCGATGGCACAGACCTGGGAGGCATGAGGTGTTGTTCGCGACCTGGTGAATGATCCTGAGGATGGGTGTCGGATCGCTTCCAAGAATACCACATGATTCAACACGGAAGACACATGGACTATCTGATTGATGTTGGCCCCGGACTCATACCACTTGTGGATAGGGAATTGTTGGCTCAAGAAGAAAAGGATGGGGTTGCCACCCCATGAATCAACCAGGGCTTCATTTATCCACGGTTTTTATCCCTCCCCTTCTCTTGACACATGGCCAACACCTTTAGCTTTCAATTTTGCCCCTGGGTCAAAAAAGCAGAGAAGGCATGGGTGTTTGCAAAACAGTGTAAAACAGTGTATTTTGGCCCGGAGCAATCAACCGTTTGAACATTAAAACAAAAGGCATACCCTGGCGCTGTTGGCCGTTTACCTAGCAAGCAAAAAAGCCCATGCGCCTATGTTTGCTTCTTGTGTGCATTTCCAGCACTTTCAGGGAGCTTTCTCTCAGACCCACCTCGCTTTACCAGGTCTATGGTCCATTTGGGCACGAGAAGGGGGACTCACCAACATGTCCCACCAATGTCCCACCAAAGTGTCCCACCAAAATGTCCCACCAAATCTGAGGCACTTGCCAAACAATTTCCACAACCACCTCCAGCTGTAACCTAGATTGCCCCACCCCTCCCAAGCCTTTTTTTCCTCAAGCACAATGTCCTCCTCAAGCAAGTTCCTGCGTTTTCCCCAACCACACTCCTGTCCTTCAACCCACTTCTGGACGTGTGTTATGAGGGTGCCCTTTACGGGTTGGTTGAAGCGCACACCAAAAGCGATCCCTGAAACCCGCCGCTTCTGAGGTGCCGGTGGGCTGCGCTGGGATCTTGGGCCTGGACTTCCTGACGCTCTTCGACTGGGACTTCGACATCAAAGGCTGCAAGGCGATCCCAGCCGTGGCGATTCCTTAGGTTTTTTTTTGTTTTTTTTAGTTGGTTCAGGGGTGGTGTCCATTTAAACCACTAAAGTGGAACTTTTAGCAGGGCGTCTGAGGACAGCCCAAACAATTTGGGTTTCCCGTTCTTCTTTATATGGATCTATTTGGTAGCGGATTTTTGGACTAGAACTGTTTGTTGACACAGGCGGGTTGAAGAGATGTAGAGAAAGTCACTGATATTTTTCTGTGTCCTTTTTGTGTTAGTTTTGGGTTGCGTGAAAGGGACACCAAAAGGACAGGCAACCTTTTGAGGTTCCCTCTTTGGAGACAAACTCGCCGGCGAGAACCGGAATGGCGACGGATTTGACCAACGAAGTCCGAGCCCAGAAACAGTGGCCGGAAAACAACCACCGCTGGGGGGAGCAAAAACCGGGAAAGGAAACAATCGGGGGACGAGGAACAGATGAATTGGCAAAGCATTCAGGCAACCCTAGAGGGCTTGGCGATGATGCAAGCTTGTTTCTTGCTGGTCGAGTTCTTTTATTTGTCATGTTAGTGAATGATGGGAATTCACGGAGACAAGAGGGTTGATTCCGGAGACTTGTTCCGTCACAAGCAGTCATGTTTGCCAGGCGCGCATCGCTACAGCTCCAAAGGACCGCAAGGCCTCCCGCTTGCGTCAATGCGACTTGCTGATTTGGGAACGGGAAGGGTGCGAAGTGCCCCAGGTTGAGGGGACCTGAATGGGTCGGGTTCCGGGCTTGCACCAAAGGACATCATGCATCCCGGAACCCAGCATATTGTCACTGGTTGCAACTGGGAAGCGTTTGATGCGGCCGGTGGACAAAACAAAGCCTGACCGTTTATGATCCTTGTGTCATCCTTAGCTTTGTCATCTCTGCCATCTGCCTATGTTATTGCGAGCACTTGGGGGTATAACGAGCTCACCATGATAAAGGTCCTTTACTTGGGGATCCCTCATTTTAGCTTTTGCAATTATAGTAAAAGTTGCAGAAACCAGAGATGTTTCTTTGGCCTTCACACTCCAAAACGCGTGTGCGCTGCGGTAAGATCGCCGTGTTGTTTCCGTGGCCCTCCTTATTTTGGTTGTTGGAGGGACGCAGTATGTTACTTCCTCTGGCCTTGATATCAACCTGGAAAGAATATCTTGGGGAAACAGCCACTCTGTTTGTGTTTGCAGACTCCAAGATTCTCTTTGGTCTACCTTCCTGCGAACAAACACGGAAGTGCCCAGGCCCGCTTTCCGACAGTTGATCTCCGCGAAGGGGATTGCGTACTGCTTGTGAGATGGTAGGGCAAACGTCAAACTACCTCCCCCAGCCCGGCTTAACAGCCAAAAGGGGCTTAATTCCCCCTTAGGCCCTCAACCCAAAAGGAGACCTTCAAGTCCTGACAAAATTGGAACTAAACTCAATTTGCTCGGGCAACATTTCTCGAGCGTCCAGACTCACTTCCCTGGGACCTCGCTTTGCCTTGTCGCGCGAGCTGCAAGGCGCCTCTGCCCTTCGACACGACTGGGCTGGTGCCTGTGCCGATGCTGAA